>WEIU01008075.1:465902-501310 GCA_013389925.1 Aegithalos caudatus | reverse complement strand
CCCCCCCCCCTTTTTTTTTTTTTTTTTTTTTTTTTTTCCTAGTGGATTATAGCAAAGAAGCTCTTAGTCTGTCATTTTATTACTAGACTTGTTACATATTGCCAATATTGCCGAAGCCTAGTGAGACTGGAACGTGTAATCTTATTCAGGATACTCATTGTGTTCTCACTCCTGACAGCGTTTTTCCCCTGGTATATCTGGTGTGACTTTGAGCTAGGGAAACTGGATTTCTGTATTAAGGTCTGGAGTTCACATGGGTTTTCTGAAACTGAAGTCAGAAAACGTCTGCACCACATGTATATGCTTCAGTGTGCCATGTTATTGTGGTCCAATATCCAGGTAACAAACCAGACTCATTCCTAAGTGAGTTTTAATTGTTAGATTGAATGTTCTGGAAAGCATTTGACATATTTAGGGTGGTTTTTTTCTTTTTTGGTCTGAAAGTCTTCGAGCATAAACTGTTTTTCTTGTGCTCTCCCCTCTACTGTTGGGTTTGTAGCACTGAGAAGGCAGAGGACAACAACAGAAATCATCCAGGTCTGTAAATTCTTGAAATTTCAGCCAGGTGATTTTTATTGAAGAAAATATATGTTGTTATGTTCATTGAATAAATAAATATCTCTGTCACAAGTCATATTTAATTTCAAGGGTGTTTTTGTTTTTGTTTTTGTTTTGTTTGTTTGTTTTTTTTTTGTTTGTTTGTTTTTTTTTACTTTCCAACCTGTGTAAGAGTAGTCCCCTTTCTTGCAGTGCTATCCATTCTCCTTCCTGGAAGTAACCTGGGTTGTTAAAATTATTTACCCTGGGTTTATATATTATCTTCTTTGTAGTAGAATTCGTTTGTTGACTTACATCCAGCAGAAATTTTTGGGGAACAGAATCTCTAAATATTTATGCAAGATGATACATAAAGGGGAAAACAAAATAGTGTATTTTACGTAATGCAAATTACATCTGTGTGATCAGGCTAAAACTGTTCTCTGTTTTCTTGCAAGTATCTTACTTATGCAGTGGTGTTTACAGTCTTAAGAAGTAAGAGTGCTCACTGCAGATTTCTGTGGTGTCATACCTGAGTCCCTATGAGATCTGTCTAAGCTGTATGAAAATAAGCATTTCTGTAGCAGCAGTAGCTTTAATATATTGGCTGTTCATGACATAGCACATCATCGTGGACTTTTTTAGTTTCCTATCAGAGGACTTTCTGGAGAGTACGAAGTGGTTTTGGACTTCTGAGGTGAAATAAGAGCAGGTTGCCAGTAGGAAACTGACTACACAGGAGCCCCACCTTTCCTTATGCACTTTGACCCTAGTAACACTGGAGAGACTGAATGTGCTCATTTTCTAGGAGCTGTAATTTGTAATTGTATCTCCTAACACTAGGTTATAAATATTCAGTCTTCTCTTCTTGTGATCTGTACTGCATGACTATAACGTGATGATCACAGATAAGTTGTCTTGAGATTTTTTTTTCAGTGGTTGTTCCACTGTTGTTCCACACGTGGGAGTTTTGTGGCTTTTTAATACTACCGTGCTGATTGCTGAAACTGTTCTTCCATATCTCTAGTAGTATGGCCTTGGTTCATTCTGCCAGCTCTGATTTGAGGCTAGACTTCATATATTGATTTTCACTATACCTAAAGCCCCGTAGTCTTCAGGCTCTCTCTTCAGTGCTACTCAAGGTTCTTGTGGGTTGACTGGTGTGTGGCTTTTACCCCTGGTAATACAATCATATTTTTTTTTATTTAAAAAATGTGTGTAAACTTCAAGGCCACATTTGAAAGAGAATTGAGAACCTGTTGCAATATTCTGGTTTCTCTCAAGTTCCTCTGTCTTCAAGAAAAATAGTTACGCTTCCATGCACTGATGCTCAAATGAGAGACTCTTAAAGAACTGTAAATGCTGTAGGGTGATAATTAGAAACGACTCAAGCAGAACGTGACTTTTCCAGGAAAACCTGAATATTAACAACTCCCCTTGATATGAAATGGTTGAGTGTTATCTTCCCAGAAGACAAGGCTTTGACCTACATGTTCTTTATCTCGGTATATTTTCTTTAATGGGAACAGGATGAATATTAAAGGAGAATGTACATTTCTGCTTCTAATACACTAGAAAATGAATCTCATCATTTAGAGAGGAGATTGCAATACACCTTGTATTCTGACAGTCCACTGCTGGCAGTGATCAGATCAAGTTTCTTCCTTTTTTTTTCCTCTGGTTTTGTTTCCTTTTTCTTCTTCCCCAGTGTATTTTATTGAGGATGACTTGAATTCACAATCATTCCTACACCAGTGGATGTTAATCTACTGCTCCAAAGTGTTGGCTCTTTTGAGGAATTTCTGCCTAGCTTAAGATCAAATTGCATTTGTTATCATGCATATAGGTCTCCAGAAAGGCAAATAAATATTTGCCTATTAAAACACTGCTGCTTCTACTGAACAAGTATTTTTATTGTTGATAAGAAATACGCTTCTTTGGTGAGGTAAAAAATGGGTGAAAGTGATAAAATAGTGCAGAGAGCAAAACAGAACATCTGCAGCTTGAGGGTATGATTTTTAGAGGTTATCAGGGGTTAGAACAGTTCTGTAACATTTGGGTAGAAAGCATTTGAAGTGCTTTCAACAGCAATGGAAATACTAAGCTGTTCCCTTGATAAGTAAAAAGTGCAGTCGGTGATTTAATGAGAGTTTCAGCAGTCTGTATATCCATATATTTTGTTTAAGTTGTATTCTGTACAGTTAACCCTCATTGTGAAGAAACCTTCAAAAGCTGGAACTGCCTTCACATGTTGTGTTTTGTGCTGTGGTAGCACCATCTGTATCATGTCCTGGAATCGTGGGTGTTGGTCACAGCAATTTTGGACCTGAGGGAAAACTCTCAAACAGCAGCCAAGGATATCAGAAGTCCCTGGGGCTGGAGGCCTGGCAGGCAGTGACATTTTGGCATGTGTCATGGGCTCTGTGTGGTGGCTGTCCCCTTCCCTTAGCTGTCTCTTCATATAGTGTATGTGATGGGTCCCAGCTGCCCAGGCTGGAAGGTTTGGGGTTTTTATTAGAACATCCATTCTGACCATGCTTGGCATCTTTTAAACTTTGAAGAGATATTGGCAGCTAATTCAATAGAGGGAGCTCCGCTTCCTTACTGTTAGAAGCAGCGTGTCTCAGCTTTTCCCAGACCTCTGGCTTCAGCCAGAAAGTTATGTTAAAAGTCTTTATTTCTTTGCAGTGTTTTGTAGTGCTAGGCTTTGTTACTGCAAGCATCTTACTTTCATCACAGGCTTCCTGTTGCATGAAGGGGAAGGAAGGACTAATCCAACTCATATTCTAGCAAACCCAAAAAGATGACTGAATTAGGGATAGTTCTTTTTTGCTGCAAGGCTTTGGATGTTTCAGATGGATACACTACAGAATCAGGGTTCTAAGTGATGCCTTCTTGTCTGGGGAGGCAGATGGTGAGACTCGTGGGGAAGCCCAAAAAGAATTAGAATAAATAGAGAGTATTTACAGGGATTGAATGGGCCAAGAGGTGTGGCATGAAACAGGGTACAAACAGGATAAGGAAATGATTGTACCAAACAAACTGCTGGGGTGAGACAAAGCTGGAACACTTCCAGTAAAATGTTAGGTAGGACATTTGTTTAAAAAAAAAGTCTGTTTTTTCAGTAAGTTCTTCTAGGATTTTTGTTCAGGTTTTTGTTTGTTTGTTTTTGTTTGTTTGTTTGTTTTTCTTCAAGGAAAAGTGCAACATGTATGCCATTCTGTAAACATGGTCATTGTGAAAGAAGCCAGCTTAGGTGTACGCTTTTCACCCATTCCATGTCTATAATGCATACATACAGAGCATAGAAAAGCATACATACAGAAAGCTGATAACTGCTCTGTAAACTTAGGATTTATATTTTTCTTGAACACTTTAATTTTTTAATTAGTATTTCTTATCAGATGATTTTGAAACTAATTATGAAGTCCCAATAAAGAACAGGACTTTGAAAAATTATTCTTTGAGTCACCTTCAAGTAAGCTTGTGGTGAACTCAGCATTATTCTCCAATGAGATGAATCCCAGACAAATGCTCTTTACCATTTCACTTGCTGCAGAAGTTGCATTTTTATAATCCATTTTTCTCCAGTTTAAACTAAAGAAAATAACCATAGGTATTGGAGAATAAAATAGATGTAGCTTGTGTACAGTTTGATTTAAGTGTGGCATTTTATATACAACTGACTTATTTAACGGTTTTGTTGTTTTAGCTTTTTAATATGAATTTTTGTTGCGGTGGGTTTTGGGTTTGTTTAATTTTTTTGGTTTGCTTGTTATTGTTAGAAAATGCAACAATTTATTTTTTGAGAACTCACTTTTGAGCTGAGTGAGTTTTTCATGCTGACCAGGAAGAATTCCTAAGGCTCCTATTTTAGAGAGTTGGCACAGTTTATTTGGGGTGGAATGGTAAATGTTCACTTAAGAGTCTGTAACTGGATACCTTACAGAGAATACATGAGTTGAAATGGACTTAAAAATGGGCAATTGAAGGCAACTCAAAATTATTTGTGAGGTGATGTTTCTTTTAATTGCAGCTTCTGTTGATGACATAGCTAGAGTATTAATCTATGCATTTTTCCCTTTTGGTATGGAATTTTATTTTGTGAAACGTACAAAGCAGCATGTGTTTAGCAAAGTGAATTCTGTGACTCATCCAGATAAAATCATGGTTTGTTGGTTTATTCTAGTTGTTCTGGAGAGCAGAGATGAACTCAGTGGCCTTTACCTACAAACCCACACATGGAACAGGGAAAGGACAAATGGAATATTCAGGCAGGATTTGGGAAACTGCAATGTAGCCATGCAACTGCAGAAGAGAGAAGAATGCTGAATCAATTTTTTCATTCTTGATATAGCACATCAAATGCTTGAATATGGAGATGATGGTAGGGCATGTATTATTTTAAAATCCACACAGTGACACCCCAGTATGGGATTTGCTTTCTAAAACTGGGGAACGTGAAAATTCCTGACACTTGACAGCAAAGCAGTGCCCTGACAACTGGTGATGTAAATCCAGAAAACATTTGCATCTTACACTCAATAGCTTTAAATGTTAGTGAGGGGATAATATTTTCCAAATTTAATTCATGACTGAGATTTTTGTCAATTATATTTAATATTAGTCTTCAGTTTTCAAACTGCTGCACAGCTTGCTGCTAGTCTTGAACCCTGCCTACACACAGATACAATAAGAAAATCAGTGTTATGAATGTCCCAGCATTTTGTTCCTTACTGTTGTGTTTCTGCACAGGCAAGAACTTGGTAATGCAGAGCTTTAGTTAGTGAAGCAATTCCAGTAATTATGGTTAATAATGGAGTCCTGTGGTTTGAAACAGTCACCAATATATGAGTAAATAATGACAGCTACTTTGCATTGCATAAAAAATTTATATTTTGCACATTTTTCCCAGACATTTTTTGTTTTGTTAAATATTTAAAACTTTCAGGAAATGGTTTTCTCCAGTAGTTTAGCTCTTGACGTAGTTTCTGTAACTGGACTTTTGGAGGGATGACTGTTCTGTAGTTCAGTTTGACCTGGCACATCACACTGCTGTTGAATGATGCAACGTGTTCTGTTTTAGCTTTGAAGTTTAAGTCCTTTACCCTCAAGATTTAACCCCAGTTAATGTGAGGTGCCCCACAGCAGCAAATTCCAAAGTGTCTACCTCAATCTTGGAGTGTGCTGTCTGGAAGTTTACCTGCAGACTTGGTAAGGGTCAGGTTCTGGTATTTCATCCAGACTCCCTTGTATCTGTGGGTCATTTCTTGTTGCTGCTTGTCACTTTAAGTACCCTGGGGTGTTAAATCCAAAACTTCTGCACAGCTTCTGGGGGCAGCAGGGGGAGGTGTCTAAAACTTTTGAGACAGTGAGAAATAAGTGGTATGATGCAAAGGTGACTACCATGGATGTAGAGGAACATTATTCATTTCTTAATAGATTCACAGAGTATTTTGACATCTGTGCATCCTAATATAATGTATTGCCTGCTCTGTAAGAGACTTCTTTCCTTATCTTGGAAGAGCTTTAAGCCCTTAGTATCTGCAGCCAGAAGGAAGGCAAACTTTCTGGCCTGTGTGTAAAACTTGGTGTATCAGAGGGGCAAAAGAGATGCCGTGTGTCTGCCTGAGAGCCAAAGGGATAGGAACAGGGAAATGAGAATTGTGTTGTTTTGGGAGGTGTGGGAGTGGGAATGTAGCTGGGTGTTGGGGCATGCTGACAGAGCCTGCAGGCTGTCCTCATGCTGCAAAGGAATGATGCTGCAGCCACCAGGGCAGCACAGCTCAGCGTGGGGACCTTGGGACTTCCTCTTGGACAGCATGCAAGAGCCAGCAGGCAGGAACTCCCTGGAGTGGAGGTCCATGGTGGCTGTTCCATTTCTGCTGTGTAAGAGGGGAAAGATCTCTGTTCCTCCCAAGCATGAGAAATCCCTACCTTTTCCTTAGGATGTGCTTACTCTCTGACCTACTGCAGAGATGTGTCTGCTTAATTTAGAAACACTTCTGCATTGAATGGTACATGAAGCCCTCTGTGGGTCACTTTTTAATCATTCTGTCTATCTGCAAATACAGCAGTGATAAGGAAAGATGGGCTTCAGCACACCCAGTATGCTCACAATCTTTGGCTCTCCTTCCATTGCATCAGTGGCACAGGGCACGGAGGAATGAATAACACAGTGTGTTTCTGTAGTGAATGCTGAATGGCTGAGTGTGAGCTGCCAGTAGCTTTATCCAGAATGAAGTGGGGTGTTGGGAGGAGCAATATTTGCACCCACAGGAGGAGAGGCAGGTGAATCATTTCTAGCTGGAAAGCTCAGTCCAATTTTTAGATGTGGGAGTGAGTAGTTTTGAAGACTGAGGTTGATGGCTCAGTCCAAGAGCTTGTTAATTTTTCTGGGCAGAAGTACTGCATTCAAACTGTTTCTCAAAATGATTTATTCTCAGTTTCACTTACAGTTACTCCTTAAGGCCCCATATAAGCATCATACTGGAAGTTTTGTTTGAGTGTGTATAAGAACTTAGCCCTCTTGGTATGGTGGGCTGCCTAGTTTTTAGATGTGGATTCTAATTCACAGAAGTAGAATCCATAACTTGCATTTACTTGTGTTCCACTGTTTTCTAGTCTTCCTGTGAGGCATCACCATCTGTAAACAGCAACAATTATTCTGGACAGCTTTTCATCTAAGTGTGAGAGCAGAGTGCTGAGCATGTGGGGATCTTGACTCCTTTTGAGGGGGCTCTCTCCATGCAATAGAGTCAATATTTGTTACTTTTTTGGACGTACTGTACAGAACAGATTTCTTTTTCATAACCAAAGAAGGAGGTTGGTGGCTCACAGAATGCAAGTTCTGTGACAGTGTGATAAACTCTACATAAAACTTGAGGGACCCTGTAAATTAAAAATAGAAACTTTAAAGGGAATATTTCAATGAAAACCTTTATTTTCTTGCTAAAACTTTTCATGATGTTTGAAAGGGTTTTTTTTCTAGCTGGCTTTTAAGTCAATTCTAGTTATGTTTTTTGCATTTTCTTTTCATTCTCTAGAGCTGAACTGTTACTCTGTCTTTAGGAAGGGGTAGATAGCTACTACAAAACCAGAAGTTTTACTGGGGCTTAATTCCAGGTGTGGGGATTATGACCTTTATCTTCCATCTGGTAATAAAATGCTGAGCTCTCTCATTTTCCATTATCTTCCTCAACAAAAACTTGGAAGTTAAAAAAAAAAACAACAAAAAAAACAACAAGTCAAAACAGGAAAAAAAAAAAAAAACCAAAACAAAAAAACCACAACAGTTCAGAGTTTATTTAATTCCCTGTGGTTGGGGATCACTGAGGACTGGATGTGGATTTGGGGTTGGATGGTGTTTTTTTGGTTTGTTTGTTTTGTTGTTGTTGTGGTTTTTTTTTTGGTTGGTTGTTGTCTTGTTTGTTTTGACTTTTTGCTTTAAATATAATTTAATGAAAGAGGAAATTGATCAGTGTTCTCTGAAAATAGTGGCACAGTATGCCAGGCTTTTCAACAGTGATAATTGTAGCAGCTGTTGTGAATTGGGACTGACAGTGGCTTAGGAGAACCACTTTCCTCTTGGACATGTCAGCACTCTTGGACTGTTAAGTCTGGGTGGAAGTACCACATCATGCATTTCATCTGAAAGGGTTTGAGTGATCTCTGGTACTTTAGTTGTGAAAAAATTATTTATGTTTCTTTTGGCATTTGCTTGATCTGTACTTCAAACAGAATGGACACTTCACAGCCTTTGGCTGCTTGTTAATGCTTCAGTTGCAACTGCAAGGCTGAATAGTTTTGTATGGTCTGCTTCTGCACTGGATGCACATCATTGGTAACTTCTATTGCCAACAAGCTGTTGGTGAGTCTGGAATGCTTAATCTTGTGCAAATTATATTTGCAGATGTACCAGATGAGTTCCATGTTGAAGAGCTCTCCCAGTGTCAGGGTAGCTGAACTTTGCCACGCAAGGCTTGGAAACAGGGAGATTATCTTGTGATCAGAGCTGGAAGAGTGCATGTCCAGGTCAGAAAGCTCAGGGAGGTCCAGCTCCTGCCACACTTTGCATCAAAATAGCAATTCCTGTGAGACACTGTTTCTTCCCTTTATTGCAGGAAGGGACTGGGCAGAGTGTTTTGTGGCTCTGGAGAGAGCCTGACAGTGCCAGCCTGTGCCAACAGCTACTGCTGCACCTCAGGAGCATCCATGTCCGTGATTTAGCCTAGGATTGAGCCCGTGTGTGGGCTTGAACCAGGCCTTCTAGGTGCTGTGTTTTGTATATTGCCACATGTGATCTCTTCTACTGATGACACACAAGGGGAGGTTTAAAATTTTATATAGTGAGTTGGAAGCTAAAACTGTTCTTTACTGCCATTTTCTTTGGAGGGGAGTCTGAACCTGACTTCTCAAAATCATAGGAAAGGGAAAAAGATGCAAAGATTACTTAAACTTACCCACCAATTTTTATTCTTTTGGAAGCTGAAATTTAAGAGAAAAGGTCTAGATTTCTAGTTTAAAGAAAGCAAAATAACATAATAGAGGTGGGGTTTTTTTGATTTATAAATACTACTTGAATATCAAAAGATATTTGAGAACATTTCAGGCTGAGAACATACTCTTTTGCTACCTTATTGTTGGCTAACTTTACTGTGTCATTGACTGGTGTATGCCTCTGTGTTCTGTAGGCTTTGGAGAGTGAAGGCTTTAGAGGTGAGAACAATTAAAGCTGCAGTATCTAGGATTGCAACAGCAGCACTTCGGATCTTTGACAAGGTGTATTAATGTGCATACTTAAAAATTCACTTTTCTGCCACTGTTCTGTAAGCAAATACTTATGATTGGAGCCTTTACAGACTGGAGAGAGAAGTTTGCTGTTGGTAGAGGTGATTGGGCCAAAGACAGAGATCAGAATCTCTGTGGAGTGGCAGACCCAAATTAAAGGCAAAGAACTTACTTCCAGCATGTTCCACCAGGTATCCCTAAAGCCTGTGAAAAGAAATATGGCAAAATCATGGACAGGGGTCTTTGCAACAGAGGCTGGGAAGGATACAGTGTCATTTGGGAAGCTGGGGCAGAAGGCACAGACAGCAGGAGGACAGGAGGAGCTGTAGCTGGTGTGCGTGTGGCTAGCGTGTCTTTTGGGTGAGATTCTGGAGAATACTCTGCTGAGTCTGAGGGGAGCCCAGCTTTTGGATCTGGCCACATCCCCCTGCTGCTGCAGGGACAGAGATAGGGGGTGTCAGTGGTGGGGAGCCTGGGTGGGAGAGCAGGCAGGTTGTGTCAGGAGGAAGGAAGCAGAGGGCCCTGCACAGCTGCACAGAGCCAGCGTGTGCTGCCTCTTCCCCTTGCGTGGGTGGGGGAGGCAAGGCCTCTGCACAGAAAGGGCAGCTGGAGTTGGGCTTGCAAGTGAAACAAGTTGTGACAGGAGAGCAGAAAGCATTCTGGAAAGTGGTGGGGTTGAGGAGAGCCCCTAATAAGAGTATTTGAGAGAGAGGAGCAGGGGAGAACCCAATGTAAAGATAGGCAGTGCCTGCCCTCCCCTGTCTGTATCTCCACGTGCTCCCCTGGGTTTGACAGTCACACCCTTTGCTTTCACCTGCCATAATTCAGCAGAATGTCCCTCTTGGTAAAGATCATGCTACTGCCATGTCATCCTGTTCTTCCTCTTTGTCAGCCACACAGTTCAGTGTAATTTCCGTCTCAAGCCACATCTGCTTCCCCCCAGGGACTGTGCAAAGCTGACACATTCTTGCACTGGGGCAACCACGTGGACTAATGCACCCTTTCTAGACAGCCTTCCTTCTCCATCTAGGGGTCAGAAGAGATAACCTGAAAGGCTCTTCATGCTGAGAGTCTTTTTGAGAGGAGGAAAACACCCTGAAATGTTTTCTTCTAGGCATGGTAAGAGACTTGGTGTATGAGGTGCCAGGGAAAGGGTGTCATGTGCTGAGCATGGTAGCTGGGTGACCTAAATATCTGTGTCTGTCCTGTTGGGCCATCAGGTGTTCTGTGGAGTGGCTCATACCTTACACTACAGCCATTCAAGGTGGTCAAGAAACTCTCACTCCTGGAGGGAAGCAACCTGTGTTCTCACAGGACATTGTTACCAGTACTGAAGAAATTTAATATTAGGTGTTTAATAAGGATGTTGCAATAAACACAGATGTACGACCTGCTGCTGCTGAAATTGCAGCAGTTAGACATTTCTCTGGTCCAAGCCTGTTCATGCTGTGTCTAGACTGAGGCAGGGGGAATCAGCCTGTGATAGTTGACAGGTGCTGTAAAACTAAAACAGAACCTATGCTTTGTCACAAATTCCAGAAATTAAGCTAGCACCGTAGTTTTGGGCTGTCACCCAGCATGTGTTTGAACACCCACTTTGAAATTATTAGAGTATTTAAACAGATTCCTAAGGACCTATTTTTTAGGATAGAGATATCAGGGCCCATGCACAGGGGCACAGGAGGATATAGTAAACCAGAAGTGATGGTGTAGAAGCTGTTAGGATGCTGGATACTGTCTGTGAATCAAAGCATCTTTCTGCTCCTTGCACAGCATGTTGAGCTATCATGACTTGCAGAGAAATAGTTTAGGTAGGGGATTGATCTAGTTCCATCTTCCCAAGTCTGATGTGAGTTCATCTCTTTGGCTGACTATTTCAAGTCTCCATTTTTAAATTGCACACACGTGGTTTTCCCATCTATAAAATATAATATATAAGAATGGTTATATATATATATATATATATATTTTTTGTGCCTGTCAGCAGGGAATAGGCAGCTTACTAAGCTTTCTTGAGCATAATTTTAAATGGAGAAAATGCTTCTATATAAACTGAGATTATCTCATCACAATATTTTTATGATAGTTAATTAAAATGTGAGAAAATCCTTTAGAGCAGATTTGCAGTTTTGTGACTTTTATGAGACTTAACATGAGAGATCTATTTTTATAGTTATGCCTTCTTATTAGTTTCGGGATTAGGTTATGTTTAAATGAATGGCTATCAAATCCTATGATGATTACTTGTTTATTTTGCAGGGTCGACTAAATCAGTTATGGTCCCATTCATGTGTTGTTTGTGTCCCACTTTTCAATGAGATATTGTAGTGCTTTATTGTTATTGCTATTTAAAATAAACTCCCAAAGTAGTTTTAATTTCAGCTTTTTTTTTTTTTTTTTAATATTAAGTTTCAGTGAAGCATATTATATTAGATTGTTGTGAATAATGATCATTTAGGTTGTTAAAGCTCCTGGACATCCATTTTCATTATGCTGGAAGATTTTAAAATGTGACTGAAGGAAGGATCTCTGTGACTTGCTGCAAGAGATTTAAATACTTAAAATGTTGTAAAATTGTAAAATCTTGGCTCTCAGTGCATGCAACTCTGATAGGAAGCAAGACCTATAGAAAATTTACTGAGAAAAAGTGGGATTATTGAAGACCAGCATGTGCTCTGTTCCCTTTGTGGTGGACAGGCACATCAGTGGAAGATTGATCTTTGGCATGGTGCTTTCTACTTGTACTCAGTCTAATAAAGAATGGGCTTAAACAATTTTATTTTTTTTTTCTTTCTTTAACCACGCCTATGATAGCCTGACAACATTAATCTTTTATTCACCGGCATGTCTGTCATCTGAAATAACACCTAGAAGTTCTATGCAGAATTTCTCAGTGTAGGAATCATTCCATCAGAAGTGGGTGTGATGAAGATTCAAAGTCCTTTGCCTTGACCTATTTGTGTGAATGACCATGGGGAGGGACTTGTGTTCTAGGCCAGCAGGTGATTGTGCAAAAGAGGAAAGAACACTGCTCTTTTCTCCCTGTGGGTCATTAAACACAAGCTTTAGGGGTTTTGCCATGATCTAGAGAGGAAGCACATCAGATAAATAAGTATTAGGTAGAATTCTCAGGGCTAACTGTCCAACAGACTTTTCTCAAGAATATGATGCATGTTTCCCTGATACTTCCTCACCAGTCCAGGTGGGAGCACAGATTCTGTGAGCAGTCTCCACTGTCAAAAGCAAAGCAAGGGAGAGGAGGAAGGCAGAATTGTTATGCTGCCAGGAATACACATGCTGATTAGAGCTGTGTTTATATTAGCACAACCATTCTGATACAGCTAATTAATCAGAATTTGTCTACCAAACTATGCCTTGGAGATACAGAAACATGGGATTATGAGATTTGCCAGATTTCTGTGACAGATCTTCTTGGGAGACTTTTGGAACAAGACTAATGATTGCTACTGACTCCTAGATTTCCTTCCAGAAATGTAACTTAAGATAACCTTGCATCTCATTTTGTCTCAGGCCATTTACCCAGTAATAACACTAAATACACTGAAGTAGTCCACATAATTTTTTTATGGCAATTTGGGTTCAGTCTGTATTCATAGAGGGGAAAGTAGGCAGTGAGACAAACTGTTAAATAAAATACCAGCATTTCACATACAGGCTTTCATACCAGTGCAATTGGATGCATACTGAAAGAGAGAATCAATTATATAGCTGCTGCTTATCAGAAGTTAGCAAATAGTAAATGCAGTTTCATTTTTATAATCAATTACCTAGCCCTGAAACTTGTTAGCAAAGGTTAGGAGCTGTAATAATTTTCATTGAATGCCTACGCATTATCTCAATGTATTTCTACATGCTGCATTTTAGGGAGATGAGGGAGAAATGTTTCTTTCCTCAAGTCTTTAAAACTGGCTTCCAAAAGATGAGGGTCAAGCCCTTCAATTTCTGAGCTCAATTTACATTCATCCCACAACAAAGATGATGGTGTGTACTTTCTCATTAGTCAAACACACATTTTTTTCACTTGTAAGCATGGGTTGCTTTACTTTCAGCTTTGTGAGCTTAAAGAATGCTTGCATCCCTGTGTGGTTAGTTCAACCTGATCATTGTTCAGAATTTACAGATAAGTGGGAGTATAACAAAGGATAACCTTATTCTTTTTTTAATGATTTTATTTTCCTGCAATGTTCTCAACAAGGATCCAAAATTCTTTGTGTGCAGAAGTTATTTGTTGCTGGTGACAGGCTGTGAGTGCATTGTGCCATAAAAATGTCAGTCTTTCAGTCCTGCTAGCCCAATGTTTGCTGTTTATATGCAACCTTTCATGTTCTTATTTTTGAGGTATCTCCTTTATTTTTGTTCAAATGTTCTATAATTGATTTTTGATTATTGGTTCTTTTATGATGGTATTTCTGGAGGCTCATGCTGGCTTTGTTTCTGGTTTTCTACTGGATGGCAGCATATCCTGTCAGAGTTGCATACTTCTGCATAGCTTACTTCACTGAAATATTTTTTTAAAAAAATCTTTTGTCCAATATAATCCTTGGGAGGTTTGTTGTTTGTTTTTTGTTGTTGTTGGTTTTGGTTTTTTTTTCCCTTCTGCTATCAGAAATGGTTGGATCAAGTTGTTCCCCATGCCAGATGATGCCCATGAGGATATCTGATTTATTTGTGTTTCTTGGTTACTTTGCTCAAGATAAAATTAATTTTGGTGAAACTGGGTGTCTTCTACCTTTTCTCTGTTTATTTTTTCATGAGTATGGTAAAGTCTACTGAAACTGCTAATGTTACCAGTTGAGTTTTTGCTCACTTTTAATTTAAGAAAAAAACATTCTTTTTCCATGTTAATTTTATAGTTATTTAACACAACCATTTGTTATTTCTTGTTCAAGGCTAGCTTTTGTAGAGCAGTTAGTTTCTGAATCATACTGTATCACAGGCATCTTCTTTTTTCAAAGAGCATTTAATTGGCATTAGTCAGGCTCTCATTAACTGCATTTTCTGTTTCAGTATTTATTTTTTGTTAATTGGCTTAGTGTCCTGACTGCACCTATGCTTTTAAAAGTGGTAGATAGCATTTGAATCTCTGGCAATGTCCAGTCATTTTAAGTTTGTAGAATTTTCTTGTTTTTTTCTTCCCATGACCTCACTGAGAAACTCAACTGCCAGCTGCAGATTGCAGCAGCAGTGAAAATGAAAGCATTTCTTAGGTACACTTGATATCTTTATTTAACTCAGAAATCTTTATTTAACTGGAAGCAATGCTAAGAATAGCAACCTCCTCTAGCATGACTGGCACGATTCTCCTTCAGGCCTTGACATCTGTGTTTGGTGGGGCTATTTTTCTGTTCTCCAAGATCATGCATGTCTTCTCAAGCTGTCGCAGCTTTCTGCACAAATTAGCCAGGGAATTCAGATCACACAGGTGTTTGAGCAGCTCTTCAGTGAGCAGGGGGTTGATTGCAGGGCAGGTGTCTTGTGGCAGTGGTTTTCTGGGGTGCTAAGTGTGCCTGGGGCTGTGCAAGGATCCTGGAATGAGCACAGCACTCTGGTGTGGAAGGATGTAGCTGTGGTGATGTGCCAGGAGATGATTTGTGAAGGTGCTGCTCAGTTGCATTATCACCAAGCCAATTTTCCTTCTAGTTTTGTTGCTACCTTGTGGAACATCAGCTCAAGGGCACCCGAGTCATTCAAAAGGTGTTGGAGAACTGCAAGGCTCTTTCTCAAAGTCCTGTGTGGCCAGGAGAAGGACATAAGAGTGAGCTCTGCCCTTTGTAGAGATGAGAGGAGGGTGTTGGAGTGAAACTGTGGTTTGTTGCCATCCCCAGCTCATCCTGGCCAGGTGGGGTTGTCCCTCTAGCAAATGCTGCAGCTGCTGCACCTGGGGCAGGGCTGCTGCAGGGTGCCTGTCACTGCCTGGCTTGCTTCTGGCCAGGAATGGTCAGTGGAACTCATTCCTGTCATCATCTAAAACAACAGAATGAAAGAATTTAAGTAGCCTGAGAAGGACTCTGTTACTGTTTGAAAGGAGAAATTGTATGGAGATGGAAAAGCTAAGTAAAGTAAAGAAAAGCAGAGGGAACAAGTACTGTTGCAGAATTTTTTTGTAAATTAAAAAAAAAAACCAAACCAAAAATACCCCTCTTACTGACATGAAGTAATAAAGCACAGGAATGGTTTCTTTGCTTTCTATTTTATATTTTGCACAGCTTATAAAAATGATATAACTGTACTTCATTTATGTCTATCAATAATTGAGTCTGTAATTAAGGCTTTTATTGCCGATAAACCCCTTGTGATTCTGTGTGTAGTGAATATTATTAGAGCCTATTTTTCATGATAAATTTCTCCTGTTGATCACTTATTAAAGTGGTATTTTTAAAATTTTAAAATAAAGGACATAAAGCATTTAGTTGATTTTTTTTTTTTTTTTTTTTTTTAAACACAGAGTAGAGAAGATGATCATCCAAACACTACCATCTCCATTTTTTTGTCTCACTAAGAAAACATAAAATTATTTTCTTTTTCAACCTTTAATATGGGCTTTGGGCAGGACTGACTGAATGTGTTTAAAATTCTCTGTTTCTACATTTCTGTTCCTTGTTTTGCTTTATTCCTCAAAAGTTGTGTGAGTTCAAATGCAAGGAAAATAAAGTGTTGTAGCAGAGGTTTTCATAAGCTGGTGTCTGCAGGTTAGCATATACTTCTGCAAATGCTTTTTTCCTTGTGCTTTGTGTCCTATTACTGCACTGTAGAAACATCCTACAGAAGGAAAAAAACATAGTGGTGTGAGTGGATCACTGTATTTTCATATAATGTGACTGATTTCCTTAAAATACGAAAATAAAGATAGTACTTAATTATTTGATGTTACTGCCTGCATTTTAATACTGAAAATACAAGATAGATAATGTTTTGAATGGAAACTTGAAGGAGAGCATACTGTGCTGTGCAGCAATGGTTTCTGCACCAGCATGGGCTGTTTCTCAACATCCTGAATGTTTTTCCTCCTACCAAGTGACTTGTTTCTGAAGCTGGAGCTGCTCTTTTGAACACTCTTGTCTTTAACAAGCAGATCTGTACTTCAGGCTTTTTGCTCTTTTCCACAGTTTGAAGAAACTGGTGCCTGACTGTTTTGGGTTTTTTTTTTCATTTTCCTCTCCTTTTTTCTTTTTCTCCTGTCCCAGTCCCTGACAGTCTTGACTGTTTTATTCCTGCTTCAGTAGAGCTCTCATATTCCCTTGCCTCATCAGCCAAGGTAATGAACAGGCACACCACACTACTCTCAGGATGCAGTTTCCAGCTAATTGTGTGCTCTTGAATTGTCCTCTTAAGAGAATTATTTCCAGGGTGGACTATATGTCCCTTTGTAGCCAGTTTCAAAAACACCTTTGGGTGTTAGAAGCACTAAGGCAGCTGTCCTGTACCTTCTCTGGCTTTAATTCATTTACATTCTGTGAAAGTGGAGCATCCTGATTACACCTCATCACTTGGAAGGTCACTTTAGCAGCTCTTCCAATTAAGTTGTCTGTATTAGTAAAACAGAAAATTTTTTCCCCTCAGATTTTTATTTGACTAACAGCGAAGTCTCTGGTGTCCCTTGGGCAGTTGCTGTGAAATGCCAGAAAGTGAAGAAAAACAGTGATTTCAGCATGTAATGTACTATTCTTTCAAAACTCCTTTGATGTCAAATTGCAGGGCTTGTTCAGTGTGGCAGTGGTGTCCTTAGTGGAAGCTGGGCGATGCGTAGCTTCTGTCGACCGAAATCAAATCACCTCTCCTGCTGAGGTTTTGCTTGCTTTGTCTTAATTTCTTTTGCTGATCTTAGAAAGCATGTAATTTTTTTCAGCAGTGTTAATTTTCCAAGTGGAATAACTCATACACACTGGTTGGTTAAGTTTCACTATTGCAAATTGTCAGGTTTCTTTGTTTTTACTATTATTAAATGTGCCAAAAAAACAGGGAAGACCTTGATTATTTCTGATGCTGACAAACTAATTCTGTGCTGTTACAAAGTGGCAGCTCTGCCACTGAAATCCCCGTGGCCCAGTATCTGCTGTGTGTGTATGTAACTTCTTTATTAAAATATTAAACTAGTGAAGTTCTGTACTGGTGTATTTTAAACACAAAGTTACTTTAAATTATATATTTTTATGATTGTTTCTCTCTCTTCTAGTCTGGCATGAAATCTCCCCTCTAGGATTTTTAGTGCTTAGAGCAGAAAGCAGAATAGCCTACCTGCTCTAATACATGCAAGAACATGTCTTGGTGGCTGCGTAAGCTTGGTGTCTTTGTGTAAGATTGATTGCTATACTTCACTTTTGAGTTCCTGTTTTAGTTTTGCCCTTCAGAAGTTTTACTAGGATAGTTTGTAAGTGCCAATATTGTACTTTAAGTGGGTGTGTTAGATAGTCTTAGTTGCCATGTTCTTTATTGATGTTTGCAAGTTGCTCTAAATATTGTTGGGGAAAAAATATAAAGCTAAGCACAAGAAACCTTTATGAATAATTGTATGCTTTCAGAAGTGTTATGCTTAGCTTAATGCACACTTTAATTCTCCAGAAAGCATCCAAGTGAAAGACACAATGCAACAAACTAAATCTCTTTCTCCTCTCCTCTTCAAATTTCATCTATCACAGCACTGCAATTGTTACTGATGCTTTGTTAATGCCAAAAAGATGTGAGCAGATCATGGAGCTATGGGAAAATTGCAAATTATTTTACAGGAAAACTTGTGAGTAAAGGACAGAAGTAAGGAGGATGTTGATGCAAATAAATGAAGTATGGAGAGCAAGTGAAGATACCGAAAAAGAAAGTACATCCTTGAATCTGCTATTTACATAAATAAAAAATTGTAGGATAAAGTATATCTAACTGCTCAACAGGAAATCTGGACCATATAAAACTCTTCCATCAGAGTACAATTTATTAAATACTTGTATTTACTGTGGAGTTGAGTTTATTTGTATTCAGATGGTGATGGGCTAAGTTCAAGGCTGTGCTTACCTGTTTAATCTTTACCCAGGTCTATGGATAGGTTTTTAGATTATGTAAAGTTAAATTCAGACTCATGGTGGATCATCAGATATGATCCATATCAATTCTGTTATGAATTCTTATCTTTGCTTTCTTGTTTTAGGTGTAACCTTTGACCCTGAAATTCTGCCAAACTGTAACATTAGGCTACAGGTCAGCTGAGACCACAAAGTCCTTTAAATTCAGTGTTTGGATAATACTGTGAACAGAAGATGAGTATGTGTGTGATAGGAAGAGGTGTATCTCTTTTGTTTTTTATTTGGGTGGCCTCTCTGAAACAGTGACCTGATATCTGTATGCTTCCAAAACAAGATCAAAGCATCTTTTTGGGGATCTAGTGAAACATACTGACCTCTGAAACCATGCCACTAAACAAGGCTCATAGATTTTTATTAGGGCAAGAAAGGATTTCTTAAGCTACTGCAATAACAAGGTTTGTTACTGTCAAGGCACACGCTCCTGGCTCTGCTGTCAGTCACTGGGTTTACCAAACAGATTGGATCAGTCCTGTTGATGCACACACATCTGAAATGTGGTTTGGGGAGGATGAGGAGTATTCCCTGGAGAAGGCTGGCTTTCTCTGTGCCAGTGTATTGGGTTTGCAGGGCCAGGTTTTGGTACTGGTGGAGGTAAAGGAGTGGCTTCTGTGAGAAGATGCCAGTAACCTCCCCCATGGATACAGCCATGGAGCACATCAGCAGTGGTGGCACTACCTCTGGAGTAATGTACTTAAAGAGGGGGAAGAATCTGCACAGTGGAGATTCAGCAGGAGAGAGGAGTGGGAATATGTGACAGAAACAGCTCTGTGGGCAGAGCAGGAGGGGCAGGAGGTGCTCCAGGCACTGGAGCTGAGGTTCCCCTACAGCCCATGGTGTGACATCTATGCCCACAGAGAGCCCATGGTGAAGCAGAGATCCACCTTCAGTCTGTGCAGCACCCCATGGCAGAGCAGAGCCCAAAGGAGGCTGAGACCCTGTGGGAAGCCCACACTGGAGCAGGTCTGCAGGCAGGACTTGTCACCCTGGAGCAGTCTGTTCCTGAAGGACTGCACACCCTGGAGCAGTTTGTGAAGAACCTGTGTGAAGGTCTCACATACAGAAATTCATGAAGAACTGTCTCCCATGGGATGGAGCAGGGGAAGAGTGTGCAGAGTCCTTCCCCTAAAGAGGAAGGAGCAGCAGAGACGTGATGAATTGACCATTTCCCATCCCCATGCACCACTGTGGGGGTAGGTAGAGAATACAGGAGTAAAGTTAAGGCCAAAAAGAAGGGAAGAGTGGAGGCAAGGTATTTTAAGATTTGTTCTTATATTCTTATTATTCCACTCTGATTTGAGTTGCAATACATTAGATTATTTTTCCTTAAATCAAGTCCATTTTGCCTGTGGAGGCAGCTGGTGAGTGATCTCTCCCTGTTCTCCTCTCAACCTTTGATCCTTCAGTTGTGTTTTCTCTCTCCAGCTGGGTTGGGGAGTATCCAGGCAGGGCCAGCCCACCACAACCATAACCTGTGGGAAGGAACTGCCTGGTCCTGAGCTGTGGGCATCTGCCACAAGAACTGGGAGATGAGGGTTGCACTTTTGAGTGGTTGGAGGCCCTGGAGGATGGTGTTTAGCTGCTGGAATGGGTCAGTGGAATTGCTGGAGGCTGCTCAGTCCTGTGCATGGAGCAAGCCTCCCAATGTCTTTTGACTTGGGTGTCTGCAGGAGTAATTATTCAAAGAGCCTCAACTCCTAATTAGTTGAAATTTAAAGTTTGTAGAAGATAAAGTCATGAAGTCCTTTTAAATCAAGTGAAAAGTGTAATGGTTCAGATGAAGAATCACTTCTATCCTTTAATCTAGCTGTGGTCATGCCTGGAATACCAGTGTGAGATCATATCTCTGGGCTGATGTCTGCTGTTACAGTTCTTTCACTGAGAGGAAAAGTCTTCACAAAAAGTGATAAAAATGGTCACATCTGTCTCTTAAAGTTAAAAAAAAAAAAAAAAAAAAAAAACAAAAAAAACCCAGAGCTTATATTTGTCTGTTTTATTTGGCTTGTTTTAATTTATCTTATACATAAGAACCATGATGTTTAATCTGCATATACCTCATCAGGCTCATTTTTCTTTCTTCTGTCTAGATTAAAATGTAAATATAAGTACAGAAAAACAGCCATATTAAGAATTCAGTGACTGACTTGTTATAATTGAATTTGTGTCTCAGACTGGGCATTTGTGCTTTAGCTAGTTTAATTTGCATTTGAATGAGTAAGTAGAAACTTTGAATTGGATGCTCAATTAGAAAATGGTATGCAGGTACATTCTTCCTTACTGTAGCTTCCAGACACTGAGTTATAGGTTTCTTATTTTAAAAAATTAGGTTTGAATTTAAAAAATACTGTTGGGGTTTGTTAGTTTTTTTCTGCACCAAAATCAAATCTAGAATTAAGAGACTTTAATTAAGACTTTGTTTCGGGAGTGTTGGAGATGCCCAGTACTCTTTGCACTGAAGAGTAACAGTTTTGATATTTTACATACTGGTGGTCTTGAAAAACAGTAGTATCTGGTAAGAGATTTAAGCAGAGTTGATGCACTGACAAGCCCCAATCTGCAGAATCAAATTAATTTAAATTTATTCCAACTGAGCAAAAGAAATATTTCTGTATATATTTAAAACGTGTAGGAGAAGGCCTGTAATTTAGAACTTCGTTTAATACCACTTTAATGGGGAGGAACCTTAGAGCTTGGCAACACCAGCATTAGTGCTAAGAAATTGCAGGTGGGAGATGCAGGCAAATAAGTACTTGCTATTAAACCAGCTTATTAAATGCTGAAAAAGCTGTGGCATGTCACTTCTGAAACATCTCTTCAGAAACATTTCTGCAAGAAATGTATTTATTGCAGGGGGAAGAGTGAAGGAGAGGAGAGGGGGAGGAGAAGGCAGAGTGTGAAGCGTAACCAAAGATGAACCTGCACCTTCCCAGGCTGGTGGTGCATCCCTGGTGCTTTATGGGGAAATGTGAGGGTACCAAACACATCTGGTGCTCCTGGAAGCCTCTAAGGCTTCTGCCTCAAGTACTGAGCTTTTCAGCATGTTGTTGTAAGTAACTTCAGCAAGGACAAATGGGTATTTTAAGAAAGAAAATGGTAAAAGCACAGGAGAGCAGAGAGGATTCAAATGATAAGAGGAAATCTTTGGTAGATCTATATTACATGTATAAATGTTAGGCAGTTAGAAGCTCATTACAGGGGAATTTGTTTAAAATTTCAGCCGACTGGAAAATTGAGGTAGACACTGAGGAGTCCTGCATTTCCAGTTCAGGTGTTAGCTGCTAATTTCAGGCTAAAGGGCACAGCACATTTGGATGAAAAAAGTGGTTTATGCTCATGCTGGAATTTCCTTTGGAAATTTATGGTGATGTTACTAAGACTGGAAGGAGCATCTTGGATCACTGAGTGCTCACAGTCGCAGATGATAATATAAATTCCACATATGAATTGACTGACTCCTTTTAAAAATGATGCTTTCTGTCGTTGCTTCTTCCATTCAGAAGGGAAGAAAACTTCAGCTTGTCAGAATGCAGTAATAATGCATGTGGCAGTATTTGAACTGTAGCTTAAACACTTCTATCTCAAGTATGTTTAGATAATAAAGAAGTCTTAGTCTTCCCTCATGTGATAGAGTCTTTCTTCTTGCAAGTAAACAATCTTTTTACTTGCTCAAGTTAAATCAGGTCTTGAAAATACTTTTAACAGCAATGAGCTGTTGATGCTTCACTGTGGTTGTTGTACAGTGACATTAATGCTTTGTCCTCAGGTATAATTTAGTGTTTTGTTTCTGTTGAGCTGTCAAACCATAGTTTCTGTGTCATTATCTGTCATATATGGGCTTGTCTACTCGTGCAGCACTTGAGATGTTCACGAGAACTTGGATTTTTATATCCTTTGTCCCATTTCTATTCCAATCCCAAGGGAATCCCAGATCTTCTGATGTGGTGTTCTCCTTTGTTCTGATGGCAGCACTGTAGCATGTCTCCACTCTGCTCAGCCTGCCAGTGTTCATCCTTGTCAAAATTGCTTTGCAAATGAACACAGTGACAGGAGGAGCAGAGCTGTTGACTTGGTTATGAGCAGGAATGTGTCATTGTCTTGACTAAAGCTGTGGTAATTGACAGTGTTTTCTCCATGTCTTAACTTTAGAAGGTTAGTTCATGCATCTGGTATCAGATTCTAAGTACAATTATGGTGGGGTTTTTGGAACAAAACATTGTATTAGTGGACAAAATAACTGAACTGTGTAAATGTAGTGAATAAAGCAAGATGGATGTGGACAGAAAACTTGATGGATATTTGTTAAGGCACATGAAAGTGTTGGACTTTCATTCTAAAGACTTAGTCATATCTCTTTATATATGATTTTTCTTATAGCTGTGCAGAACTGAACCTAGTTCAGATGATGCTGTTTATACTCTGTTCATCATCAGAATTTTCTTTTTTTAGTTTGCATGCGTGCATGAACATATCCATCATCTACAGCTGATTGAAAGGAGCAATCCAAACAAGGATGTCTTGGATCTTAGAATCAATACCTGACAAGTTAGGAGACAGTTCATCTCACTGTTCTTGATGTTGCAGTGTCCAAGGTGACCCACACCCCTCATTGTTTTTTGTTTGGTTTTTTTGTTTCCCTGTTACCTCCTGTTCATTGAAAACAGGAGAATTTACATAGCTGAAGGTATCAAGTTTGGGGAAGTTTTTTGAGACATAAAACATAAAAGAACTTTGAAGATAAATGTGTAACCACTTTTTACAGCGTTTCAAAAGCAGGACATAATTTAATTGCTCTAACTGTATCATTAAAACAATTTTTTAATTTTTAAAATATCAATTACATTAAGGGGTAAAATGAATGCATAACTGTTTTATGGAGTGTAAACTCAGTGGGAAAAGTAATGTAGTGGGAGACAAAAGAGGTAGATGAGAAAGAAAGGTATGTGAGAATGGTAAAAAGTACCACATGAAAAGTCGGTATGGTATGGTTTCCTATGTTCTCTTATCAACGTCAGATCTACTGGTTTCAGGCAGAGATCACAGCATTTTTGTAGGACAGGTAGACAGGATCTAAGTAATTTGGATAGTTTGATTCCTTGCAAACTTCTGAATTGTGTGAAGAAACCAAAACTGGTATTTCCAGTGTGTCAGTAACTGTTCTGGGAGAACACATGCACTTCATTTCTCACGCATCTGGCTTGCCCTACCACACACTTGAAAAATAAATTGTTGCTTTTGCAGGTGAGTAACTAGACCCCAATGGAGCAGAGCAATGAAGTACTGATAGAGTGGGTCCTGCATGATTGGCAGGAAGGAGGCTGGACTGGAGGATGCCCAGTACCTGAGGCTTCCTACTCTCTTTTTTGTTGTTGTTTGTTTTTCTTTGGTTTTGGTTTGGCTTTTTTTGTGGTTTTTGTTTTGTTTGTTTTTGTTGTAATTTTTCTTTCTTTTTTTTTTTTTTTCTTTTTTTTTTTTTTTTCCCCATTAATGTAAGGATACAAGTATTGCAATAGCTGCTTATCTTTTAAAGAGGGTAAATATTTGAGTCAATGAAAGATGGAAAAAAGATACTGGAAGAATATTGATTCCCAGCCAGCATCTTGTGAGTAGAATGGTCCTGAATGGTTTTGCTCTGATATTCTGTAAATTCACCAGTTACTTTGTCCTCAGTATTACTGAAAGCAAGCAGTCATTTTTCAGAGTGCCAGTTAAGCAATGCCCTGCTATTTCTCACTTAGCTGCAGGAAAGGTTGCTCATTTTATGCACATGTGAACCAAAACAAAGAGATAGTTCAAAACAGCCAGGGTCTACTCCCTTGTAATTAGGAAATCAGAATGAATGGTTTTCTGTTTCTTAACATGCATCATTTCTTGCCAGTGTCTACACAGTGTAAATGCAGTGGTAAAATGAAGGGGGTGAGGAAATAAATATCCTGTCCACTAATAGATTTTAATAAGGAATAGGCATAATTCTTTGGAATGCCACACAGCTGGACATAGCTTCCAAAAATGGCATTGTAATGAGACTCATGCTAACTTTAAGTTTGCCTCCTGTAACTTAGGGCAAAATATTTGTTATCATATATTATTTCTACTAACTGTTAGCTGACTCTGGCTGTTTTAGTGACATAATAAATTACAGAGGAAGTTATTCCTTTTGGAGTTACAACAAAAAACCCAAAACACAAATGCTCAAGAAATAAACAATCCAAAGAACTAACCTAAGCCCAAGCAATGCTATAACAGGGTGGCTATAAGGCTTCCTGCTCTGGAGTTTAATGTTTGACTTTGGAGTTAGCAATCAAATCTCTTATTTTTTCATAAGCTATAGCAATGTGGAAGATAAAACAAGATAAGTAGAATGTCTTGCTTTTGTATTCATTTCTCCCCAGCAGAAGGAAATTGGTGGTGAGATGATAAAATACAAAGCAGTCAAAGATGATTGGTCCTGCTGAAATCTCATCCCCCTTATGAGGTAGTTATGAAAGGTTATTTCCTGCAATGGCAGACACTGACACCCTATGCATGCAGCATTTCTCTTAAAGAAGAGGACATGTGGTCTTGAAGTGTAAAACTGGATTATTGTGGCTTGTTTATTTGATTTAGTGGGTTTTGCTGGCTTGGTATGGTTTTCTGTGTTTTTACATAATAGAAAAATCTGAAGATAAATCTGAAAAAATTAATTTTTTAAAAATTGATATATTGATTTTCCTAGGAAGTGGTAAATATCACTCTTCACGAGTAAAAATTACATATCAGAGTGGATGTTTTTGTTTTTCCCACTAAAAGTTTAAGGAAAAATAACAGATTAGGCCATCAAGAAAAAATCCTTAAATCTCTATATTTTACATTCAGACATTGTGCTATAATATGAGCTATATGACTTTGCAGTTTTTGGAGCTAGATGATAAACTCAGTTACAATATTTTTTCTTACACTGCAGTAAATAGTCAAGGGATAATGGAAAGGCAGGATATATAGTGAAATCACATCTGGCTGTAAAGCAAGTGTAGTGTTAATCTGCCAAACTTCCAAAACACTATGTTAAGATCTTAAAATCATAGAATTGTTTGGGTTGGAAAGGACCTTAAGGACCATGGGCAAGATATCTTCCACTAGATGAGGTTGCTCAGATCCCCATCCTGCTTGGCTGATCACTTCCAGGGATGGGGCATCCACAGCTTCTGCAGGCAACCTGTGCCAGGGCCTCACCATCATCACAGTAAAGAACCCAAACCTCCCCTCTTTCAGTCTGAAGGCATTCCCCCTTTTCCCAACACTCCATATCCTTGTAAAAGGTCCCTCTCAGCTCTCTTGTAGAGTACTGTGGGGCTGCTGTAAGGATTCCCCAAGCTGAACACGCCCAGCTCTCTCACCCTGTCTTGGGAGCCTCTGATCACAGGGCTTAAAAAAATTCTCTGAAACAAAGGGCTAAAACTGGACATATTTTGTATTTAACATGATTGCAAGAGTTTTTTGAGAAGTATTACTCAAATACTGAGATTATTAATTGTGTTATTATGGTTGTGTGGGAAGAGAGTGTTACAAGTGTAAGGAGCTGTCTTACTGCCTTTTTCCTACTCCCACTTTGTGTGGGAGGAAGATGGAAAGAAAGGACAGAGATACAGTGGTCAAAGTGGCAGAGACCATGTGTAACACTAGCAGTTTAGAGATTAGCCTGCTAAAAGGAATATATCTGTGTGGTGTCTATGTGGATGAAGACTCTTGGACTTCAGCTGTCTAACCCAGAAACTCAAAAAATTAGGCTCTTGAAAATGGAAGCTAATGAACTAGAAACAAGACAAAATGTGAGCAAATACAAAATAAGTGACTTTGCAAAGCATATAAAGATGCTCAGCTCAGAACTAGTGTGAATTCTGTTTGCAGCGGAGTGATTTTTTTGAGGAGTTGGAGATAGGACTCTAAACCCACCTAGTACCTGACTTGCAGGATAGGGAGGAAGATCTGGACAGCCATTTCATATATATTCATAACTGTTCACTGCAGGGAAAGTGGAGCTTGCCATGTGTCAACTCCTAGGAAGTATCCCAGCCCCCAAAAGAAATAATTTTCATATCAAAGAAGCATTGTTAACAAGAAAGACTTGAGGGGATCGTGGCTTTCTGTGATTTTCTGGTCTCACGACTGGGCTTGCTACTGTGATGTGCTGACATTTCTGCAGTCAGCCAAAGAAGCTGAACCCAGGAGTTGAGGAAAAAATAAAAAGTGCATGCCTGTACCTGTATTCTGGTTAGTATTCTTTGTAATGTGACTGTAAGAAATTGGTGAACATTGTTTTGGGTTTGTTTGGGAATTTATTGTTTTGTTTTGTTGGGTGTTTTTGGTGGTGGTGGTTTTCCTTAGTTTGTTTTGTTGTTGTTGTTTTCTTTTCTCTGTGTGTTTTGGTTTTGGTTTTTATTCTTTCATTTAGTAAATTTTGTTGGGGGAATCTTTAGTCCTAGAACTGGCTCCTGTGTGAAGAATTATTAAAGCCTGAAGCAGCTACTGCCTGGCCATAGCTCCCCTTTCAAACCTTTTGTTTGTGCCAACACACATCCTGTTCCTGTTCCTGAATTGTGGATTATGGCTGTGGTGAGCAGCATGCTTGCATGAATATGGCATGAGAAAGGAGATTTCTGCTGGGACATGAGCCCTTTGCCTTGTTTTATTTTTTTTTTTTAATTGCCTTTCTCTGTGAAGAGAAAAGGGTGATCACTTACTCACTACAATGCTGATACACTGTGGAGGCTTTATTGCCCCTGGGAGAGCCCAAGGACCCTGTATGTTCCCATAAAGAAATGTGTTTTGACCTGAAAAATGAACAGTTCATTGTAGCCAGTGTTAGATGAACAGATTTCTGTGGTTTTCTGATCTATTGGTTCAGTTAATTCAGCTAATTTTTTTTGGCTTTGCTTTATAAACAAAGAGCTTTTGGAAGTCTAGCCCACAGTTGTATCAGAAGAAATGCCTGTTAATGTCTTCTGTTCTCAGTGGTTATGCAAAAACTAATTTTTGGATGCTGTTACAAACCAAAGAAGTAATGGGAGGATATTTCTTTCTCTGCCATCTGAAAGCTGCAAAAAAACCCTTTTCATAGAATCAGAAACCCCACTGAAGTCTTAATTACTTGACATCCATCCTTATTAGCGAGCAGAGAAGGCTGGAATTAGATAAAATTATTTTCTTACTCCTGAAGATTTTTTTTTCTCTATTTTTTTGCAGACTTCCAATTCAGGAAGATTTTAGATTACTTTCTGAAGGTCCAAAGAGGTAATCTTCAGAATATAGGTTGGATTTTTTTACACAGTTGAGTAGCAGAAGAAATACATTGTATAAAGACGATGTCAGGATCAAGAGCATTAGACTGTTTTTTATCCCAAGTGTGAAGTTTTAATAGCCTTTTTAAAAGCTATTGTGAAGCACTATTCATATTCTACAAAGGTTAAGTTTTATAGCTTGCTAAAAATGGTGTACGCTTAGGTTATAAATGCATTTTGAATCCTCTAGTACCATCTTAGTGTGGTAAAATCAGAATGGATCTTTTCTGACCAATGACCAAAACAGTGAAATGTATTTCTTTTTCTCAATANTAGAGGAAATAGCCACTGGTGTGTGGATGTGTTGAGCATACTGTGTGCTATGAATGAAAGCACTTCAAGCCTTAAAAGTTAAGTCAGTGAAAAATAGTGTGGGAGAAGATTACAGGCATCTGGAAGCTTTCTGGAAGACTTGTGGTGTGATCCCTTGGCCTCTGTATCAGACTGGACAGGGATTGCATTGGCCAGTTCTGTCTGGTGAATGACTTTAAAATTATCAAGGGATGAAAAAAGTCACATAACATCTAGCTAACAAGGAGATATTTGTGTATCTCTGCAGTTCCTTGAGTGTTTTCAGTCTGAGGATATCACATTTTTGTGTGTTCTTGCAGGGGGATTAACCTAAGCACAAGCTTATGACCTTGGACAAAAAAAAGGAGTTCTGACTTGTGACACCTGAGTGTCTTATTTAAGTAAATAACAAAAGGGGTTGGTTTGTTTTTTTTTAACTACACACCAGTGAAACATCAGTCTGATTCTAGTTACGTTTGCCATTCTTTCCAGTATTTTTCTTAGCACATATATACAAAAACAAGTGATAAACAAGTGAAACTGAGATGAACACTATTAAAAGAGCCTGCTGGCTTTCTTGGACAGAATGTGCTGAAAACCACAACAATTCTGTTGTATTTATTTGAGGTTTTGATTTTTCATTGGGCCTTTTTGTTTGGTTTTGGTGGGGTGGTTTTTTGTTTGTTTTGGGTTTTTTTTTTGGGGGGGGGTTGTGTTTTTTTTCTTGGGTTTTTGTTTTCAAAAAAGGGGTGAGAGGTAATGCAAACAGTGGTTCTGACAACCCTGAAGAACGTTTGTGACCTAACATGCTTTGTCCCTATTCTTCCAGTGTATCCAAGTAACTACAAGTTGCTCCACTTCTCTAAGGCTGTGCAACAATATGGAGTTTAGAATGCAAACTGTTACGAGTGATTAAAAATAAAATCTCATCTATGTGCACAATGCTTAATTTGATTAGGGAAATTTTTCTTGGAAATGTTCCCCTCAGAATGTCATCAGTCTTCATTTAGCAGTCATCGTTGTTGCCTGCCTGGCAGCATGTGTGGCTGATGGTGACTGCAGAACTCATTAGCCCTTCTGAAGGGCAGGGTAGCAGTAAATAACAGGGATTCAGGGATTTATTTTTTTCTCTCGCCCCCATCTCTGAACATGAGTGTGTCTAGAATCTGGCAAATTTTGTGGCAGAGACCAAGAGATAAACACTTTCTCTTACTTAGAAGCAGCTTTTCTGGCACAAAAACCTGGGAGCTTTTGTGTCCTCTGTTGGCTTAAATCATGAGGGCTGGAGCAAAATATGCCTAGTGGGGGATGTCACTTGTAACAAATAGGGAAGAAAACTCTCAAACACTGTTACTGGGCTTCCAGCACAGTAAAGTGCTACTCCTTTTCCCCTCTGACTTCTATCCTAAGCAGTTTTTCAAATTAATTTTGTGAGCTGTAAATAAGTTTAGGATCCTGCCACATGTTGAGAACCCTCTGCAAAAACAAAAACAGAAGCAAAACCACCATTTAAACAGGGTCTGACTTTCTGAAAAGGAACTCTGAATTTTTACTGTAGCTACAAATGGCTGTGAGTAACCATCTATTTGAACTGGTTGTGTTTCTAACAATAGATCTTTTCTCTTTCATAGTAACCATAGTGAAATGCCATTCAGCTTTACTTGACTTCACAAGAAGCCTGGCATAGAACTTTAAATGGCTAAGCCATTGGTTTAATATAATCTTAAGATTTGAGGAAAACTAAAATTCCTACTTAGCAGGATGTCTTGTGATGCAAAACTTGCTCAGGAAATTCTTCTGAGCTTCTTAATGATTGAGTTCATGTAAGTTATAGCATGATAAAACTTTAAATATATATTCACATCACTGCTTTGAACAGATTCTGAGTTCTTTTCTATGTAATATGTAATAGAAATGAGAATTATTGCATAATAGCCTATTCCAAGCACCGGGAGGGAACTCTCCTAGTTTGGAATTTTCATGTCTATGTTTAGTCACTATATTTTGTGTGTGATAGCAGTTGGCAAATCACAAGTACGTGAAAGTGTGTGGTTTGTTAAGAAAGACAGGTAAGAAGATTTGGGGTTTTAAAAATTAAAATAAGCCTGCGAGTTCTTACTGTTTGATAAAGTGAATCTGGTTTTGTGATTCCCTTGTTAAAAAGTGTACAGCAATTAGTAGAACTACCAAGAGAAGCACTCGAGCAAGGCAACATTGAACTGGAAGCATTAAACATGTAAAGGCAGTAGTACATGAACGGAGTGTGGGAACATGCTAACAATTTTGCATAATTCTAAAAATGTGGGGGCACTGTTTAAATTTTGGGCTACTTAGCTCTTTTGATGCTTAGGTTTTTATCTCAGACCAGAGATTTTGCATTTTTTTTTTTATTTATGATGTAAAAAAACCCATAAAAATGTAATGTATTAAAAAGGGTAGTACAGTTATTATCAAGTCTGTAAAAATTTTGGGGAAAATGTCTCTTAAGCCTGTAAATCTGCTCCATGTTAATTTATGCCAAGTCTAGAAGTTTGATAAGCCCTATTTATGGGAATACACAAAGGATAAAGTGGTCCTGCTAAGATGTTCACTGCTACACTGACAAAGCAGCAATTTAAATTGCAAAGATATTGTGCAGGTCTATTTTATGGTTTATTACAAAAGAAAAAAAAAAAAAAAAAAGAAAAACCAGTTCAATATATCTACAATTCCCAATTTTTTCCTTATTAACTCTTCCCATCCCAAGTCTGAACCAACCAGAGCTGGAACTATTCCTTATTGACATAAAACTCAAAGACTTAGGTGGATCATACTCTTATGAGTAAAAATCTATAAGATTTTTTTTTTTTCTGTAAATGGGATTAAGGCAGAGACGTGGAGAAGAGGGTAAGGCTTTTAATGATTTTCCTCTCAAAGACTAAATATTTGAACTGTTATCTAGCATTTCCTCATCTTTTTTAGTCACCTCCTATTGCCGGGGATGTGGTGCTTCCTACTGTGTTCCTGCTTGTCCCACCTGATCCCCATGAGGGTTATTGCTGTCATCTGTAGTCTCCCTGACTCCCTTCTGTTGATGCCTTGGAAAGCCAACCTGGAACAGAGACTAGACAGAGCTAGAGGATAAAGTAGGTATTTATGAAAAGGCCTCCAGGTTCCACCTCAGGCAAGACAGAAATCCAGGGCAGACCAAGAACAAACAGAAAAAAATAGCCCCCCGGGCATGAGATGTTACATTTTTATAAGTTTTGGTCCATTTGCATTTTGGGGTTTAATTGTCCAATTACAGCTTCAGGTTGTGAGGTCCCATCCTCCTGTTCCTCTCTCCAGCCCACTCTTGATGTTTTTGGGCTTGAAAGTTGTCCTTGGTCTTCAGCAGGAAGAGGATTTGTTTTGTCTACTTGCTCTGTGAAGAGAGCTTACTAACACTTAATATGAGGCTCAAAATTACATCCCTATGCAGCACAGAATCTAAAATATGAAAGCTACAACTTAAGGTGTCACTGTGTCCACATCCCTGTTAGCCAGGGCAAAGGGCAGGTGGTAGAGCAGGGAGTGTACATCCACCAGGCAAGCATCCTGCTGGGAACAAAGCCTGGCTGGTGTAACTGTGACTGGATTGTGCCTGGGCTCTGCTGGAGCACGTGTGAAGCTGCCCAGAGGCCCTGTCCTGCTGTGCTCACTGAGGCAGACATTGGAATACAGAGATACGAGCTTGCTGTTGTGTATTTGCAGTGGTGACATTTGGACCCATTTACTATGCAGTTCTGTGAACATAAAAAAAAGAAAAAAAAAAAAAAAAGAAAAAAGAAAAAAGTTGAAATTTTTAAAGGTGTAAACAGCACAGTTTGCTCACAAACATGCCTCTTATCTAGGGCACTTGGCAGGTTTGCAAAAGTTTCCTTGATCAACAGAAGTTACTCACTAATACTTGGTTCAAAATTGAAAATGAAATAAATTCTATTGGCAGCCAGGAGGGTTTTTGTCATGATTTCAGTACTCTGTTGCAGAAGATGCCATGTTGTTTGGATTTTTCTGCTGTTCTTGTTTGTTTACGAGTTATTTTACAAATGCTTTCCAGCTTGTAGTGGGAGTCTAGCACCAGCATTAGAAGAATGGGAGGGGAACAAAAAAGAAGCTCAAAGAATTTTCTGTTTTCCCTGACAGTCGCCCCACTGCTTGGACAGAAGACAACTAAAATGGTACACTTGAATACTCAAATGCTGTGGTTTTTTAGCATTATGTTAAACACTTTTGCTCAAGACTAATTGTTCTGATCATCTGTATGGAGTTCAGATGGTTACTTTCTGAGGCATACATCCTATAAACCTGTAATTAGAGCACTTGAGCACTTGCACAGGTGCGATGTAGTGATGACACAGTAAGGGTAACTCTGAAGTTAATTTTGTGTTCCAAGGGTATTTTAACTAAATTTCATAGCAAGATGTATAATTAGATCTTTTGTTGTGGGAGGAAGGTTATGGGGTTAGTTCTAGGTTACAGTACACTGAATTCAACAATTTTACATTTCAGGTCATTTTTGGTTAATGAAAAACAAAAATCTTTTGCTCACCAGTAGCTTTTTCCCTTAATAACTCTCTTGTCTTTATGATATATAATTCATCAAAAACACCCACAGATGTGCTCTTTTGAAATTTCAACATGGAAATGTCAAAACTTAAATACTTTAGCATAAACAGCCTTCCACAAAATTCTTCCTTCTGATCCATGTGAATGCCATCATGAATGTTTCTCAGATGTAACATTTGGGCTTTACCATTGGAGGCTGTTAAGAAGATATGGCTTTGTTGAGGAACAGTGACAACTTCATTGCTGTTTCTCGAGTGAGGATTGTGGGAAGCCTGTGTGTAATGTTCAGATTGTTGAGATTACTTCTGCACTGTGCCTTGTGTTGATTCTTAAATACCATTGCCATCTTCTTAACAGAAACCCCTAAGCAGGGGAAAAAAAGGCCTGCCTTTTTTTTCTTTTTTTTTTTTTTTTCTCCTGATTATGTGCTAGAGGGATAATAAACTTTTCAGATATTAAATGCAGAGCAGCTTAACACTTAGTGCACAGCTCTCTCTCACACATCATAAAATGAGCACCGACCTTCTTTCTTGTTAAGGGCTTGTCCAGGCAGTTTTGCTGAGGAAATTTGTGTCAGGTCAGAATAAACAGGTCAGTTCAAGAGCTCAGGGTCATTCTCTACCCCAAAATAGTAAAAATACATGGAGATTTGAAGTTGTCTGTATGGAATGTACTCATTCAATTGTTTCACTATATTTTTTTCTGGAAGTGCAATGACCACTACGAAGCAAGCCCTTAAAAAGTGCTTTGAAACCACTGAGTGTCACTAGGCATTTGAAACAGAAATGAGCCCTATCTGACACATTTTCCAAGGTTGTAATGACATAGGGAAGAGCTCTTCTCTTAACTTATTCTCCTGACTGCAGGTGTACTCTTCAGCAGTAGTTTGGTGTAATTGCTGAAGCTGTGAACTCTTACCTGAGTGTTTTGGAGTGTTATGGATTTGGCACATATGATAGGAGAACTTCTGTCAGCTGCAGGGCATACTGATAGAGGCTTTCTTTTCTTTGGTTTTGTGAATAGTTGGAATGTTTGCTTCCAGTTACTTTTAGTTTTTGGAGATAGTCTCTGACAAAGTAGGTGGAAAGCTATGTGTGAGGGAATTTTGTTGCACTGCAGTATCATGGAAAAGGTGGAAGGAGGTGGCAGAGAGTTTTATTAGTCACGGAGATCTGGAAGATAACTAACAATGAGCTGGAATAAAAATTGCTATATGATTAAAGGAAGAAATGTGTTTGCTTATTATGGAATTAGTTTACCTTTCTGTGTCAAAATTGAGGAAACCAGTTAGCTTACAACACAGTAGAGACTTGGTCTAGGAGCAATCTATGACAGAAAATAAGGAAAACCCCCCATATAACCTCTGGATCTGTACTTTCAGCAAACATACAGTAAGATTCATTTTATTTTTAGTGGCTGAGGATTGACGTATTTTTGTTTTAAGAGTGATGGCCACTCAACAGCTTTCACAAGCAGCTGTTGCCTGCCTGTTGGTTAATTAAATGTTTTATTCAGTGAATGAGAAAAGTTACTGAAGGCCCAGTGCCTGCTTTAGCATGTTGCTTGTATGTGTAGCACATGTAGACCAGGTGCTTTGGATTCAAGTTTGATCTAAAGCTTCAAGAGATTTGTGTTTACAGGGGTCAGCCAGTGGCTTTGAGAGTTCCTGGTTGGGAAAATGTTGTTGAGGTCAATATTTACAGGGTTGGTAAATACATTATTCTTAACACAGTCCCACGGTTCTTTTCTGCTGGATGGAAACTGTTCCAGAAGGGGAAAAAAACTACTGTACATTTTTTAAAGATTCTTATGAAAATTAGCCTTCCAAAAGACAACTCTAAAATGTTATATAATTAACCACTTTTGGAAGCAAGGACAGACAGATTTTTGAATGTATAATTTACACTTATGTCACAGAATCCATAATTCAGGAGATAAGGGATGGGTTTGTTTGTTCTTGATTGATTGTAATTGCAACCACATTTCAAAAAAACATAAAAAGGTTAAAGAGAAATTCTAATGGTAATTTTAACATCGAAAAAATAGATGGCACTAGTCTGAAAATCGTGACTTTTAACAATGTAAATTGACTGAATCTTAATATTACAATATTCAGTGGTGGCATCAATCAGCTTTTGGCCTTCTCTTTTATTTCGTGCTGATCACGAAACCTGATGCTGATCATAGCAAACCCTTTCTGAGGCCATTATATTTTCATCTCTCTGAACAGCTTCAAAGAGTAGTTATCTGAGGATGGAGGAAGATGAGTGTGCTGGAGCTGTCAGATCTCATGCACACCAACTTGATGGAAAAAAGAGAAATTCATGATTGGCCGTGGATCTTGTTGCAAGCAGTCAAATGTGTGTAGTTAAGAGGACACAGGATTATCTGGCACAATGTGCTTGAGCCTCTTATCTTGCACCAGTCTTGTGGTAGAATGTCCTTTAAAACTACTGTAATATATAGATGGGAAATGAGGCTATTTAGATACAAAGGGAAAGTTTGAACTCTCTCTCTCATAGCTGAGAAGTAATTTAGTGGCAGATTTGATTGTGGTCATGTTGGATAGGTATAAGGAGCTTTTATGACAAAAGGATAGTACAGGACAAGAATAAACACTTGTACTTGGACTGTTGTGCTGACTGTATTAAGAACAGGCTAATAAAGGGCTCTGCCCATTAAAGTGGCTAGTAAAACTTGGTATGGCACAGTGAAAGTTCTGGGGGAAAGTACCAGGTAGTGACTTGCTCAGTAATTGTTGCCTTCTGTGAGGCACAGTTTCTTTTTTTTTTTTTTTTTT
>WEIU01008075.1:430730-465873 GCA_013389925.1 Aegithalos caudatus | reverse complement strand
TGTCCCTTCGGAGAGGAGGAGAGAGGTGGATGGTGAATACAAAAGAGACAGAGTCTATTCATTGACTTCTTGGTATGAATCAGACAGAATTGGCATATCTGGGAGGAGAACTGATGATGTTTCTGCAGGAGGCAAAGTTGTTTTCCTTGACTTGGGGGGAAAAAGAAACATTCCAGAGTCTCCTTCTTTCAGAACCCTTCCTGCAGCTTTTCCTTCAAAAGACTTCTCTTAAGAGTGAAGAAACTTGTCCCAGTGCTTGCAAGGAAATGTTTTATTTTGTGTTATATATGGATAACACAGGAACTATGGAGTGAGGACACATTTTTGTATTCATCTCTTGATATGGAGAAATGAGTTACAAGATAGATTTAGAGGAGGCCATGAAAATGGCCTTACGAGACGAAGAAGTATTGCAGTATTGGAAATTCATACACAGAATCAAAGATCTCTGAAATGAGAAATTTGCCATTAGGTCTGAGAAATGCGAATAAGACAAAGAGCTGTTGATCATCTCTAGGTGTAAATCTTGTCCTTAAATAGGGCTGTAGTATTTAAAGTGGCTTGCTTGCTTTCTCTTAATGATGGTTAGCAGCTGTTTGCAGTGCTGAATTCCAGCCCTTGGAGACATGCATAGCAACCAGTAGCACTCAGAAATACAAGATAAACGATTGTGGTGTAGCTGCTCATTCAGCACGTATGCCTATATGATGACCATGCATGAAGTAGGATTTATAATCATATGTTTCACTTCCAGGGAAAACAGCCCTAATGGCCATCTGGGAAATACAGTAAGTGGTCCTGATCACCCTCCCCAGTGTTTAATCAGGTTACAGATAGCTGTATGGCAGGCAACCAGTTAAAAGTAGAACTATAAATAATTGTGTTAATCAGTGTGTAATATATCTTTGTATTTGTTTATTGCCTTGGGTACTTGATTAGGCAGCTCTAACATACAATTAATCAGTAACCTTCAGTGTTAACTTCTCAGTGCTCTTTAATTAATCAGTTGTGTTGCAGAGGCTCTGCTGGCTTGGAAAGCCAGGAACTGTGCCATGTAAACACTTTTGTTAATGGCAAGTGAAGGTTGAGATATTCTTTTTTTTTTTTTTATTAGCTTAATTGAACTAATCAGCTTTTCAGGGTCTAGGTGTAAGTTCTATAGGCAATTGTAAACACTGGACAAGAAATATGGAAACAATGTGTCATTTAAATGCTGTGAAGTTTTTGTGCCTTAACCATTATCATAAGTCTTTTCAAGTGTACTGATAATGACTTAAGTACCAATACAGCTATGTTATAATAGTTGTGTATTTCATTAAAAAGGACAATGGGAGGACTGATTTTTTGCCTTTTCTAAACACAGAAAAGCTACTTATGGATCAAGTAAGCATATGGGGGTTTTGTCTTGGAACTGCAGATAATAACATAAGCACTGATGCATTTTACTGATGCATTTTGGATATTGGATCAATAGACTCAAAATGGTTTGGGTTGGAAGGGACCTTAGAGATCATCTGATTCCTATCCCTTGCTGTGGGCAGGGACACCTTCCAGGAGACACACTGCTCAAAGAATCATCCCTTGAACACTTCCAGGGATGGAAGGAGATTTTGAAGCTCTTTTGCAGGTGTTCAGGAGAGCATGAAGAGGCAGGTTCTAGCACTGGGATTTTACAAAGAAGCTATTTGTGAAAGTTACACCTTGGCTCACCTACAATGTTATTCAGACCTTCAAAGTAACATGAACAGAACAAACACTGATTTTAACAATTGCAAGGCTTGGTTATTTGTAACAGTTTTGTGAACTGGGAAGGAAAATTATACATTTCAGTCTTAATATGTTGAGTTTAGTCACATTTATGAAGATTGTACAAATGATGTACCGTGGAAGAGCTGTTTGTACACGTTTGTGTTTCTGTGAGAGCACCAAAAGAAAGAGCAGGATGAGAACTGTAAGAACAGCCTGTCCTGCTAACAGCAGACACAGTTTGTGTAGTTTGAGACACAACTACTCCCAGGACACCATTCCTAGTAGGAACATTGAAGAACATATGGATTATGTCGAGACCAGAAGGCTTGTCCTCTGCTAAGACCTCAACATAGATGAATAGTCAGAACACAGTGTCTTCTGCTGGCAACAGGATGATGACAACAAGGCTGCAGAATATCATCTATGTGATTTTTTTTTTCCCTGTGATCTCAAGAGGGAAAAACAAACATATTTCAAACAAACACAACGAAATGCCCAGCAAACAGCAACCTGTCCCAAGATTTATGAAGGCTGAAGTAAGCAACACTTTGAAGCAAAGGACAGTGCCATAACAAGTGTTACCTCAACTGTTTACCTGAGAATGATAATACAGGATGCTGCATTGAAATCATAATGTTGCACACAAAATATGGTGGCCAGACCACTTGGACACACAGGCTTGTGTGGGATTGCAAGAGTGTGGGTCAATGAAACCTTTGAAGAAAATGGATCAGGTTGAGTTAACTTGGAGATATGCTAAATAAATATCACATCCCCTATCCTTAGAACTCTCTTACAAAAATTTTCTGATTATATTTGTCAAGGGAAGTCTTTCCCAGAAAGTACTCAGGACTTGCTACTGTTCATCTTGACCTTGATGGTTAGAATATACTGGCTAACATGTATTGCCAATTCAATGTGTTGATCTGCAGGCAGAAGAAAATCTCTTTTCAAACAGCATTGTATTGCCTATCTCATACCTCCCTTCTGCCTTCTCAAACTCCTCAAACCTTGAGGTCATATCCATGATGACCCTGACCCACATCCCAGGAGAGTCAGCCAGATGAATTAATTTCTCCGAAGGGGAAGAAATTAAATTAAATAGGGGCTTCCTTATAGTCCTTATGTCTGTTAAATGACAAAATTGTAAGTACTGAAGAACCTTGAGGCTGGTGGCTGTGTATCAGCTCCAAGATATTTTCAGGCCAGAGTAATTAGGGCTCAGCTGATGGATGGACACGTACACAGCTCACCATGTTTACATAAGCTCTGTTTCAATAGGACACCAGGCTCCATGTATGACAGTGTTTATTGTAGATGAGCAAAACCTATGGTGGCTTTCATCCAGCAGGATGATAGATGGGGATTCTTCACAGAAAGAGAATGAGAAATAACTGCCAGTACTGACAAAAATGCCAGACTGTGAGCTGAAACAGTGAATAGGTGGTATTGCAAAATCAATGCAACTCCCATACAGGATAATATAGAGGGGTCATCTGTCTTCTCCTAGCAGACAGTCATCTACATCAGATACAGCTGAATATGTTAAATGGAAGCCTCATCCAAAAAAAAGTATCAAGGATGACACTGCTAAAAAAGACTGATGTTATTTCTTCTGCCTGACAGTTAAGTTTGGCTGCTTGGTCTCTGTCACACAAAAAACTGCTGTCTAGACATGGGGGTGGGGAAAAGCCTTTTGCTAATAGTAAAAGTGGTTATAGAGTACTTTATCTGTGAAAGAAATAGTCTTCTTTGGCCTTTCTCATTCAAAAGTACTGTTTATTAAAAAGAAGAATTGGGCAATTTTTATATTTGTTCTTTGAAGTTTAGCGTGACCTACAAAACTACCATATATCCAAATTCAGGCAGAGGGTTCCCTCTGCCAATATTTGTGTCCTCAAGTGTATATTTTTCTAATACTGGCTGAAATGCTGCAAAGTAGACATTTTTATTCATTGCACGCATCTGGTTGCTTTAGATAAACTAAGTAAAAAGAGCTAACATACTGATGAGAGTATTTTTCAGCTCAAGCTTTATTTTCCTGTGCTTTGCCATAAGCTTCAATACCAAACTATTTCTTAGCCTGGAAGTTGATATTACATTATCTTTCTAATAGTTAGAATAATCTCCAGACACTGAAAGGCTTATTACTGCCATAAGTCTGGGTACAGTGACCACTGCTATCAAATGTAACTCTGAGTATCTGAGTTCTTACTGTCCCAAATTTATGACTGAGCAAAGTAGGTAAATCAAATCATTCAAGTACTAAGAGACTTCAAAATGTGGAGGCAGTTTAAATGCATTTTTTCATAAAGGCCATTATTTACACCAGACTTAATACCTTAAAATTATAAAATTGGTATTGAAGTGGACTTAGAATTACTTTTTTTTTTCTTAACACTTATACTAATGGACCAGCTGGAGGTAATATTTTCTTGATCTGTAGCTCATGAATAAGTAGAAAATGGTGGTGTAATCAATGACTGAAGCAACCATGAAATGATGGAGCTCAGAATTGTGAGGGGATTTCAAGTTACGTGGCAAGGTCTTCATGCTCATATTTTCCTTCCCTCCTTTGATCATTCTGCCTGTTGTTAGTCAGCAAAAAAAAATAGGTAGATCACAACTGGGCTTCATTTTGAGTGGGCATTACTGGGGAAGTGGGAGCAGCAGCAGGAAAATGAGGATTCAGAATTGTTGCCATGGCACACAGTGATTGTGTTAGGAAATCCAAAGCTCACCCAGAGCTGAAAGTGGAAAGGGACATTGAGGACAGCAAGACAATCTTCTGCCACTGAATGGGCTGTAAAGGAATAAGCAAGGAAAATACTGGCCTGTGGCTGAACAGGACAGATTGAGTGACAGTACACACAGATAAGAAGTCCTCAAATACAGACCAAGTCTGCAGAACCTTTTTTTCCTGAGTTTTCACCAGGATCTCCCAGAGGTCTCAACAGATGAACTACCCACAAGTTGCCAGTGTGCCCTTGGAGGCCTGGGGCTGCATTATCAGGAGAACAACACCAGGTCAAGTGAAGCAGCAGCTACTCCCTTGAGCTGGTGTTCCTAGATCACATTGGGAATACTGCACCTGATTTTGTCCTGTAGATAAAAGATGAACTTCCCACATAAGGCCTTGAGGAGCCTCATGCAATCTTGTGGCTGACTCTGGTTTGAGAAGAGGAGCCAGGCTAGAGAGCTCCTGGGATCCTGTTTAACTTCAATTACTCTGTGTTGATTCTACGAAATAAGTCACTCTCTGGATTATTATCCTACCTTTGCTTCCCTTCTTCATTTGTAGTCTTGATACTGGATATACCAGAAGATTGCTTGAAATGTATCATAAGAGAAGAAAAAGATCTTTTGATGCCCTGCTTAGGGGGCTTGTCCAACAGTGAATTGTGTTTGAAAACTAGGTATTAGTAGTGAAACATGATATGCTTGGAGTTGGTTTGAATTGTGAGGTTCTCTCCCTGATGGTAGCTTGTTAGCAATAGTCAGTCCTAGCACAAGTCATTGATTTCCTTACTTATTTGGGAAATGTATTGTGTTCCCCTCTGACTTTTCTCTCCTCCCATACTTTACTACAAAGGCCTTTGTCACAGCATACATTTCTTGTTGACACAAAATAGCAGGAATCTAATACCTCATGCTTGGTATTATATTATTGTATCATAAGTATTAGATACCAGACAGGCTGGTGCCAAACTAAGAAAATCATTTATCAGATCACTTCAGGGGTTTTCCTGCATTTGCTTTACCACTTTGAAGTGATGTAATAGGCTCTGCTGACTTCTTGTCATCAGGGAGCACACAATACCATGTCTGGCTTTTGTAACCAAACCTCCCAGGGTCTCTGTGCAGACCTGTAATGTGACTCCTGAATTCTCAAACACAGACAAGTCCACTTTCATAAAAAGGCAGTTTGGTATGAATGACACATGCAGAGCACTAAAACTTCCCATTCAGCATTTCCCCACCCCATTTACTAAGAACCATTTCTTAATTGTGCATTTTTCAGAGAAGGGGTGACTTAGGCCAGGTCACTTGAATCATTTAAAGCAGACAAGATGGAGAACTTGTGCATGCTGTGTATACTTTGGTAAGACAGTTGTGTTTTGTCAGGAGAATGCTCTAAATTGTTGATCTTTGCTCAGTGTGGCCTCTATTTTATATATGAATGTGTAGCTGTGATGTTGCTCCTAGCCAGAAATGAATTCTTTGTATTTCACTCCAACAACATTGTATGAAAACATCAATATGAGGAAAGTCATATATGCCTTTTGTTAAATTTAGTCTGCAGGGATCTTTAAAAACCTTTAGTTTCACTAAAAATAAATAATCTAAGTATTTTTATTGAAACAAGCAATTATGTTGGCAGGTATTGTGTACTTTGGCCTTCTAAGGAGAACAGTTCATGACCAGACTTCTGTTCTTGGATCTTGGGGTAACAATTATTTAGAGGGCATAGTTTAAAAATCTGTCTGCTAGAAAGCTTTACAAATTTTATTTACAAATCTGTAGTTTTTTAGTTGTCCAATTTCCACTCCTGAAACTTTTGTTATTTAAATTTTTCCTGAGAAGCTGATGACAATTGCAATTAGAAATATAATCACTGAAGACAATAGTACTCAGCATTCTCTAAATATGCCATTATTTTTACCTTACTGTTCAGGGGTATTTGAGGATATTCTGCATTTCAGTTGCTTTATCACACTGTTATCTGAATTCAATATAAAAATAAGGTACCAAGTGTTTTGCTCCATTGCTAAACATCTGCTCAAGCTGGATCATGATGATTTTGAACAACTGGAGCAAGATTTCCTGGGAACTCTGCAGTGTAAATTGGAAAACTAATTTGGCACCATAAGTGGATTTATTTCCACATGGGCATGTATTGTCCAGAGTCTTCCACCAGCCTTGCTTTCAGAGATCTGTAGTTTATCATGAATATGTAAGCTGTGTTCTCAAGTTCCTGGCCTTTAATCTAGGCAGCATGTGATTAGTTAACTCAGATTAACTAAGTATTCTGGGATGTCATTTTTTCTTTTGAAATGAAGTTTCACACACTGTGGGCTGACTAATTAGGCCTTTTTAGAAAGCAGTGAATGACTTACTCTATTTGAAACTGTGTGAAGTTAAAGAACCTGATAACTGCTGAAACTAATGCAGAGTGGTCAGGTCCCATTACCTTCACCTTAAAAATGCCAGTCTGTGAGGTAACTTCCTTAGCACTTAGCTTTTGCTAATTACTTAGAGTCACCATATGCATTCCTCTTCCAGCTGCTTTGGAAATGGGAAGAGATGGGGGTGCCTGGACTCCAGGAGCTGCTGTGCCCTTTTGGTGCAGAGCCTGGCACTCACAAAGTCCTTCAGCTGCACCTCCCTCCCTGCTTGCTCATCCCCCTGATGTCAGCTCAGTGACCTGAGGTGTCTGTCAGGCTGCTGACCCTGCACATAACCACCTTGAAATGAGGGCTGGTATGACCTTTTAGTGTTCCATGTTAGGTTGTCAAGTTCATTACTCTGCTGGATATGAACTCCATGCTCTCCAAGCTCAAATCTGTGTTAAGCAGTTGATTTTTCTCTTTTTATGTTGTTCAGCTTTTGTGCTTGAAAAAGAGAAATGGTAATACTGCTTTTTCTAGGTAGCTTATGTAGATGTAGCAAAAATGCCTGTAAACTCCTTAATTAAAAAAAAAAAATCTTGGTTATTTAAAAATAAAATCCTTATTAAGTATATATCAAATACATGAGGGTCCTTACGTTTGCAAATTTTTATATTGACTTCAGCTTTTTTACAGCACACTGATACATGTTTTGCAATTAATTTCAAATGGCAAAAGGTTGAAAAGGCAGTTTTTTCCCCTCTGTCAGCTACTTCATTTTTCTCCAGCATTGTTGAAACCAGTGTAGCACATGTGTTACATTGTCTGCTGGATTTATGAAGCAGGATGTAATTAATTAAGATGAATCTCTCTCCAGAGCCAGTTTCTGGATCAGGTGAGACCTCTGGCCTTGTCCTCTGCTTTGAATGTGTGTATGTGCTTTTAGTGGGTGGAACAGAGACAGCCACAGAAAACTTAGTGGCTTTCATTTTGTTCAGTGTCTGGTTTGTTGCTTGCAGAGGGCAAAGTGCAGGAGAAAGAGGGAATGTGGCCAGATGAGCTGTTTGGATTTTTCTTGCCTTCCCCACTCTTGGAAACTTTATGATGAGGAACTATGGCCTGGGATCATCTGAAGAGAAGAGATAGCAGGTAAATCAGTATGCTATTAAGAGCTGGAAAATGAGACAGGAAACACAGCAGTCCCTGCTTGAAGCACTTGATGTTTCTGTGACCTAATGCTTTTCCTTTATCTCCTCCCCAGCAGAGCTGGGAGGGTGAATACTTCCTACCAGAAACAGGCAGGATTAGTTACCTCTTAAAGTTCAGCAGCAGGACACCTTCAGGGCTTTCTGACAGCTGCTCTTGGAGCATTGATCATTCAGGTTGTCCTGCATGAGAAAATTCCTGTTGGTGAGCCTGTAAGTATGCCCTCTTAATTTGCTTTTTGGAATCTCTGAAGGAGCAACCAATACAGTTAAAAGTGCCCCCAAATTATTTTTTTAAGTTGCTCCATAAATTTTATAGATGACTTTTAGTCCAGAGTTCTTATTACATGAGAAGACAATTGTGTCCCAAGTTTCTGTAGAGTATTGTCTCTTTCCTCCTCTGATTTCCTTTAGTGTTTCCCATGGTATTGGAATTGAAGTGCAGAGGGTGACAGAGGTAGCCCCTTGTATTGGCTCTTATTTTATGTTCAAAAGCACATTATCTCGAATTTGAAATAAAGTGTTTCATTTTAATGCCCATATAGAGTTGACTTAAAACAGTTACCTATACAACAAAAATAAAATCCTATTCAAACCCACTGTATCCCAGTCTGTCAACCTTTGTAATGATCTTCTGTTCTGTACTCAAGAGATTTGCCCAAAGCACAGAAGGAAAAAGCCAGCTCTTCTTTGTATACCTAACACTTCTGGGGGACACTGCTTATTGCTGCACCTCATCTCCTGAATTTAGAGTCTGAATATGGCAATGGAAGCAATCCAGGGTAAAGTCACACCACTAAACCTTTACAGTCTGTGGTCATGTACCTTACAAAGACAGCTTTCATACTGACTGCAGAAGGGATGTAAAACATGGGTTGTAACAAGGATTTGTTTGCCCTTGCCTTACACACATTTCTCACAAAATGACTGCAAAGATTTAGAGAAGAATGAAATAAAACTGTGGCAGTAGTACATGTCCAGAGAACTTTAATATACAGTATGTTGATGCAATCTGCACCAATTCTGTTCATTTCCAACCCTGATTCTTGCATGATAGTACAGATTATGCTAGAAATAATCCTCTTCAATTGTAATTTCTTCTACTTTAGGAAGAAAATGCACACATAGGTCAGGATGTGTTAAATCCATTTTCATGTCATCAATATTATTCTCTACCATCAGAATTAGCAACACGTGGTACCACATAAGTTATTTCTTTGTGATCTCACAAAGAAAAAGAATGACAGCATTTACCCTTCCCTGTGAAGGGCCACATACTGGTTAATCAAGTCTGTATTTACTGATAACAGTGACAGCAGTCAGTCAATCTGTGCAGATATGTGAGAAAATGAAATCCCTGCACATGTCCTCCAGATCAGTAGACACCAGCTAATTTCCCTGCTCAGTGGAGCGGATAGATCTCCATCCAAATATCTAATATTGATATCCCAAGCAGGCAGGGTAGCTGGATACTCAAAACTGCAGATCCTTTCCCTCACCATCTCTCCCCAAAGAGCAAAGGATTCAAGTAATATTGACTCTCTGGAAAACAAACGTGCTCAGGTGTGTGCTTGTAAAAAAGGACTTGTTACAATGAAACCTGTTTAAACCTTGAAACTAAAAGTTCATTGACCGTGTCTCAAAGCAAGTTCCCTCAGCTCTTCATTATTGTGGGAGATAAGCTCATCCCAAGTGGTTCTGACTAAAGACTTCCTTGAAGAAATGCCAGGAAATTTTAAAAATTATGTGTATCAGAAAGTGAGTTTAGATCGTCAAGAGATGATCATGATGAAATCAGAAAAAGTCAACAGCTCTGTAAAAGATAAGGTGTAGAAGCTTGAAATGCTTAAGGGAGAGCATCACTGCTGCTTGGGATGGTAGCTAGAAATAAATAGATAAACATCAAACTATTAAACTTGTTAGTTAAATTTGCTAGTCTTGAGAAAATATTCCTAGATAAATTTTGTCTGAAAACAAAGGGGAGGAATTTTGGATTCTTCCCTTGAAACAGAAACTCTGTGTCCTTCCTGTGAATTACAGTATGTTTCTAGCTCTTTTTCCCTTGAATTGGAGAGCACACAGTAAAAGAAAGGACTTTTTTTTGGTTAATCCTATCTTTCTCACAGGAACAGACTTGAAAAATCAGCTCACAAGTTCTTAATTGTTGCAGTCTTAAAACTATAAACAGATTTTTTTCTCATGCATGTTTATTTACTTATTTTAAGGGTCAAAAAAGTTCTCTGGTGAATTAGTTTGGTAGTTGCTAACTAGAAAATTGTTTCAAATTCTAGTTATTATTAGCTGAGGCTGTTAAATTTACTTGAAGAAGTAACAAACCACTGCGTGCTTTTTTTTAATCTTGGTGATTTATGGTAATGGTGATATCCTTTAAAAATTCTGTAGGCTTTTAATTGGGATATCTAGAGAGTCTTTATATGCAGCTCAATATCAATGTCTCTATGAAATAAAGTTTTGTACATTGGTGTCAGTTACATCTTCTAAACATTTTGAATGTTTTATTACCACAGACTAGATTAAATGCCTGTGCAGTGTTCTCTCTGTATGCAGTGTCTGGGAAATATCTTCCAATCTTTGGGGAAAGAAATCCATCACTTTTCACTCTGTGAAAAAATAATGCTATCAACACTGATTTATTACATGATTTTGCAAATATTGTTTTTTCCTCTAGTTCCATAACTTTAAAAATATTGGTAATGCTTGGAGCAAGTTAATGTCAGCATTTCTACTAGAAAACCTTCACTTTTTGTCTGCAAAAATTTTGAAATACTGAAGCTGCTTATTCAGCATTTCATCTTGCAAACCAGTGACTACAAAATCAGCATGAGTATTCGTACCTGTGTGATAGAAATGAGGATTTATTTTTATTTTTTTTTCAACCATATGAACCAAATTTTAATAAATATCTGAACAGTCCTTGGGGCTCCATTATGCTATATGGTTATTTTGTGTGTTGGGAGTTCTCAGGTGTCCAGAGTCACTTACCTTGGGAAGAGACCTGCAGCAGTGGCCAGTGTGGATTTGCTGGGTATCCCTGCTCTCTAGGGAGGACTTCTGGTAGCTTTGAGTCTGTAAATGTTCCTCTCCAAGGCAGAGCTGCAACAGTTGCAGGCTTATGCACAGAATATTTGACTGTCAGCTTCTGCTGATAATTTTTAAAAAAATACTGGTTTACTGTTTGGATTTTTTTTCCCCAAAATATTTTGAGTACATTAATCACAGGAGTTTATCTGACCACTTGGGCAGGTGTAGATCTGTCTAAGAACAATCTGCTCATAGTCAAGAGCTCATGATTTGCTGTGAGGAAGACTATTTCTTGTTAGTTCCCTAGAAATGCCATTTTCCCTCATCTGAGCATAAAAGTGATGCTGAAGTGGCATAAAAACCCACACTAAGTGTAATTACATTTAGGTGAAATCAATTTCACCTGAGTTTACTGCTTTATTAATTTTTTTTAGAGTCAGAGAATGGCTTTAGATGGTTCTTTTGGGGGTAACAGAAAGTATAGTAAGATAAATATCCTGAGTTACGACTTTAGGACTGTGTTTTACTAACAAATGCTTGGTAAGCTTTTTGTCAGCATACAAAAATCAGTCAAATTTTTGAAAAGCATACTTAGCCCTGATAATACTTACCTTTAAAGGGAGAGAAGTGGGAGTTGCTGAGGAGCTGAAAGGGACATTTTACAGCATGAATAGATAAGCCAGGAGTGTTAGTGGTAGTGTATTCAGCTGCATTTTTTGGTAGGTTTTCTGTATGCTGCAGATACTGGTAAAAGCAACTTTTTACTCAGCTCAAGGACTGTTCATAAATCAAAATTAATATGTATGCTAAAAAAGAGGATTTTGACATTACTAAGACATATGGGCAACAACATTCAGAAAGCCCTACTTACTAAACCACAGTTTGGAGAGATATACAAAAGATACTGGTCTTGATAATTTCCTAAGAAAACTTAACAAAGAATTTTTTAATAGCTTATAGTAGCAGAAGTCTCTTTACAGATTATGAGGCTTAAGATCCGTGAAGTATTTAGCTATTTAATGGAGTCAGGAGAAATTAGGATTCTGAATTTTTTTTTCAATGTTCTTTGAATTTTTATTTTTTTTTTAATGTCATGTAAAGAAATTTTGAGGGGTCATGCTGTTTTTGCCAGTGTTTGGTATATAAATCACTTTCAATTCAATTAAAAAATGAGCAGTTTAAATTTTTTTTCTGTCTAACCTTTTGTTATTTAGTTGTTTCTGCTTCCTCACCTTTTTTCCTGGTATTTTTTTCCTCAGTGCTATGCCTCTCTCAGTGGTACTTATGAACAGAACCTTGACTAACAAGAACAGCAAATTTCAGATCTGTGTACAGTGACATTACTTAAATAGTAAATTGGCAATTTTTTCCTCATAATTCTTTTGGTGATGTGGTTCCCTTGATTTGTTGCAGTTTATGTTACAAGAAATGTTACTTCTTAAGGTTTCCCCATATATATGTAATGGTACAAATCATGTCCGGTCTGCATATGTTCTAGGGAATGATTTCTTTGATGAGGTAAGTTCTTGACTTCATATTCCAGGTTCAGAGTCTTCTTTCTTTTGCTTCCCAGCATCAGGTTCAGAATAGTTAATCACAGCCTCAAGAGATGAAGTGCCCTCTCAGCAGCTGCTGATGTGTTTTGTAGACTGGTGGTCTAGGCATATCTAACAATACTGCTGTAATTCTTCCTAGCAAGTAGGTGGTGATCCTGGTTTCCCACCAAAAGTCTTTGATAAAATCCACAGAGGTGGCTACTGAAAGGGCAAATAGCACCTATTTTAGCAATCAGGTGCAGAGTTCAGGGCAGGCAGGAAGCCTTCTTTCACAACTTGAAGTCATATTTCTTTTTCTTCTTTTTTTCTTAAAATACTCCTTTTAATAAAACTCGCATTCAGAGGCTCTTTCTTCCCTGTGGTCTTAATCTGATATTGAGTTTCTTAATGGAAGCACCCTTTGTGCCTTCCAGTTTTGATTGGTTGTAATTCTTTGTCCAAATGCCTGTCCTGTAGTTATCTGTTGTGCACAGAGAGTTAGTGTTTCAGATCTTTCCTTATTCTTCAGGAGAATAATTTTCCTACTTCTTCCACCTGTTCTTTTTCCAGTGTCCCAGGATTCAGCTGAAAACTTAATTTGCCCTTCAGTTAATCAAGGCTCTGTTCTGCTTCCTTTCTCATCAATATCCAGCACATCTTAGCTGATTAGGACATTGTTAAAACAGATTAACCTTAGCTGTAGATTAAGGACCTAAAATGTTTGCTGTGGTCCTCAAGGGAGCGCCTTACAAGTTTAAAAGAACAACCTGTCCTCTTCAGTTAATGGCAAGATGCTTCTTGAACAAACTTTGGGATTGACAAAGACTTAATTAAATTGCTTAAATTCTCAGGTGTGGATCTGATCCAGCACTTGCTGAAGCTGATTGATACCAGCAAGATTTAGATAGACCCAAGTCCAGCACAAACGAGGTATTCTAGTTCTGTCACACAATAATTACAAAACAGCTCACCAGCTTCTTTTTGTCTCTAGCTGGAAAGCAATATGGTGACTTGGGTTTTACACCAAATGGCAACTGGAACACAAAGTCTTTAGGATGCTTTGGTAAAGTCTCTGGAACTGCATTTTTATTGTTTGTTAGCTCCATGTTATTACAAAACTCTAGAGGATATTGGGTGATTTGGATATTAGAGCTAGAGGATATTGGGTGATTTTGGAGCAACTTTTTAACCCTGCATTTGCTTTCTGTCTTGAAATTATATTAGAAGTCATCATTCCTTGAGGGAAAAACTTAGTATATGAAAATCAGTCAAAATGAAAAGTCTCCATTAAAGTCAACACCCACGTGGTATTTGAGTGTTCTTCTTACCCTTGTTGTTAATTTGAAGAGGATTAGATAAAAACGTAGTATTTCACTGGAAGTAGTTAAGAATTGGCTTGGCAGGGCCATGTATAACTTGATCTGGGCCCTCCTTTAAACAGAAGGTTGCACTGGATGATTCCCAAACCCCCTTCAACCCAGACTTTGTTATGAGTCTGTGATTCTGCAGGATGTTCAGGGGCGCAGTGGACATGCATCTACCCAGAGGTGGTTAATCCTAAGGATCTGTCTTTGAGCTGACTTTCTGCTGTGCTGATCTGTATTCTCACCTCTAAAAACACCATATAAAACAGAGCTATAAGTGATGAACACCAGAAGAACTGGGAGTTCTGCTTCTGTACTTGGCAAGAGCAAGCTTTTTGGAGCACAGTGCTGTTTGCATTTTAGGCCTGCAAGTAATGAGTGGAAAACCAAAGGAGGAGTGGGAGCATTAATGGAGGTCCTGGAGACATGACAGGGTATCCTGCTAAGCAGAGTAAAGAAGTCATTTATTACATTCTTCCTTTGAAAAACTTTTTGCTGGTCCTTTTAATGTGACATGGAAGATTTCACATGTGTTTAACAGCAAAAATAAAACCCAAAAAAGCATTTATACAGCTCACCTTTATAACATTCTGTTTTTAGAGTGCCATAAGATTATGTGGGAAGAACTGGCATTAGTGAAAAAGCACCTGGGTTGGGTCTGGGATGAGTCCCCTGTGCATTTTTTTTCCCCCCATAATGTCCTGTCACGTGTTTCTTCCAGATGGAGATGAGTCCAAGTCAGGTTAGTTTCTAGCTGGGGAAATGTGGGCTGAGTTACATCCTGAACTTTTATTTTATATACACAAAGAGGGAACACTTGGTGCTCTACACTTTTTTTGCAATTGGGCAGGAAAGAAGAGAAGGGGAGGGAAGTGTGGGGATTGCAGCGATCAACAACTTGTATTGTGGATCCTGTTATAGTTGGGGATTTGCCTGATGACACCTTATAAAAGCTGGGGAAAATGTTTTTAATTTACAGCATATATGTCTGTTTGACATCTATCTAAGGACCTGTGCTCTTCAACTAGCTCTGTTTGGCATGTTTTCTAACATGAGGGGCCTAACTTCCTGAGGCAAACTGAAGAAATGCACAGACAAGATTAGATTTTTAATACCTTATTACAAATCCTTGTTCAAAAGTTTTCATTCAAAAAATTAAATTTCTAAAGGCATAGAATTGTTTGCTTTCCTCTGAGGATATCTTCAGATATCTCTCCAAATAATAAGAAAAGAATTGGTTCTTTGGCAACCTGAAGCTCTGAATTTACTGAGTTGGGATAGATTTGGGATATTAGGTGTTTGATTTGTTGGGGTTTTTTAATCTCCAAATGTATTAATCCTGTTATGGTGAATAGAGCATTTTTTGTACTAGATTGCAGAATTTCACTTACTATAATAACAGAATTTTGGGGGAATCATATGTTATGGGGAGCTAGCAGTGCAATTATGCTTAGCTTTGGGATGCCAAGCTGGATAACTTCTCAGGGTGTGACTAAGGGGCAATTCAGGACATCAGATTTCTCCATTTTATGTCACTTTGATCACCCAAAAAGCCACATTGACTCTCTAAGTTCATGTTAATGTCTGTGCTGTCTTTCTCATACAGAAATATATCTCTGATTGAGTTAACATTTTTGAAAAGGACTGTGATTAAAAATGTTCTTTATTAATTTCTAACTGAAGTAAAATATCTGTTGCTTATTAAGGCTTATTGTTCCGTGCTTCCTGCTACTTTTTATTTCTTCCTCCCTATTAAAAATAATAAGGTTACCGTGCAGGAGCAGCTTTACCAGCTGTACACTTTTCTGATGTAAAGCATGAGGTTATGTGCTAAGTGGTGAGTGTTCAGACCTGTTGAGCAAACAGTACATCTCCTGCTTATGACTCTGCTTCCTTCCTCGTGCCTCATTTTTCATCAGCCCTTGCTTGGTAGCAGCATCCATGGGGATTTGCTAACAGGAGAACTCACAGGGAAATGTCATTTTTGTAAGCCAGACCTGGAAAAGCATGAAATAGCTGTTGCATTTAGTATCTGTTTTGTCTGGACTCCTCCAGAGCTGGCCTTTATGTGCTCACAGAGCTTGTGGCTGTCAGCCCAGGACTTCACAGGTTTTAAGATCTCTTGAATCTGTGAAATGTGCTGTCCCTAGGAAGAAAGCTGTCCTTGCCTCTTAGCCCTTCTCATCTCCCACAGGCTGCTTTTTCACCAGTAAAACAAGACAGCCAAGGTTCCACAGCAATGGCATATTTACAACTGAATCCCTGAGTTAATCTTACTGGAGAAGGTGATTTCAGTCTCTGGCCCTTTGTTAGAGGTGCATCTGCCCCCCTCTGCAATTTCAGGCTGGGATTTGATACAGATCATTTTAAAGAGTGAGGTTCCCAGGTTTTTGTGTGCAGCTGAGGCTGCTGGTGAGCAGCAGGTGTGAGCAGCTCTGCAGTGGCATTCCCAGCTCCACGGTCCAGCTTCTCATCTCCAAGGCACATCAGTGTCTACTCACCAGATCCTACTTCCCACGACTTCTCTGAGGGCAGGGAAGTGGGGAGAAGAAGTGGAAGAAGAAATGCTTTGCCTTTCATTGTGTCCCTCTGCCTTGCTTGTTTTGCAAGGGCTTGTGGCAGTCTGCCTCCAGAGAGGTGCAGTGCCTGGTACAGTGCAGGCTGAGTCTTAGGTTGCTTCATGCCACAGTAATAGAAGCCCTAAAAATGCCAGCATTTGAAATGCAGAGAGAAATTGTGGTATCTGAGCAGTATGGAAGATTGCAAACCTGTAATAACAGATAAAAATATGCTGGCATCTCTAAAATCAAATACATTAGATGTATGTTTTAATACTTTCTGCACTGCTTTTTGCTGTTACATAATTTTTGAGCAGAAAATGTAAAAGAAAGTGAAAAGGAATAATTCTGGTGTTTGCTCACAGTAGTTTTCGGTATAGTGGAATAGCAAGTTCCTAGAAGGACTTATCACTGTGCTGTAGTGGAAAAGTTAAGAAGTCTTGCTTTCTCTTCTCAGTTTTTTGACAGGCAGCAGAGCCAAATTAAATTGTGTTAAGAACATGAGGTTAATACCCAAGAGACCTGGAGCTGCATTTGTAATACAATGTATTATGGGTGTAATTTTCTAAGTAGCCGTGCCTCCAAGTGACACTTAAAAGCAGCAGTTTAAAGCTGCTTCTTCCCACATTACATTTCATGAAAAACAAGCTGAAAGCAAAATCTGTTTTGTTTTTCCGAAACAGAAAATGGTGGTTTTGTTTTTACAGTTGGGCGTCAAATGATAACAATTTGTTTTAGTCATGCAATTAAACCTGGAGTTTAGAATCTCAGAAGCACTTTATAAGTCTGTATTTCAACTTACAATACGTATAGAATGTCTTAAAGAATCACTGGAAAAATTAGTACTGTGTTTGTTCAGTTTATTTATTCCCCAGATATATAAGGCTGGTGTGTCATAAAACCCCACAAAGGTGTCACTATCAGACCAAGTTCAGATTTTTCTGTGGAAATTGGCGAATCTTTATAGGAACTGTGTATAGAGAGGGGTTATTTTGCAGTGCCCATAGCAGCTGGATTAAATAGCAGGTTTTGTGGTTACTTCAGAAGGAAGCTGCTCCTGCAGTACCCATCCCTAGAGTGGCAATGCAGGTCAGCCAAGGGAGCACATGTGCTGTAATCCTGTAACAAAGTGTTAGGAAAAGCTGGATGTGCCTCGGTGGGGCTGGGCCTCTGACATTGCTTCCTAGCTGTTCTGCCTTAAACCTGATTGTGTTGGCCTGTTTGGGCAAAAGTCAACAAAATCACTTGGATCTCTTTGAGTTTGTTGTGAAACAAGGAATTCATTAGCCTGAAAGAGACTCAGCAGAGGGAGTCCTGTGAGTTGCTTGGATAATACTGAAGGCAGGAGAAACCTTTGGGCAAAACTGTGGAACTTCTGTCAAGGTTTCTTTTGTTCCCAAAGGATGTGGACATCAGCAAGTTGTTTACTGTGTAAGTGTAGGCATTATGTTTGAAACCCAGCCTGTTTTATGGCTCGTTTTGATCTTCAAGGGTGTTACAAGACAGGTTCAGCCTGCTTCATGATCTGTAGATAAAACCAACATTCATTAACCAATTGTCTACATGCATTATAACATCAGAGGGAAGCAGCAGATAAGAGAACTGGGATGGAAGAGAACTTCCATCTGCCCACCTGAGCACCTGGGTTAGATATGAATATACTTAAATCAAAAAAAGGTAAACAACTAGCCACAGGAAGGCAGAGTTACTGCTTTGAATTGCTGCCCTGCTTAGGCTTTATGGTGCCTTGCATGCTGAAATTCTAATGATACAGAAAATACAGTAATTGTTTTGTGTTAATGAAATACAAGTGTTTGCCTTTATGCCAGAACAGTTTGTCATCATTTGTTGTGTACCTTCAGTGTTTAACCTAGCAGAGTTTAAAACCATGTATTTCATGAAAACCTCAACTGCAGATCAGTAGTCAGGTGTTAGATCATTTAACTATACTCCCAAAAACTTTTTTTTTTGCACAATATTATATTATTTCATCACAAAATAATATAAAGCTGGTTTAAAGGTTTTAAAGAAATTTGCCTTATGCACAAAGTTGTTTGTTTCTTTTTTTGGTGGCAGAACAAGAATACAAGTGTCCTTGTTCTTTCAGAGCTTTAGCCCAAAGACCTTCCTTTCTCTAATACTCATATGTTGGTTGTGGCTTTCTATTGATACTTTGCTTGTTACTCTAGATATAGAACATATAATTTTCCTAGCAGTAAATTATTCAAATTAAGGTATTTAGTTTACATAAAGTCTTGCACCCTGCTTTACATGAAAACTGACTGGTGTGTATAAGAGAATAAATTTAGATTCAGCATGAAAGATAATTCTGTGTTGGTTGCCTGGCTTGAGCAGGGAGGGAAGTGGGAACATAGAGATTTAAAATAATCAGCTTTCAGTGTTTTCTTCTGGTGGCCATAACAAAATTTTCTACTGTGATTTAAAAAAAAAAAAATATATGGTGACATTGAAAATGTAGAGCCAGATCTTAGTTGCTCTAGTATAAATCTAGAATAACTTTTAAATTTCAGTGATTTTATGCAGCTGCAGCTGAAAGCAGAACCCAAGCCACAGTTACTGTGTTTCATCTTCTCTTCATGCACTCAAAGTGAAGCTGAATGCTGAAACCTCAAGAAATTGTAGTGGGTTCACTAACTTGGGTGGGGGGTCATGATGATTCTCTTTTTTTTATTTGATGTTTCAGTAATATATGAGTGTGAGATTGAAAAGGAGATTTTGTGAAATCTGTCCATATTTATAGTGTGAATGATCATAGACATGAACAGGTGTGTAGTTACATACATAACCTACATTTAACCCACTTTCTCTTTCCAGAAACCTGAAATGTAAAATCTCTAATTTATTTTTTGGTTGAGTGCATATGACAGCTTCTTAATATTTTGAAAAGTCCCATCTTCATGTGCTAACTGGAATATTTCATACTATTTTAATTGCCCTGCAGTGATATCTTACAGGAATACATAGGTGAAAGAATAATGCAGAAATTGAATCCTAATAGATGAAAGACTGGGCATCTTTGTAGGCTTCTGCTTTGCTATTTGTAGACTTCTGCAGAACTGTGTAAAATTCTTACTAAATCAGAATTTCCACTTGTCAGACTGATTGCATTGGAAGAGTTGAACTGGAGCCCTTCTCTTGCTTTAGACAGGTGGCAGGGGTAGTAAAAGTCATAACCTGGTCACAAATGTGTTTTTTCAACAGTAGCAAAAACAAGTAACAGAATACACCTAAATGCTGTTAGGTTTACAGCCCATAAGCACTAAAATGTACCAAAATTTAAAGTTTGAAGTTTTTAGTTGTTTTGGGTGTTGTTTTTTTGTTTGTTTGTTTGTTTGTTTTGTTTTGTTTTTAACAGGAAAGTGATCATTTAAAATTTTGTAACCATGGAAGAAAGGCTCTGTTTGATGTAATCAAATAATTCAAAATCAAGGAATATATCATATGTATCTGTGAAATGTTGAACTTACTATTTGCAATATACCTTTAAAACCAGATGTGTTAGCTCCAGCTCATATCAGATATAAACTTTAAAGTTATCCCTCAAAAAATTGATAGCTAGAATGTCAGTTTTTCAAAAAGATTGTACATGCCCTTCTTTTTAAACTGCAAGTGTAAATCTTATAATCAGAAATATTTTTATTTAGCTATCAGCTGTGAGGGACCATAATTCTGAGGAAAGAATTATTCAGAAGACTGGATCTTTTCTTAGTGTAAAATACTAATGCATAAATATGTAGACATTTTAAAAAACCCAAAAAGTTTACCTAGGATCAAAAAGCCATAGGTCTGAAGACAGACACCTGCTTAAATGTGTTCTTCACAAAAATTACCGTGTGAAGTCAGGTAGAAAAGAAAATTGCCAAAGTGTTATCCTGAATGTGTGGCTCCTTTGAATAGAACAGAGCCAAAAGACTGCTTGTTAAAATATGGTTCACTTCTCTTCAGTTTCCACAAAGCAAGAATAGGATTGTTTCTTTGATCGATGAATAGAAAAAATACATAAGGGGGAAGAAAGGAGGTGTGTCAGCACATAGCAAGTGTCCTTCTGAAAACAGCTAAGTCCAAGTTTTAACCTATCATTGGGTTTTATGCTTTGATTAATCTGCACAGTGAAATCTAGTGAAAAGTACAGAGTAAGGTGTTTTTAGTAATTATTCCTAAGCATGTGTTTCTGTTATGATAAGTGACTAGGCATAGCAATTCTGGCTGTGATGGAAAACAGGGGAAAGTCTGTCCTTGATTTGCATCTGACTGCAGCAGCTGGCATAGGTGTATCCACCTAGGTGTGCCAAAACCAGCTGGGATAGCTATTATTTTACTAAATAGAGTCTCTCTATCCTTGGTTGGGGGGGCCTATTGATACCAGAAGGTTTGATTTCTTTTCTCTTTAATATATACATTTAACAAACTTAGTGATTTTTGTAAAATAAACACATGAATTCAAGGATGCAGTCATTGTAAGACAGTGAAGCTTTCCTCCTGTTAGAGGGGCTTGTACAAGCTGAGGTTTAAAAGCAGTGTAGATGTGTATTCTGATACTATTTTTTGTTTGTGTGATAAATTTATGTTTAAGATGAGATAGATGATAAAGTGCCTCATGAGGCATCTTCAGTGCCCTGAAATATGAACCAGTTTCACTGTCCTGCTATAATAGTGTGATTTATGGAAGCTCTCTAAGCATAGAAAGTATGGGGTTTTGTTTTAAAGAATTTGGAGGCAACAAGTATGACTTTCATTTAAAACCTGTAATTTTAAAAGATGCAGGTGTGAAGACTTGAGAGGAGAAAGTTAAGTTCTGACATTGAGAGAGCTTTTCTGTCCTCTCTCCCTCCCCTCTGCTGGAAAGGGAGGCTAAGGCTGAACAATCCACACCAAATTCCATAAACTTGGTTTACAACATTGGGAGGGTAAGGTGACATTAACAAATACAGCTTTCAAAAACATGTCTGATCCATGGTGTAAACTGCACTAAGTAATCCTACTGGGATGGAGAGGGGAGAAGACAGTGTGCAAAAGATGCTTGGAGACTAATATGCTGGCACTGTTGTTAGTTAATGCAGCTGATTTTATTTCCTTTCACTCTAAACTGGCATCCTGTCCATGCTTTTGCAAAGTATTTCTTTTGGCACAGTTAAGTGCTGTTATGTGAAGGATGCAACTATTTAAGATGTTGAAAACTGCTCTGTTGCATGTGTTTGTAGTGGTCAACCCTCCAAGACTGTGGTACCCAGCAAATCCACCTGCAGCTGTGTTCTTTTAATTTTTTGGAGCACCAGGTAGATAACTTCAATTATGAAGAGTGCACAGGTTATCTAGCTTGGGCCTTGGAATATTACCTCCAAAGCAAATGAACAAAACTAAGTAGCTGAAGCTCCTAATCCTAAAGCAGGAGAAATTCTGCACTGCTCTTTAAGCTGTACTTTAATTTATCTGGCATGTGCACCAAAGGCCAGCTGTCTGGAGTTTCTGTTAAATCTTTATCATTTGCCCACGGTAGCTTGGTTTTGTCTGTTTTTCTTCTGAATGTTTCCTTCTGGATTGACCATTCTTATCACTTGTGTGCTCTCAGGTGGTGTTTAAAAAGTCCTTTTCTTTGCCATGTCAAAGAAAAATAAAAGCAGAATCACTGCATGTGCCTTGGCAAGCAGATTGACACTGTGTGCTTCAGGTTCCCATAGTTTGTAAGGAAAAGTACCTTAACACTTCAAATTCAAATGTAAATCTTTTCTTACTCAAGAACATTGTCAGTAAGAGTGGAAAAATTATCCTCAGAGATTTCTCAGGTAGAATATGAGCAAATCAAACATACTTAATCTTTTTTGAAAGGGATTGTAAGTTTTGTTTAGGTCTGCTTTGGCTCAGAATGGTTTGAGATGGGCTCCATCCCCATCTTTCTGTCAAAGCTTTGCAGAGCTACGGGGAGAAGGGAAAGGCTCTTAGGACATTGACATGGAAAAGAGGCAGCTCTGAGTCTGCAGCTTTCAATGCCTACTGGGGGCACGACTAATGAATAAAGCATCACCATTTCTTCCCTGCTCATTTTTAGCAGAGCCCCAGCACCCTGGTGGAGATTTAAATAGTAGCTCATAAAGATTAGGAGTTGATATTTTTCATCTGTAACTTTTCCCTAACAAAAACAGTCAGAATTTGTATTGACAATTAAAATGAGATACTGCTTGGCTACAAGCTCCCTGTGCTTTTGTCTTGTATTTATTAGCTGATGTAACTCTGTATTTGCTATGCTGGGTTTTATATGGGGAGGTATGTCTTGATGTGCTTTGGTACAAAATGAGTATTTTCTTACAACTTTTCTCTCTGTCAAGGCTCTAAAAGGAAAAAAAAAAGAAACAATAGTGAACGAAACAGCAATGCTGTACGCTGGTAACGCTCAGGTGTGCTAGAAATGATGTGTCTCTCAGTCCACTCTCCTGAAACATCCCTTAATTCATTTGAATGTCTCTCTTCATTCTTATTAATGCACTTTGTTGTTCTCTGTGCTGCTGCCACATTGTATTACACATACCTACACGTGAAATCCATTCTGCTCTTCTGTCACCTCCGGGTCTTTTCCAGCACGAGGACTGTCCCTAATTGTCCTCTTGCTTTTTTGCTTACACTTGCTTCAGAATTTTTTCCCCCATAAATTGTGAAGCTTTATTTTTCTTTTCCTAGCATGTCATTTAATCAGGATTTCTATCTCATATTCAAAGTACTCTAAACAGTTCATTGTGATGTTAACACCATCTTCCTCATATTTTTTGTATTAGCACAGTTGAAAAAGTATATTGACAGCTTTTAATTTATTTTTTTAAAGAGAATGTGGCACAGGGTCAGGTTTTATACTTTAGATAGGTGTACCTAAATTAGATAATGAGTTATCTTCTAGTGGACTTAATGTTCTTTCACAGAAATGAATTAAAGTCTCTGGAGTTGTTTTTACCCAGTTTTAGAAAATACTTAAGCAGAAGTCTTTACATTAAGACCTAGATTTATTACAATCTCTAAAATAATTTACAATGTGTTTCATGAGCTTTAAAATGTGAATGAATTTGAAAAGCTATGCTTTTTAACTGTTAAAAAAAATAGTCAGCTCAAGCTTTGATGTCACAAGTCATTAATGTTGAGTGAGAATAAAGATTTTAAGCCATTTTAACATGAAGTGTGTTCTCTTCACAATTCTCCACATTATCTTGACGAAATGAATGAACTTTCATTAGGAAAAAAGTAAAAAGTACAAGATTAAAGTTGATGAGCTAAATCAAGGTGTCCTGCTTGGTTGATTTAAATCCGTGATTAAAATCAGTGATTTGATTTAAATCAATCCACTGTTCTTTCAGCCACTCTGAAACGAACTGTTCTTCATTTCCTGCCTAATTAGAATTGCTTCTGTAAGATTAGTTAGGACTCTGCTTTGATACAGAAAATCTGCTGCACCCTCCAAATTGCCTGGATTTTGGTTTTGGGGGATGAAGACTTGTTTCCCTCTTGTTTTCCTGCTTTTAAAATAATTGTTTTAATGAAGTGAGATTACTCCTAGAACAGTGTTACTCTATCCCTTAATGGCTGGAGATAGAAAAGCAGGCCTACAACCACAGCTCACCTTGTTAAGGATCCTTTGAGCTGATGAATTGCTCAGATAGCAGGGAAGGGGTTGATGCTCCCTTGTGTCCTCCTGCCATCTCTCCCTTTTTGTGGGACTGCTGTTCCCAGGTGTCTGCCTCCCTCAGAGCCTTGTCTGCTCAGCCTGGTGCAGGCCACCCTCAACCACAGAAATTGCTGAATATAAAGGTGTGGAGATGTAACTAAGGAGATGAGGGGCAGTAGACCTAATAACAGCTATTTTTCCCATGGCTTCATGTCCATCAGTGTGTCCACAAAGAAAGTTGGTGGAAGATCCTGTGGAAACTTGTCTCCTCTGTGCAAACTTCTCCACATCTGATAACCTATCAATTTAAGCTTGTTTTCAGTCTTTTTCTCAGCTGATCACAATCCTTTATTTATGTATTAATTTATTTTCCCCTCTTCCCCACCTTCCTGACACTTTTGATGTGGAGTACTTATTACATTCCTGTGAAATTTGAGTGGAAATTGTAAGCTTCTTAACTTGTCTTTCTATGTACCTGTACCAGTGAGCAACAGCCACACAAGCTTAATTTTCCTTTGCTGTAAAGAAAAGCCTGTAAGACAGCTGTAAGGAAGGTTTATTGTACTAAAACCTGTAGCCTAGGGTTCTTTAGACCCACGGAATCAACCTGTGATAAACTACTTTGTACTCTGAGATGTAACTAAATAGCTATTTCTGCTTGTAGCTATGGCATCCATCCTGAAAAATAAGTAAGTGATTTCATCCTGGTGTGAAATCCTGGACAAAACCAGACTACTAATACTGCATTTCCTATAAGTAGATCTCTTCATAAAAGCCCTTAGTTGTTGATTTAATTGCTTTGGTTGTTCTGGAAGGCAAGTCATAGGAAGGATGATCTTCTATAGCCTTGAAAAACCAACCCAGAGTATTCTGCCTGTCAAATGCTGATCTTTCCCAACCATGAGAACTTTGTGCTGCACCTTCTTTCCTGTAGGAGAAAATAGGTTTCAAATAGGCTCTTTTCCTTTGATTTTCCTCTTAGATTGCACAGTTGTTTAAGAAAAGAATTACCATATACTCTGGATCATTGGAATACCCTAATATGTTGAGATACAGGGGAGGCTTGGAGACAACTATGAAATATTATTTTATTAGTGATGTGCAGAGAAGAGTGTTTAGAAAAAATACTACTGCCAGTTCTGAAAGCTGAAAAATTTACCTTTATAATGAAAATGAAAAATGTATAAAAGCTTTCTTGTACTTAGAACAAGAAAATAATGTTTTGTTAGCTAGAATATAATTTAAAACATGTTATGGGAATTTACATTTTTCTAAAGAAGGAGCTGCCAAATCAAATTAGTTTTGAATTCAGGAAAACTCTCGTTGAGGGATTCAGACAAGCCATATGGTACTCTCTTGCAAACATCAAGGCAAGGGAAAGTACTGTGTGGGCTTTTATCACATTTTAGTCATTTTGAGAAGAAAATATGTTTTAATATTTTTATGCGTACAATTTATATTGCAATTTAATGAGAAAGAAATGACATGTACCTAAGATAAATCTAGATAATGAAAACCTACTCAGATGCATTCAGCTTGATTTAAGGTGCCTTGTTTTGATTTTAGAGCACTTAATATATTGAGGGGGTTTTTTTAATGGCTATGATGGATATTTATCTTATGTTGGACTCATTTCAATAATGTAGGAGCCAGTTTCAGGTACTTACATGGACTGTCTAGAGAGGAAAAATAATTCTTGCAGCAGCTGTTGGTGCACAGAAGGCAGGTTCAGGTGTGAAGCTACTCCTAGGGACTTTCTGGTATTTTCATCCTCAAAGCAGAGGCATGATGTTTATTAAACAGTACTTCAGGATAAAGCCAAGGGTATAAAATTAAACACTTACAACTCTGCAGGCTGGTGGTCTGTCACCCAGTGTAAAGCTGCTTCATGCCAGCTGTTTGTCACTGTTTGTCCACATCCCAGCTCTGCCACAGCTGGCAGCCCTCCACACTGTGGTGTTCAAGGCACTCATCTGGAAATGGTGAGTTTGGGGTTTCTAGGTGACTCCTTTTTAAGAGGTACTTTTGAGCCCTGTTTCCAGAGGTCCAGGTTCACAGCCCTGTGGTGCAAAAGCTGTGGGTTCCTGTCAAAGGTTCCCATGCTGCTTTCCAGGAGGGGGACCAGCTGCACTGCTCCATGGGGTCTGGTACACCCAACACCTGTATAGGCTCTCAAATCCAGCCTCTTTTCTTTGCCTCATCCCTGGAAGTCTTCAAAGCCAGGCTAGACAGGGCTTTAAGCTCTACCTGGTCTGGAGGAAGGTGACCCTGCCCATGGCATGGGGGTTGGAACTAGAAAATCTGGAAGGTCCCTTCCATCCCAAACCTTTCTGTAGTTCTGTGGTTTGGTTTAGGCAGTGAGCAGTTGTTCTTCAGTGTGAATTTGCATATCAAATGCATTTATGAAAAAGAAAAACATATTAAAAAAGTTAAGCTCATCAGCCTAAAAAGCTGATTTGTACCTGTGAGAAGCTAGAGGCAGCTTCTCTTTTGCTGGAGGGTGACATGAGTTTACCTAGGATTTTGTCTGTCTGTGTGATGGGGATGGTTTGGGGTAGGCTCTTTGTTTTTCACTGTGCACACACAACCTGAACCACATGTGCCACGGAATCCTTCCCTTTGGTCGGACAAGCTGACACTGACATTTCTGCAAAGACCCTCATCTGTTACAAAAGGCAACTTCTAAAGAATAAAACTTCACAAAGTCACTTTTATCTTCACTGTGCGACACTTTTTTCCCATTAATTTAGAGAAAAAAGGCTTGTTGTCAGTATCAGGGCATTAAAAACATACATCATTCTGTGAGCTGTTCAGACCTGGTCAAAGCTCACATAAATAATTCTCTAGCCTTGGTATTTTAGGAAGGGCACCAGATGGTGCTCCAGAAAGAGGGAGGAAAAAAAAAAAAAGATTACAGAACTATTAATTAGTTTTCAGGTTGTCTTTAGAATTATTATGTATAGGAGAATTTTAAAAAATATTTATGCTAATTACTGCATGTTTTTACAGAAGCTGGAGATGATTAAAGATGTTCTGCATCCTCACAAACTACAGAGCAAGTTTTTTTCTTTGGGGGTCAGATTCTTTGACCCACTGAGCCATCCTAGCACCCCTCCAGATGGTCAGAGATGGCTTGGAGAAGCTGTAAGATTGTTTTTGCCTTTCAGGAATGTTTTCTGCCAGGTACCCAGCATGGTTATAGTCCTCTTGGTACAGAGTGGTGGTTTGGGAGAGCTGTAGGTACTGGGGCCCCTCAAGCATGATGGCTTTATCACTGCAGGACAGCAGGACAACTTGCTGTCAGACTGACTGACTCAGGAGCTGAAGCAGACCTGTGTGAATGCTGTTTCTATGCAGGAAACACAAGAGTGCTCTTAGGAGGGAAGAAAGGTACCTCTCACTTCACAGGACTCACTTAAAGGTGCAGATGAAGGCTCTGCTCTTCAGGATGGGGTCTGCTCCAGCCAAGCATTGCAGAATGCTTTGCCCACATGTGGCCTACCTAGCAAGCACCTTGTCTTCAATGGTTGCAAAATGGTCATTCTCTGAGTACATAATTAGTGTCAATAAATGGATAACTGGCACTGTACAGGTAAAAGCTCCTGCCACAAATCAAAATAATAACTCAGGAGATCCATCCTCTGTGTTCCTGCTCAGGGGCAAGTGGTGATATGGGCAGCAGCAGAAGTACCTAGACAAGGAAATTGGTAATTATGGCCCAAATGTGTAGGTAAAAGCAAGATGTTCAAATGTACTCAAAAGTGCAGTTGGGCATTAAGGCAGTTTAGAGGAACATGATGCACTGTAGCAGCTGTCATGCTGACTAAAACACGGCTGCCTTCTCTGCAGGGTTTCTGACAGGTATATAGAGGAGGCAGTGACTTTCACACCAAGATTGGTGTTTACAGAGAGCTTCAGTGACAACATAAGTGTAGCCACTCTGCACTGGAAGCCGTGCATCTGAGGTGGGCTACTCTGCAGGAATTGTTGTTTACTTGGCCATTCAGATCAAAATCTGAAATTACAAGCACCAGAGCCTGTGCAGTTGCTATCATTTCAGATACTGCTGTTCAGGACTGTGCTGACGTGAGCTGTGTGCAGAAAACACATTCCCTAAAGCCAGCATCGTGTCTTATCCAGGCAGTCACAGTTTCTCTCTTCCTGCAAACCACATAGCAGGTTTTCCTGGTGGCACAGGCACAAACCTGGAGCGGGGGAGTTCCACTGAGCTGGGGTTATGCTCTGGAAGTAGTAGTGATTCCATGGGGGTCCTAAAGTGCTCTATATAAGGTTAGTCTGGGCTGGCTCCCTGAGAAATCATTTGATTGTGTCCCTGTATTATCTTGCAAATGGGGTCCTGGACTTTCAGGATGTTATCACAAGATTGGTAATAATGGGGAGAAGCCTAGTCAACACAACAGTTTTCTAGTAGTTGTGCTGGTGTCTCGTGCCTTCATCCTCATGCCGTGGCACTACTTGTTCTTGAAGATAAATATGTATATAAATACTTGAAAGATTAAACTTCTTTATGGCTTCTGTTTCCACACACTGAGAGTAACCCCCTTTTAGGGCCTACATAGAGGCTTTGCAATGTATCCCGCTGCTTTTAAAATTTTAGCAGCACTGTATTTGCAGAAAGCAATTACTACATATTAACATTCTAGAAAGCAACTCCTGTATTAATTTAAAGCATTAATAGGAATCATGCTTTGCATTTTCTAACCTTTCGTGGTTTTCTTCAGAGGGCAGCTGGGACTTACAGCAAGTAGTTCAATAACTGGACAGTACCTGTATGTTCCAATGTTCCATGATATTGAAAAATCACTGTAAGCTGTGACTGCATCCACCAGATTTGAGCTGCTGTTTTGTGCTCCTCTCCAGGATTGTTTTCTATATGCAACATTATATTAAGCAATAGTTTGAGGGGCTTTTTGTAAAAATAAAAACCAAAAAAACCACAACGATTCATGCAAAGCAGAAAAGTGATAGCACATCAGATGCTAGTTTGTATATGCACATAGAAATGTAAATTCTTATGAGGTGGAAGCAGAACATGATACTTGGCAGCATTTCCTACCTTCACACATGTCAGTAATATCCACAAGTAGATATGATGGGCACTGCAGTCACACCAGCCTTAGATATCTCCATAGCCATGTTTCACCATTGAATATGAGTCTGTGTAACCTCTGCTTATATTGCTTGAAATTTTTGCTCTTGGCACACCTGTGAATTTTCAGTGTACTGGTTAAGAAAGGCAGGCAAAGACAAACTTTCAGAAATTAAGGTGGTGTTGATTTCTCCCATTGATGAAAGTGCACATCTGCTCCAGCTCATCCTCCTAAAGCAGGAGGCTGTTGCCAATACCAAGGCTGGCTACAGGCATCCATGAAATTTAAAAAACTCTCTCTGTGAGGAGCCCATTAAGTCTAAAGAGAGCCACAGAGAGAGCTCTGAGTCTTATTTTAGCATAAACCATAAGGATTTATAGCATTATACTTTCAATGAGCTTTTTCCCCTTCCACACCCATGTTGTTGTGCTATCAGTGAAATGATAGGTCTCGTTTCCAGGTAACAAAGACCTGTGGATGATTTGGCAAGGCTACATTCATCTCATCTGTGTTGCTCTGTCCCCTCCCTTATCAGTAGGGAAAGCAGTTGGAAAAAAGACAGAGCAGCCAAAAGCCTGTTGTCAGCTGCAGGGTGTCAGTCCAGTGGGTTCTCTCCAAAGCATGTACAGCTTTTTTCACCCACTCAATATCATAAAAGAATAAATCTGTCCTTCATCTGTACCCTGTGAAGTTGGGTCTTCTGTAAGGCTTTGGCCTTTTTGTTTCCTTGGTTTGTTGTTTTTTGGATTTTTTTGTTTTGAGGTGATTAGTGCATGGTTTCACCACAGTCAAATGAGGCTCATTCATTGAAAAAGTTATTCTGTACACATTATACACATTACAGTCACAGGTTATTATTTTCTCTGACATGAAATCTAGCTGATTTCTATGGGAATAACTAAAGCCAGCAAGCAGCAGGTCTGGTAAGTGTGACTGCAGTAAGGCAGGTGTGGCAGGACATTGTTAATTAGCAGTGGACCCTACAGCCTTGTTGAAGGACAGGGAGGAAAAACACTTTTCTGTGATGCACAGTACTGGATGTGCAATTTTGGATGCCTATCTTGGCAGAGTGTCAGTGCCTTGTGCCCTTCTGTGAGTCACCTGTCAAACTCACATTCACTGAATATTTTATTTCTTATTTATGGGAGTGTATGGGATTTATTACAGGAATACAGCTTAATCTTTGCAAGTGTTTCAGAGCACAGAAAAAGAGAAACAAGAAGTGATGGCTTCTCCCCACGGGGTCTTCTCTGCTTGCTGGAAACACTGTTTGTGCAGAGGTGAATATGGACAGCAGATAGGGAGCCTGTGGCAGAAGTTGGGGATACCTTAGAAAAGTTTTGCATCAGTAAACAGAGGCCTGAGTGGATGTGCAGATAATGGAAAAAAGTACATTTGCAGATTGGGAACAGTCAAGAGGAGAGATCTGGCCTTTTCCTGAGTTTTAGGATTCCTTGACAGAGCAGGTCACAATTTGAAGTAGAGGGGCAACAAGCATGATTTTTAAAAAATTACATTGCTGGAACCTGTCAGGCACTAATTTTCAACTTGGAAAAACCTTAGGTGGAAGTGCCTGTTCCTTCTGACTGTGGGCAGAAAGGACACAACTCACAGGAGGAAAGTGGTTAGAAGAGGAGGAAAGTTTTTTGCTGTTGAGTATTTTTTTGCATAGGAGGACTCTGGTGGCATTAATTTAACTACATCACTTTTTCTAATGTTTTGTGTTACTTGCCTTTTTTCCCCCATTTGCTAATTTTCTGTCCACTGCATTTATTTACTTTTAACTAGAGTGATCTGTGATATTTTTCTTCCCTCATACTTTGCAATATTACTTGCTTTATGGTACTTTGATTATGCTCCTGAGACTCATTCAAGTTTAAATAAGTACACAAAGTATATACCTGTTTGGAAAAGTTCATATTTTGTAAAATAGAAATTGTTACCAAGCTTTCACTAGCAAGAGATTCAGTATACTCTATACTGTCAATATCAAGTCATCAAGAAAGAAGAGGGACATTTTTTTTTTTTTTTTTTTTTTTTATTTTNTTTTTTTTTTTAATATGCTGTCTATTGACATTTTTAATAGGAAAAAAAGGGATTTGTGGAAGAATAAGGCAGGGATGTTTAAGTAATCGTTTTTGAGCTGCAAGTTTTATTGAACTTAGTAGAAAGTTTTAAGTCACTTCAAGTTATTGGATGCACACTAGCATTGCTGACTAGCTTAATGAGAAAATGAAAACCAATTTGAGTAGTTTTAACAAAGGGAAAAGTGCTTTAGAAGTGCAAGTGAGAAGCATATCAGAAGTAGGCTTCAGGAGCAGCCAGGGGCTAACCTCAGGGACAAGTTTCACCAAGCCACAAAGGCTTTGTTGATCCCATTTTGCCTGATTAGGTGTACCCTTTAAAGTAAAGATTCTTTGCAATATTGACTCAGAAACTGTTTTCTGAGTCACATTTGCTTCTCATCTCTTGGCAGATAGCTTGTATCATCAGCCTTTAGTAAGCTATAGCTCACTTCCCTGGCAGATGTGCCTGACCACTTATAAAAAATCACACCATATGTTGGTAACTATTTTAATAAGCTATTCTCAAATTCTTAGTGTGTTAAAAAAAAAATCATGGTTCCTTTCGTCATGGCTGCATCTTGAACAGAAATACTAGTAAGAAGATACACTAGCCATTTTGTCTCTTCCTCTGAATTATGAGAACATGAGAACTATCCTAAGCAATGTTTTGTTAAAAATTGCACAAAAGTAAATCATTAACCGTGATCCTTCGGTTGCAGCATCAGCTGTAGGAAAGAACTTTTTTCCTGCTCTGTGATGCTCATAAAATTCGTGGCTGGGTTTTCTGATGCTGACCACAGTTTGCCAACGTTGGCCATGTCTTCTGATGCGGTTCCACCTGAGTCTTGTGGAAATGCTGTCCTTGGTAGCATTATACTAATTCAAGCATTTTAAGTAGATAGTTGTGTGTTCCTTAAGTCTGATTTGTAAATATTTGCTTGGAATTACACTGCATTTTTTTTTTTCATTTACAGCAACATTGCTATATATTTAACTTTTTTTAAGCCTGTAAGATTTACTCAAAGGAGTTGAAAAATTAAATCTGCAAATGTGACTGATTTGGGATTAGCACCGAATCCAGAAACAGATAATTCTGAGCCAAAGGCTAGGGCTTCCATAAAATAGTGTGATTAGAAGGCCACTGAAATCACAGGTGATGTTTTGGTGTGGTGGTTTGGGAAAAGAAGCTTAGGTCTTTCTCCTCGGAAGGAAAATCTTGCTGTAACAAAGCTCATGTGCTACAAAGGTACTGGTGGCTTTCATGGGTTTTCCTTGCAATTCTTTAGTAGATTTTGGAGCCTTCCTGATTTAAAAGGGAGTGGATTAAAAAATGAAGCTTTTCTGGTCCCATTTCAGAGCTGTTGGACTTAGCAGTTTCCTTTGTCTTCATGGAGCTGGGCATTGGAGTGAGGCTGAGGTAGGAAGGTTGATGTGCTGACACAAGTAGTTCATTTTGCAGTAGCATTTTGCATCAGTTACTGAGCTTTGAACTGCTCATTTAGTTTCCAGCTTTGCACAGGGTAATGCTAGGAACAGCTCTTTTATGTCATCTGAAAGCTTTGCTGACTTGAAAGCAGTATCTGTTTTACTTTAAATGACAATGATAATGCATTTAATGATGGCCATTCAAGTTTTAAAGGAGTATGACTATGTGCAAATTTCTTTTGCATACCTATCAAAAATTCTAGAAACTTCTGGTGATTATGATCTGGAAAATGTCATGGTTATTGCTTTATATATAATATTTGAAGTTACTAAGCTGACAAGAGTTTATTAGTCATCATTATTTAGATGCAATCTAGGTGTTTGGGTACATTCAAAATGAAAAGCTTTTTCCCTGTATGTTCTCCAGCGTGCTGCTTTAGCAACGATGATGATAGAAGATGTTCAGAGAAATGTTCACTGTGGGCCTCCCTAGGGTAAAGATTGCAGTGATGATGATCCTTGTAAACTCTGCACTGTGGTATCCACCACATAACCATCTGCTCTTGGAAGGACATAACTTCCTAACACCTCTGCCTTGCAGAGAAATTTCCCTCAATCTTCCCAAAAGCTTCTGAAAGTAGGTTCAAATCAGGCTACATGCAAATCCTACAGAAAAAGGAGTGTAGAGATGGAAAGCTGTTTTCTGGGTTGGGAAGTGAGAAAAATAGTGACCAAAATACTGAAACAGCTGGATATTTTGAGATCCTGGAACAGAAGTAGCCCACAGTGAAATGAACAACAATTGAGTAGTCTGGTTTGTGAATAGTCACACGGCACTCAGAGCTCTATTTGGTCACCATGTAGGACTTTGAAAACTGTGGGTAAAGTGCTCTATGGGATTTTGGACCTAAACTCTTGGAGGCTCAGCCTGGAGCTCACACTTAAGGTTATGTAGAAAGCCAAACCATATGCATTTGTAGGAAAATTGTCCATCCCTTCCATTCAAGACTGGCTGAACTATAGAGGAAAGAGCCAGTGAGAAGCATGCAATGACCTCAGTCCTCTTGAAGGTCTGGGCTGAGGATTTCTCCATTGATTTAGGTGGTAGAGCCCATGTAGCCTGGGTCAGATGAGGCAAGTTATCTCAGCTAGTTTCTAATTATAGCTCATCTCTTTGTACTGATAAGGAAAGCACTTGTTTTGTATGGTATTAGAAAGGCATAATTGTTAGTATTCATAAGAAAGGTGACTTCTGAAGGGCTGATGTTTCCTTCAGGATTTTTTCCTCAGTCATGACGAAAAACTGTGGTTTAAATACACTTAATGCTTGTGTAGGATAATGTGAAATCTACTGGTATTTAATGCCTACTCTCTGGTGCTTTCAGTATCTCTTTAGCTTTAAATACCCTGCCTGTTTTCCTGATGTGTACTGTCCAGTGCCTTAATGTTGTCTGGTGCCAAGCCCCATTTCTCTGGCCTGCTCGAGTACTTGCCAAAATCAGTGTTGAGTACATAAGTGCTCCTTTAAGTGTGGGTTTGGCTACTTGTGTCACTGGAGTTAAGTAAGTGTTTATCTGACAAGCTTGTCAAAAGCAGCTCAACATCTTCCAGAGTCACGACCACATTTTTAGCTGGATCTTCTCCCTTTCCTTCCCTCCTCCCCTTCACCCCCCCAAAAAACCCCAAAACAAACCACAAACGGTCCCAAATGTGCAAGTTACTTCACATCTTCAAAGAGCTCAAGTTAGCAGTGTGTATTCTGAGGGGTAATTGCTGTCGGTTCCATCAGTGCTTATAAGATGATAAAGGATTTTTTTTTCCCCCTCTGGTGTTAAAATTGGGATCTGATATTATTCAGGGTTAAAACTAATTGAAGGAATACTGTGTTAAAGTATAAGAAACCTTTCAGCAAGTTCTGATGCGTTGCTTTAAAAATGTTTGGTGCATTAAATACCAATGTTTTTGTTTTGCTACAATTAGTTTCCCTCTTGGATACTTGGGATGATTCTTTGTAACTAATGGTCCTTTTGATGTCCTACTTGGTCTTGTGTGGATTTGTTTCACTATTTAAACAGGTGGAGATAAGAAACAATATACTGTTTATATAACCTGTATCAGATAACACATCAATAAACACACGCACCTTTGTTTTTAATCATATTTGTATGGTGAAGATAATCACTGTTTGAATTTTCTTGGAAGTGTTTGCCCTGCTTCCCTATTTTCATGCCCAGCATACAAATGATCATACCCACATAGCCGAAATAAGGGATGTCTTATGTGCAAGTTTTGATCACATTAGCCTTTTTTTTTT
>WEIU01008075.1:404693-424500 GCA_013389925.1 Aegithalos caudatus | reverse complement strand
TTTTTTTTTTTTTTTTCAGATGAAGAAAGTGTAGGTTAGGGATTTCCACTTTGTACATTTTAAGTTTGGGACAATCCTGATTGTAGTGTAGATATTCATCACATAGAGCAGGTGCAGTCCTGTTTGGAAATCCACTTGGCTCCCATTGACTCTGGCAGGAAGCATGGGTCCAAAAAGGTCATAACATTCACTTAACAAATTTAGTGACTGGAATCCTGTCTTGTCATAGGTTTGAGGATCCTATAAATCCTACTTGCTGGAGAAAAACCATTTGCAAAGGAGCTGCTGTTGAAATAGGTGTAAACCAAATACTAGCCAGTGTGTGGGAATTCAAGAAAACATTAAAATTGTTTCCTCTCTTTCTGTTTCTCCTCTAGCTCTGGGATTGTACACAGTAAATGCAATATATGGAGACACTATTACTATGCCTTGTCCTCTAGAAGTACCAGATGGTCTTATGTTTGGAAAATGGAAATATGTAAGTATATCTTATCTTTATTAGAGCTGTTGTAAGATGATGTATATTTTGTGTGTGTGAGAGATTTTAAGATTCCAAATGATTGGATTTCTGCCTCATATATGAAGCCATTTATTCCTGTGTTTGTAAGACTGCAAGATTCCAAGCTGTAAAATTTCTGCCAAGTGCAGATTAGAGGTTTGGGGAATTAATCTCATTGTTCAAGAGAAATAATTATTCAGGACTTCTGTGCCAACCTGTATTAGAGATCTGGCACGTTATCCCGTGGTGTCTCGCTCACTTGACAGAGCCATCGTTGTACATTGGAACACTTTTGAAGTCAGCTGCCTGAAGCAGAGCGTGCTCCATCCCTGGGAAAAAGCACTGTCCCCATCTTTGGTTGATTTGACAGTCAGTAGGATCTGTTTCAGGCTTTGCTGTGCTCAGTGCACAGCAGAGAGGGAGCAGAGCTGACCTTGGAGCATTGCTGGTGGTTCCACTCTGCCATTTCTGGCAGGGAACAGAGGCAGAAGCATGGGTGCTCTCAAGGTGTGCTGCACAGCCTGCAGAAGGAACACCACAGGATGAGCTTCTCCTGTATATGATCACTCCCCCAGATCACAAGGAGAATCAGCATATCCAAGTCAAAGGAAACCTGGAATCATATGTGGATAAAAACACTGGGATACCAAAGCCCATTTGCTTCTCAGACTGTATCGAGACAAATGGTTTTCCTGCCTCTGTGAAGTTCATCTAAATTTCCTCTTCTCAAACAAAATGTACCTGCAATAATAGATAATTTCTAGTGGATTTAAAATTACGTAGTTCTCTCTCTCTTTTTGCAAATGGCATCCACCAGCCTATTTTTACAGGAGAATGATCTGCCAGTGGCGGGGGGAGTCCTATTTTCCCCTAGCTCCTTCCTTTTTATCTTCAGGTTTGCAGCTTTTTCAGCCCACATCCACTCAGGAGTTCTTTTCCTACAAACACTTTTCAGGAAATGAAGTCAGAAATCTGGGGAGAAAGTTTCCCCAAAAAGGGACAGTAAAACTGTTTCACATGAGATGGAATGCCTACATTTTGCAGTATCTTTTTCAGTCTGCTGACTTTTCTTGGGAAGACACAAGTCCATCTCTCTGAAGATGCAATGGTATTCTGAAAAAAAAAAAAAAAAAAAAAAAAAAAAAAAAATTATCTTTTTGGANAAAGGTACACATTATCTCTTTCCATTGCATTTGGATTTTCTGTGTAGGATAAGTACCAAGCATCAAGTGGAGATGTTGGAGCTTCTTCTAAATGGAAAGGGACATGAAACCTAACATACAAAGAAGCCTATCTAAGTTGCTATTGTATGAAATTGTTGACAGCCCACACAACCAAGGGAAAGTGGTACCTTTTCTCCCAGGCATGGCAACAGAGAGAGTTGGATTAGGTTTTTTGGTCAGGTGATTGTTTCATTGGAAGGAGGATGAACTCTATTTTCTTCTCCACTGCCTTGTGAGGAGAAATTTGGGTTCCTTGAAGAACCTGGATACACTGGAAAACTTGCACCATGGCAGTTTTTGTTCACTTCAATGTCTGCCTGTGTGTGCTTGCAGCTGGGTGGGCTGTAGGAGTCAGGAGCTCATTTGCACTTGACACCTGACTTCTTGTCAAGAGTATCAAGTCAGGACAAAGTTTTTTCTTTGTGACAAACATTAGGCAAATCCAAGAGTTAAAAGCAGGAGAGGGAGAAAAACTGTAAGGGAATTTAAACTTCACAACCAGTGGATGCCTCCTGCTCCCTGCCCAGCCCTGACACCACTGATCTCATCACTGCATCATCGTGCTTCTGTGGACTCTGCAGTCCAGCTGAGGTGTTGTGCTGGGAGCACTACTAACATCAGTGCTAAAAGGGATAAAAGGGAATTAAAACCTTTCCCATCACCCAGCACAATACTGAACATAAAGATAGAATCAGCGTTTCACCTCTCTTTAAATAAAGGCATACACTATCTGTCCTTGCTCTCTCTGTGTGTGTGTTTGTGTAAGGAGGATCAAATCCTGTAGAACTGCCCCTGAAAATTGTCCCTCAGAATTTTTTTTTTTTATATATATGAGAGATTTGTGCAAGGCTGTCAACTTTCTATCCTTCTTGGGATGGCAACTGCATAAGGAGAATGTCTAGAAAACAATACTTTGCAGATTAACAATATTTGGTTGTATGTATATTCCCATGCTACAAGCTCTTGCGTCCTTTGAAGACAAAGGGAAAGAAAAACTAATGATGAATTTAGAATAAAATAGGCAGTTATGCCTGATTAAATCCTGTATTTGAAATAAAGTCTCAATATCCCAAATAAACAATATGAATATATAAAACAATAATGAAAAAAAAAGGAAAGTGGGGCTCTTGAGACTAGCTCACACATGCTTGTATTTCAAATACTTTTTCATACAGACAGTGGCAAGTGCTGCCAAAAACATCAGCTTTTATCAGAGAAAGCCCTTTGCTGTACTGAGATTGAGCCAAAGGATTGAAATAATTTTTACTGATGATATTCTCAATGGAAGTCTTAAACTAGTTCTTAGTACACTGAATTTCTTCTATGTACAACAGAAATTAATCAGAGGAAAAAAAAAAAAAAAAAAAAGCCATCTGATACAGTTTGCAGATTTTTTAGAATTAAATGTTTGTACCAATTGCAAATCTTCAGGAACTTTAAATGAGTGTCTATGCAACATAGAGGTGTTTTTCCTTTTATTATAGGAAATGCCAAACGGATCTCCAGTATTTATTGCCTTCAGATCATCAACAAAAAAAAATGTACAGTATGATGATGTACCAGACTACAAAGACAGGTTGAGTCTCTCAGAAAACTATACATTATCCATCAGGAATGCAAGAATCAGTGATGAAAAGAGATTTGTATGTATGCTAGTTACAGAAGATGATGTTTCCGAAGAGCCGACGATAGTCAAAGTTTTCAGTAAGTAAATCTAGTTGTTACTACCATTAACATTCATCAACATCTGAATCATAAATTACAGAAACTTTTGTTTAAGGCAGGATTAAAGCCAAGAAAGTAAGTTTGGCTCAGTAAATTACTAAGACTAGCAAATTTCTGCAGCTTTCAAAAATGTAATCTACTGGTGGCATTTATGTAACACGCCTGCCTGCACTTGCAGTTTATTCATGATAAGTGCTGGCTCAAAGAGAATTTTAGGCTTTGATAATGACTCACTTATGTGATGTCATTTGGCCTTGGAAATGAAAAATGTAAAATTAGCATTGATTATTTTCCATTTGTTCTCAGAGCAAATTTTTCTGCAGAAGGGAAACATTAACTGTGTGCGGTCTGCAGGATTATTTCAAGGGGGAGGTTTGAAGCGGCTCTGAGCAGCTACTGTGCAACAGCACAAACTGTGAGGGAGAGAGCAAGAGGCTGGAAAATGAGCCACCAGCCCCAAATGCTTGTTTTGTCCCCTGCTGAGTGATAGGAAGGAGAAGTACCAGTCTGCTGTTCTCTCCTAGAGCACAGCAAGGTTCATTAGTGTTCAGTATCACTACAGCTCGATGGCAAGGCTGGTCTGCAGTGCAAACCCCAGCCCTGTGGGGCACAGCCCAGCTCAGAGCTCACACAGGAGCAGGGAGAAGCCCGGTCCCTTCCTGGTGCAGATTCAGAGAAGTGTAATCCATCAAACCCTGAGCCAGCCTGGGGAGGCATCCGTTGTGGCTTTTTAGGGACACAGGGCTGTGACTGCAGTGTCTTATCTTCCTTAGCTTCGTGTTTTTATATGGCTTTTGGCCTTTGTTGCTCTTCAGGTGCAGATTTATCCAGTCAGAGTAAGTCTGTTGTGGGAACACGCTGACTGCAGGTATGGGCAGTTTCAAAGAGATCACACTCTGCTTGAAAAACACAGATTCATGTTTTGGAAGGGCAGCCTTTTGCTTCCCTCAGGTAGAAGGTGTCAGGGAGCCCTCAATGAAATCTGTGCTGTCAGTCACATAAATGAGTTTAAAGCTAGATTAGAAGCCAGTAGTAATTCCCTCGTTTCACTTTCAATTTGACTGCAAGAACAATTGAATTAATGACAACAGGGAGGAGTATGCTCAGAGCACACATAGTGAACACAGTGCTTCAAAGGAAATGATAAGGAATTATCATGTTTACTTATTGCACAGTAGTGAATATGTAGATGAGGCGGTGGTATATGGTAAAATGAAACGCTAACTGTTTGAATTACTGTGTACTCTACTAAGCATTAACACAATGCTAACTCAGCCATGGAGCACAGCTTGTCTGGTTTATTCTGTGCATTAATTCTAATAGAGAAAGCTTCTATTTACTAAGGAAGATAAGAAGGGAGGATGCCACGCATGTAATATGGCCAACTTAGCGCTGCAAGAAGAATTACCTTTGTGTTTTTCCACTTTGCGTTCACAACTTTATTTATGGTTCTCTTAACTTTTCTTTGCATTTAATTTTCTTGAGTCTGGTTTTTAAGTTCTTATTTTTAGTTGCTTGCATGCTTTAATTGCAGAAGAATTAAGAGTAGCTGGCAAGCTTCATTTATTTAATGAGGGGAGTTTCTAACTCACTGAGCTAGGCTGCAGCAGCGTGACCCTCATAAACCAGAATCTCATGCACCTGAAACTCGGCTGCATCCCAGAAGGCAGGACTGATTCTGGAGCTTGTTCCATCCTCAGCTGTGCTACCTGATTATCTCAGGACTCAGGAGCTGAAATGGCTCACTGTGCAGGTACCACCTGCTAGTCTCTCTCACTGACTACTCAAACAAGCACTACCAGCTCTCCAGATGGATCCTGTCAGCAACTTTTTTTGTGGAATTAAGTGGCCATTTTCCAAAGCAGAGCAGCCCAGCGGACAGGAGCTGCTGTCCCGCTGCACTGGCGCTTGGCTTTTGTAGGCAGCAAATTCTTTTCCCCTCTATTATGAGGCCTATATAGAGTTGCAAAGTACTCTGGCAAGCTCTTAAGCTGAGAGATAAGCAGCGTGCTGAAGCTGCAAACCCACCAAAGTGGGGTTTGCTGCCAAGTTTAAATTTTTTTCCTTGCTTCAGACGCTGAGCTGGTAAATGCCAAGTAAGTGTTTTACAGTGAATTACCTTGGTGCACGTGCGGCGGCTGTGAGGGTCTGGCAGCAGGAATTTTCTCTGGGAACTGCTCAGAGAGAGCAGGTGCAGCCTCTCCACGGGAACATCTGCTCAGTCACGGAGCTCTCAAAGTGGGGAGAGCCCCACACAGCAGCTACAGAGCAAGGGGGCCTCCCTTTCCCTCAACACATCAAAGTCAAGCTCTTCTCCAACCAGTCCTGGGGTGGATGAGAGACAAAAAGAAACAAAGCTGAGGTGGGGGAAAATGTCATGGCTTGACCAGATGGTGACTGGGACAGGCAGGCAACTATCCCTGTTTATGGGACCCAAAAATCTGACCCAGAAGACCAGTTAGTGGTCTTGTAAAATCATATTTTCTTGAATTGACATGAAAATATTTTGTCCTTGACAGGTTCTTATATGGAAAAGATCAACCTTTTTCCTTTAAAGCTAACAAAAGAGAAATAAACCCACATATATCTCCTAAAAATAAAAATCCTTATTAGTCCTTTGAAGAAAATATGATGGTCTTAGTGCATAGCTTTGACTGTGTCTTTTGTTTGGTTTTGTTTTTTGCCGCAGGCAAAGTTATTTGAAAAATGTCAGACGAATAACTTCTTTTATTCACTTTAATTTCCCTTTTGACCTGATTTTGTTCCATCCTGGGACAGTCATCCAAGTGAAGAGTATTTGTGCACTTGCACGTAAGCACGCACACAAATAAAATGGATTATTGGGAAAACACACAGGCTTGCTATCTCTGTGACAACAGGAGCAGTGCATCTGCACATCAATAACTTCATCAGTGTGTGTGTAGAGACTTTGGCAAGACAGTGGTGAAGTCCACTTAGGGCTGGGATTACTGATGTACGTGCAGTACTTCGTAGGAAGCTGGATTTGGGGAAACATCTCCGTAAGCTGACATGGTTAAGAATGTTTCACTCTGTATAAGTGTGCTTGTTTAAGCAGTACAGATAGGATGTAGAGCCTTTCCTTGACTGTATAGACATTGATTTATTTTTTTTTCCCCTTCACTCTTCCCCTCTTCTTTTGAAATTGTGGGCAAAACTGTCTCTTTTGGAGATAAAAATTTGCATTCCGGGCTTCAGGCCAAACTGTTTTAACAGACAAGTTATATAGTCCCTAGAAAGTAGTCTTTTATGATGGAAACACTGAGAGATCCTCCACTTTGGCAAGCTAAGAGGGCCATCTACCATAATAAAAGTAAATAAGAAGACTAACTGGCACCGAAGAAAAAGTTTATTTTTTTTAAGAGAGTCATATCTAACACAGAATCAGTTAAAATAATTACACTTTTCTCTATCATCTGAATTTCTTAAATGTAATAATCCCAGTAAGGAAAAATAAACATTAGAAGAATGATTCGGTTGAATTTGTTCCTTTATAATGCTGACAGCTTAGCTATAGTAATATCTGCAGGAAAGCTGCTTTTTTGTTGCTACAGTTTCTGAACTACTGGCTCCTTCTCCAGCATGTGTATCCTATAAATCAATAGATCAGATCAGGTTCTCTCCTCCTGGGTGGTGAACTAGTCTGTCTGGCTAAAAGATGTATTGTCAGAGTACATGGAATTCACTTTGGAAGGTGTGCCACATTTAAAGTGAGAGTTTGTTCTTGTTCTGTTCCTAATATTGAAATAGAAGTACCTCACCTTTTCTTCTTTTAATGGGAAAATGTAGGTAAGACTGTATCAGGCTAGACTATTTTGTTTCATTTCAAAAGTCCACATATTTTTAGGGGTTTTTTTTTGTTTGTTTTTCAAACAGCTGTTTGTGCTCCCTTCACCAGTACTTTTATCCTATTTATGTTTTAGAACAACCCTCTCAACCAGAAATCTTACATCAAGCAAACCTCTTAGAAACAGAGAAGCTACAAATGGTAAGAGCAGCATTCTCCCTCACAGTTATGTTCCCAACAGCTGCCTGAAATCCCTTTACAGTCCAGACAGATGTGATGGCTCAGAGAGGTGAATGAACACCTGCCTGTGAGTCTGTAGCCAGGCTGAGCACAGAGCAAGTGCCTTGCCACTACTCTATTTATTCCTGCCTGATCTGCAAACAGGGCCCACCCTAATCTCAGACCCACCACCCTCTTCCAAATTGTACCTCACTGATTTGATATGCCCTATTTAAGAAAAGTGGTTGAGGTTAAGCATTTGAACTTTCTAGAACTTTTGACCCAAAACAACATAAGTAAAACCAGAACTATGTTAAAGCCTAGTGGGGAAAGCAAGTGTCTAATTCCTGTCTGTTTTGCAGCTTGGGGAGTGTGTTTCAAGAGACAGCTATCCTGAGGGCAACGTCACGTGGTACAAAAACGGGAGAGTCTTGCAGCCCGTGGATGATGGTATGTTCTGGTGAGGCACTGTCCCTGCATCCACACGTGGCTGTATGCACGAAGAACTGTGCTCAGGAGGGTTGCCCTGCATTATTCTAGTGTATTCTTCCTTTGGGAAAAGCTGCTCACATGGAAAGATACAGCTGCAAGGAGGTGTTCAGGCCTTTCAGAGTACCCAAGCTACGCCGCAGTCATTCTCTTTTAGTTTCAGTTTTAAATACACACCATGGGAAGGGGAATTGCTTTATTAATGCTATCACAAAGCTATTTTTGAGCCTATATAACTAACAGAAACGTGTAACTTGTATCTAATTTCCAGTTTTTTAAATTCGAGACAGTACTAACTGTCTCAGTTTCACACCCGTCCAACATTGTGTTTTGGACCACACAGACTATCATCTTGTACAACTGTTTATTTTCCAAGATATGTAAGAACAACTATTTTTTTTCCTTCTTTTCAACTTTGACAGACTGATAAGGCTACAGTATATTTCCTTCCATAAATTAGAGAATGCTTAAAAATAAATTTGATCCTATTTTTTTGCAATCATTTTTGAGGCTTTCTTTCTGTCTTACAATTAGGCTGATATTTGTATTAAACCTCCCCCAGTTTGCAACTAGTTTTATGTCTGGATTTGGTTTAAAATATTTGGTAGGTTAGGAGTGTCTTGTTGGTAAAATGTTCCTGGTATACTTCAGTGGCAGAACTAAAGGAAAACTATACAATCTCTTGGGTAACATGTCATGTTTCTTGTATGTTTGCAGCCTGATCTCAAATGCAGAACAGGCAACAACATACAGGAAGGTTTCAAATTCTGTGTGACACTGAAACATTATTTCCTTTGCAGTTGTGGTCATAAATTTGCAAAAGATTGTGGACAGAACAACTGGACTCTTCACCATGACATCATCTCTTCAGTACATGCCCACAAAGGAAGATGTAAATTCCAAGTTCTCTTGCATTGTGACTTATTATGGACCATCTGGCCAGAAAACAATGCAGTCTGAACCACTTGTCTTCGATGTTCACTGTGAGTTATCAAGAAGTATCTTTGGCTGTACAAAGTCTACCTCCGGGTCAGGGGAAAGCAAAATCAGAAACAATTTACAAAGTTAGAGGGTGCTTGGCTATTGAAATGCTTTCTTCAAAACTAATTTGCATTAAGAAGGTCTGGTTAATTGCCAAGGTGATTTTTATTATCTTCAGATTTACCTGTGACTTCATTTTTCCTAACAGTAGAATATTGAATATCGAGATTTCATTGCAAATGAAAAGTGATAGCTAAAAAGAGCTGCAGTGAAATAGGCTATTGAGAATTTTAAGAGAAGTTATAGTGGTTGATAAAAGTGACTCTCTGTACCCCCTGAAATAGGTGGTAAATACACAATACAGTTTTTTTAGTAAAGTCAAATGTTTTTCATCTTGTCAGAGTCAGAACCAAGCAGTTAGTGCTGGTTGTCTACCTTGCACAGCTGTAAGATGCTGTGTTTTACATTTAAAATGTACAATTTGAATATTGGTAGACTCTTAAGTAGAGAATTTATGTAAATAATTGCTCCTAACTGGACTGAATTCTAAAGCAGCTTCCTTACTGTGTTACTGACGGATGTGAAAATCATAATGTTCCTTTGAATAAACAAAACAGGCTGTTGGCAAGGAAAGATCAGAGGAGGTGGCAGCACTTAGAAACCAGGGGAAGAGACATTTCAAAATCTTGTAAAATGACACTTCTGAAGCACTGTAGAAGGCAGCAGGTCACAGCAGGATGTAGAGGAACAGGAGACAGACAATATGTCCAGTCAAGTGTTACCTATCTGCACACTTCAAGTAATACCTCATCTTATAAAAGATGAGTCCTTGTTTGGGGAATGATAGGATCTAAGTATACAGTCCAGAATCCATGTCTTAGCAATATGTTGAATGACAACTGTGTAATCCACCTGAAAACATAGGAAATAAGGCACTGGATTTCTCCAGGTAGTGTGAGTGCACCATTGCCTTGAAAACATAAACCATAGACTGGAAGCGCTGTGTGTGTTCTGCCTAGACAACAGTTGCTCTTCCTCTACAGGTAAAGTTTGTTGAACTACAGGGTAGGAGACCTTGATCGAATAAAACCAAACCTTGGTTTTATTTTTGATCTTGATCAAATAAAACCAAACCTTGGAGCACCTGATCTTTTGTTTCATCAGAATTTAGGATTGTCTTTTTACCAGCTGTTTCTCCAGAATAATAACCAGCAAAACTAATGGAGAAGAAAATCTCTGAGAGCTGTTACCCATGGGAATACCATAGGCATTTCAAGCCTGCAGACACCTACTCCATCACTTAAAAGCTAGAGGCATTTCTTATTTGTTTGGTTTTGCTTTATAAAGCTGGGTATCAAATTTCACTGTGTTTTTTTCTGTCACTTGTTGAGCCTCATGACCATGAACACTCCTTCTGTGCATGGCAGATGTTCCCAGGAAAGAAATGTAATGACCAGAAAGCATTTGTTGCTACAACTTGCCAAGAGATGCTGTGCTGTCCTCATTTCCCCTCTGCTTTCGTGCATTAGGGCCACTTCACCTGTTGAGGGTGAGGCTGTTCCAGATTTCTGTGGTGCATGTCCTACATGCACTTGCAAGTAAAAACTACCCAGAATGAAGGGAAAAGAAAGCTGCATGGCTCTGGGATGGTCACTGGCCATGTGCCCTCTGTATAAAGATTTAATGTTTGATAACCTAGCTCTTCTAATCCTGGTCTAGTAACATGCAATTTAATTAATTCCAGCAGTGTGCTGCTAATTAGCAAATACTGGGGGGCAGGCACACCCTTTAGTACTGAAGAGGCCTCAGGTATGAACTTGGGCTTTAAAGTGTGGAGTTATCCAATTTTCTTTCTGAGTATTTTCATCTGCTGTAACTTCAGTTCCTTACTCTGTATAAATGTATCTCCAAATCAATTTGTGAAGCTCTTTGTTAATACATGTCCAAGCTTCAACAGATACATTTCATGACTTGCTGTTAGTTGATGACAATGACCTCTCTGATTTGGTTTTGCTTTTTTAGTTTAGGTCAGTCTTCCTAATTAGTTTCTCAATAATTGTGATTTTTTTAAATGAGTCAGATATAATGCAGATTTTAAAAATGGTATACTCCAATTCTTAAGATATGGAAGTCTTTCAGCCTTTTTTATTTTAGATTGACTGTCAAAGCTATGATATTTTGCATCTCTAAAGCAATAGAACAATTGACTATAAAGACCAGACGCTGATTCCTTGCAACTTACCCATTTCTCCTGAAGAAATGGGGAGGGCATGATTAAAATTATGCCTTCAGAAGATTTTTTTAAAAGATCTATCTATTCAGTCACGTTCTAAGAAATGTTTTATTGTTTGTTTTGTTTTTTTATTTTATATTTTGCAGTGAGTTAGTGCAGTCTTTAGTAGTCAAGTGTTTAATAATAGCTAGTTCACATCCTGGAAGGAGCCAGCCACTGTAACCTAGTATGAGAAGAAGAGTGAATTAGCTCTTTCTGTGTTGGATGTTACTTGGATTAGGATAATTTAGCTCAGCCAGCAGCAGTTATGTGCTTGGTTTTGCAGTTGCAAGCAAGGAAGCTGCTGAAAGCAAGGAGTACTAGCAGAGAAGTCTTGGAGCTGGATGCTTAGATAGTATCTCAGATTTTTAATTATCTAGGCTCCACTTATGTGGAGTTCTGCTCAGCATTAATCAGTGAAAAAAGATAATGTTTGTCAAGCAGACTTCCTAGTCATGCCCCGTTGTTAGGTGTCTGTCTTGTTATGGATCAACTGCTTTACACAGCAGATTAGAGTCAAAGACACTTCACACTCAGGCTGCTTCCAGCCTTGGTGTTTTCCTTGAAATGGCACAGTGGCTGGGGAAGCTCTGGGGTAGCAGCATTTCTTTACTAAATGGTTGCCTTTTGGTGCTGGCTCCTGGAATTTTGCTGTTGTAGAAGGCAGAATGTCAGATTTGTAAAAGCATCAAGTAAGATGGCCCAGGTCAGGCATGTGTGCCACTGAGAGGCAAGATGTGCCTTCACCAGGCTGCTCCTCTTTCTTAGTGAAAGCAGGGGAGTACATTATTCATACCAAGCACCACTCTGCATGGCACTGGACACCACCTTCCTGTTCTCAGGGTGCATCTTCCTCAGAAGAATGACCTCTTTGTTTTAGACAACAGTTAGTCTTTTGCCGATTTCTTATGTATGTTGGGTTTTTTTGTTGTTTTTTTTTTTTTTCCTAGCTTAGCAAATTAAATTAAAATTTGCTCCTGATTGATTACAGTAGAGAGAAGGGTAGAATATTTCTAGAGAAAAGACTGGTGGTTTGTGAGAATGTAACTTTTGTTTAACTGTGTCCCTTTTTAATCCAGTTCTGTTGATCTCTGTGGGGAAAACCTGTTCTAAATTAAAGTTTTAAAGTCTTACACTTTATTAATTCCTCCCATTTCAGCCTTGAGACAAAGCCTAAGCAATTCCAGGATATATCTAGACATTCTTTATGATAGCTTTCCCTTAACATAAACTTGACAAAGGAAAGACATTTTCCACCATCTCCTGAAGCTGAGTTTTTTGATCCAGCAGCTACCAAGAGGGGCATGCATGTCATTCCTGGCCAGCCCACTCATTGCACATGTTGTATTATCTGTCAGAACACAAACTGACCTTGGACCTCCTGGGATGGTTCCTCTGCTTTGTGGATGCAGTGTCTGCAGCAGAACACTGCATCTGCTGTATGACTGCATGTTGCAGTGATGCTGGGCTCCCTTTTCCCAAGCAGGCAGAGTTGTGCTCCAGCTCTGATGATACTGAGGGAGAAGCCTCTGTGGCTGTGGAAGGGAGTCCAGGCTCTGCAGGAGTGTGGCTGGTGGGAATCCAATGCTGGGCTGTGTTAGGGCTCTCAGTGCTTGAGAGGCCATAGTGCAATGCAGCTCCTGGTACTGAGAAATCCCACCCTGGGAGACAGAGGTGATAAATGCTGGGAGGGCTGTAGGGAACACGCTTCACTAAACACACAGAATCACCTGTCAGCCAGGGCTTCCTCTGCTGTGGAGGATTTTTTTTTAGTGTCTAATAAGGTGTGCTGTGCTGTATCTTAATGCCAGGCTGGCATCTTTGATGGAATTTTATTTATCTGCTGAAATTAAAATAGTAAGAGTTATCTGCCCGTATTATTTTAATTTTGTTCATTTCACTTTGTTTTATAAAAATTATATTTAGGCGTCTACTTAGAAAGAATAACATCCGCTAAAGAATACTCTGCTTTAAAAAAAAAATTATGAAAGTAAAATGTAAGTTATAGTTCAACTTCAGTGAACATGACAGAAGTATGTTACATTTACTGTTCTGTTGACTATGTTAAGGGCCCTATTATGTTCACCAGATTTATCTTTCTGAAAGCCTGTAGTGATCAGCATATAGAATAGGCTGAACATAGTTGTTTAGTTCATATTTATTTCTTTTTAATGCCAGAAGGCTCTTATCTAATACTAATACATGGCATTGAGAGCTTCAGTTGTTTTTTCTGATTGCTGCAGTGCTCCAAACAGGGAATTTCACAGAGGACAAGTTAATCCCTCATAATGAAATCACACCATGAAATGGTTCATACTAATCAGGATTTCTTTTGCTTTAAAGCACATGACATTGTTGTAATCATTGCTGTTTCAGTTACAGCATTATACAGGTATTTTGGACAAGAAAAATTAACTTTATGTCATATGACTTCTTTGCACTTAATTGGCAAAAATATAGAAAGTATGATTAACTTTAGGTTCTTCTATAAAAAGATCTACACATGCAAATATTTTCAGCTGCAGGATGATAAAATTGTATTTTCTTGGGCCACGAATATCGTATGCATAGTGTTGCTGGGTGGATTATGATGGAGCTATTAAATATTCACATTATTTTCACAGACCCAACAGAGAAGGTGACTATTCAAGTGCTGCCACAAAGTAGTACCATTAAAGAGGGCGATAACATCACTCTGAAGTGCTCAGGAAATGGCAACCCTCCTCCACAGGAGTTCCTGTTTTACATTCCAGTAAGTCCTGCCTTGCTGTCCCTGCCTAGTGAAATATTCTGTATCATTCCTTCCTGCAGACATTGCTACATGTCAGTGTCTACGTGGTTTTGTAACAAATGAAGAAAGGAATTCCATGAGACAAACACTGAAGATAGACATTGACAATTATATCATGCTCTGAGAACACCTCGCCTCAGTTGGCAAAATATTTTTTGGAAAAACCTTTCCTTCCCCCAGCCCACCCAAATTTTTCAGGAGTTTGGACCTAATAAAAATTACAAGGTTTCATTTCCCATCATCAGGTATTTTAATAAACAGTTTTGATTACAGCAGTTTTAGCATCTTGAAGAAAATCATCTCATCTGTTGTCATAACACAGATCTAGCAGTAAAAGTACAGCAAATTAATTCAGCTATTTTTTTTGACTTTCACAGATTAATCTTTGTGCAATTTCTTTTCTTCAGTTAATTGTTTGGTGGCATAACAACACAAAAAATCATGTGTGTGACAGCACAGGAGAACAAATCTGTAAAATGCATAAGACACAGACTGACAAAAATAAAGGCTTTGTTACCATTAATCTTCTTAGTACACAGACAGATGTGGCTTTATATTCTAAGACTCCTGGTCCTTGTTCCCATGTCCTGTTTCCTGCTCCTATTTTATATGCCTTATTTGTTCCTGCTGCAGCCCTGAGCAGAGCTGCTCTTGTGAGAAGCCAAAAGAAGTGGTATCCTTGCAGATATTTCAAACCCAGCATGTCACCCTCTGAACATAATCGTCATCTACTCTGGACTCCTGGCATGTTTGAATTGCTGGAGAGAGCAAGGGGAGCTAGGAGCTGAAGTCCTTATCTCAGAGCAGCCATTTAGATTCAGTGAGTCATCCTAGAAACTCACTAAATGCCAGAGAAAAAGTGTCTGGTATCTCTCCTTGCTCCACTATCACAGTGAGTGAGCTAAACACCCAAGTTTGTCTTATCTCTGCTACCTGATACTGCTCCTTTCTCTCAAGGAGAGCTGCAATGGGTGATCTCTTTGAAAGGCTCACAGGTATTATAAATCTCTTTCTGGATTCAGAGATAGGAATTAGGGTATCATTCTATGTTTGTTTCAAAGCTGATCTAAGTCAGTAATCAGGGGGAAACTGGGGAACTGCATAGCCATAAAGCAACAATTGCTGGCTAATTCAAAACAGCAGTGTGCTTGTGCTCTTCAAAAATGTGCAATGCAGTACAACTCAGTTCATGATCTGTCCTGAACCGAGTAGAATCAGATTTAGAAACACGATTTGTTTTGTTGTTTTGATTTCTGCAATACTTATTGGTAGGCTATTTTCTTCTGCTAAACTTTCAAATTTTGTATTTTAGCATCCTCTTAAAATGAGTTAGTTGTTTCAATTAAAAGAGTAAACTCTCGATTATAGGTTTGTTTTTATTTTTTTAAATTATGTTATTGTGCAGGATGTAAATATTAGTTTAACTAATAGGTAATTACACTTCAGTGATGCCGTGTCTATACATACCTTGGAGTATTTCACCATCCTTATAATAAAAAAATCCTCAAAAATCCTGAAAAAATCCTCAACAAATTAGTGGTTTTAGCAGGCCCTTGTACAGTAAAAGTCTTCTTTTCCATCCACAGGGAGAAACAGAAGGTATAAGAAGCTCAGACACTTACGTAATGACAGATGTGAGACGAAATGCAACGGGAGAATACAAGTGCTCTCTGACTGACAAGAGCATGATGGACTCGACCACCATCACTGTGCACTGTAAGTCCTTGCATTTTCCACTCCTAGGTAGGACAAAAACTGATCTTGGGCCTCCTGGGATGGTTCCTCTGCTTTGTGTATGCAGCTTAGTGCAGTTACCTACAGGTGAAGCCTTGGTTTGAAGGAGTCTGCAGTCATTTCTATTTATTCTAATGTATTTCTGTTTGAAAACCTTGACTTCCTCAATTCATTGGCTAGATAGTTTCACTTCATGTAACTTTGGATAGAATATGGTTCTATTACAGTGTCACATACTGTGAGAATTTTGTTATTTTATCATTCACTCATGTGAATGTATGTAGGGAAAATTACTCTCTTCCAGCTGTGCTTTAGAATGTACACAGACATGGATATCACTGAAAGTCATTTTTCATTGTCAAGTTCCCATTCCCTCAATGAACATGTAAGGAGTCTAGAAAAGAAACTTAGGAAGTCCTTATGTTCACATAGGAAAAGTTGGGGTTTTTTGCTTTTCCCAGGATGGTGAGAGCTACAGAGCTCAGTAAATTTTCTTTACCTGGATACTATTTAGTCACACTATCAGCAACACTTCAAAAGCAGCCATTGAACTGGCTGAACCACTGAAGCAGTAGTTGCTTTTAATCTCTTTATGCAGAAGACAAGAGCAGGAGCTCTTTCAAACTGTGCTATACTATCACAGGCTGTGAAATAAAACTCAGGCCAGGGGTAGTAGTTTTCCCCTAACAACATTGATGGTCTGTAGTCTTCACAGTAGCATCAATAGCTGACAGGTTCAGAGGGATCTCTGTGAAGGATAATGAAGTTTAAAGGCTCCCACTGTAGTTATACTTTACATGAAAACAAACTTCATGTTTCTATACTTGGGTTTGAATTTTTTTTCCCTTGGAAGAGGTACAATACACACAGAATATATTGGTACATGATTAATTGCACTATTATATTTAATGGATATTTTGCCTTTCATGAGATCATCCATTGTTACCCTGCCCACCCGTTCTGTTTGCCAAGAGTTGGGCATGTAAAACCTGAAAAGAGCCCTGTGCAACTGCCTCTTAACTGCTGGTTAGCAAAGATAGCTTTGCTCTGGCATAACTGACCCTTTAATTTTTTCTCCAAGTGGATTACATGTCCACTTGTACTTTCATAAATAATTACTCTAAAAAATGGCTTCCTCAGCTCCAGGTTAACAAGCCAGTTTTCCTATCTCTTCTATTTTGTCTGCACATTTGAAGAGCATTACTATGCCAGAGAAACATATAATTTCCAGACATGAGTCTTCCCATTGCTGGCAGCAATTGCAGCTGCTCAGGACTCAGAGCTGCACTCCAGTACCCTACTGCTTCACTTTACTTAGGGTCCATTTTGTTTTGTTTTTCCAGAACACCTCTATCTGCAATAAAGCCTTTTTTTAAAAGGAGGTGCAGTGGCCTGGAATAGTTCTGTAATTGCTGAATGTCCAGACCATGCTCCTGTCTTTAAGGCACTTCAGTGTCTTGTCTAATGCTGGTCTAAGGCATTTCTGCAGCATGTAATTTGTCCTTCAGATAATACTTACTAATGCCTATCAAATCCTACATTTTCTCCCTCTTTTGCTTTATTATTCACCTCTTATATGGATGTGCTATTACACTAAAAAATTCTTGATTAGTAGTCAGGGATTTTCATTTCTTTATATCCAATCTCAGCATTTTAGGTTTTTTAATTTCTTTTTTAAAAACCTAACCACAAACACAACAAAAGCAGGCACTATAACAATATTATTTTCAATTTGGGAAACTATTTATAGTGATATGTTAAATTTCAACTGTAGTGTTTTTCCCAAGCCAGTTTTATTGAGCATTATAATGGCACTGATTTCTTTCAGTGTCTAGGTAGGGAAAGCTTCTTGCTGGTAAGAAAAAACATTATCATGCCATAATCTTCAAATATTTTTTTTTAGAGAATACCAAGCTCCCTTTTTCAAAGTTGATTATAAATTATGAGACTTACAGAAAGCTGAAAATTGACATTAAAGCACCTGAGTTACCCATAACACTTAGGGAAATTATTTATGAAGGAAATTGAAGGGGGAATGAAAGATTCCCTGCCTTATCCATGGAACATAAAGGACAAACTGTACAACTGAGCTCTTGCCCTTCAGAGCAGGATCTGTGCAGCCAGGTCCCAGTTTAAAGTCCAACAGAACTGAGTGCTTGTGGTTGGCATGATTTGTGCCTCCACAAGGGGAGCAACAGAGCAGGATTGATGCTGTGGCTTTGGGATTTTTTTATACTAGGTTGTAAATTCTCTACCAGCTCTGTTCCTTCACTGAATTTGCCCAGGGTCAGATGAGCAAAACTGGCAGGGAAGGGACCAGGGCAAAAGCTGTATACAACCATTTACACAGATGTCGAAACACACCCTGGGTGAGGCAAGGAAAGCACCCAGCAGTTGAAGACAGGTATATCTTCCCTCAGTTATAAAGAAGCAACTCTTTCAACCCACAGTGTCCTTTCATTATCTGTTGGTGTAGGGGTTTGAGCTTGGTCCAGTGCTGGTGTTCCTGCCCACGGCAGGGGGGTTGGAAGTAGATGATCTTTTAGGTCTCTTCCAGCCCTAAACATTCTGTGATTCTGTAATTGTTTCTGCACATAAAACCTAGAGTGTAGCAAATAGTTTTGTGGAAATTCCTCTTCCTGGTGCTTTCCTTTTTGCTAAAATTTGTTCTACAAAGCATCCAGTAAATTAGAGGTCTGAGGAGTATAGCATTTGTATTTCTCTGTAGATATTTTTATAGCCTTTTCTTGACTTGTCTCATCTTTCAGTAAAGCCATTGAAAATACAAGGGAAATCAACTTTCAAATCATGCATGGGAAAAACTATTCTCAAGATACTAGGAGAAGTTTCCAGTTGTCTACTAGTTTATTTATGAAGTTCAGACAACAAACCATTGCCTACATAGTTTCCCAATATTCCATCAGAGGCCTCCTTTAAATGCTGGGAGTCTGTCCTAGATGTGCCACAGCTTCCAAACTGAAATGTGTGCTCCAGTCTTGCCCACATTAATTCCATACCTCCCTCATATGATGTGGTAATACGTGCAAAATGCACTGTTTGTCTCTTCCCTGCCCTACTTGGTATGCAAAGACAGCACTGAAATCAATGCAAGACTTCAAATGAGACCACATTAAGAGCTAGCATATATTGAAAATGGTGCCTGATGAGGAGCTTGTTTCTGAAGAACATTTCAAAGCCAAACGTGAAATGTACAGAAAATTCTCACAGAAAAGTTCTTGTTTCAAGGGAGACAAAAATTTAATTTTGACAGTCTTCTATATTCATGAAATGTTTTGTCCTCATGTTTCTGTACCAAAGAGAGATTATTTACTAAGTAGAGAGGTAAAGGAAACTACATCACATTTCTTTGTGGACCCTACAGATAAACTGGCAGAAAATTAAGCTAAATCAAGTCGCTCTTGTAGAGCTCCTAGAGGGGTTCCTATGTTAAACAGTAGCTTAATTCTTTCTGGCCTCATAAGTCATACAAATACTGCTCTGAGTTATGTAGCTCATCTCATACACTACATTTTCCTGAGCTGCTATAGCAACCAGGACCACGGTGTGGGAGGGATTCTAGTCTGTTATACCACACAAAGACCGGGCTGAAGAACTGCTCTGGGATCAGTGTCAGTCTTGCCTGAGATGAAAGCAAAAACTTTCATGAATTTTTGCTTCCTCTAGCAAATGTGGAAGTAATGCTTTCTGAATGGTCTTTGGTGAGCTCTTGGGTTTGAGGTGCTATCTTGCTTCAAAGAACAAAAGGTTTAAGTACATGTAGAAGGAAATTCTTAAGCGGTGGGGTGGGGGGGTGTGGAAATCCTAGCTTTTTCTTCAACCACCCCTCTGCCTGGTAGAATGTGCTTAAGGGTAACACAAAGCAAGAAGAAACACATCCCATACACTATCCAAATCTATGTATCACTCACTGGAGTTATTTCTTTAATTTTTTTTTCTTCTGGAAGCCACAGGAGAACAGTTGGGTTCCATTCACTGGTTTCAGGAGGGAGGATAGGAATACAGAAACAAGATGCCATTTTATCTCATCAAGATTTTTGACTCATTCACA
>WEIU01008075.1:368758-400635 GCA_013389925.1 Aegithalos caudatus | reverse complement strand
GAAAGTTATTTCCCTCTGAACATTTTCAATGTGTAATACAAGTGATGCATGTATTGTTCTTTGTGCTTTTAAAGGATACTAATCTTCATTTTTCACCTTTTCAGACAGAGGAGACAAAATATGTTAATGGGAAATTTTCCAGTAAAATTGTAATTGCTCCTGAGGAAAATGTAACTTTAACTTGCATTGCAGAAAATGAGCTAGAAAGGACTGTGACCTCCATGAACGTCTCTGCTAGTGAGTGTACTCTAAAGATAATTTCTTTAAAGTTACAGTTTCTCATAAAGTACCCATACATCACACTCAAATGAAGAGTAGGCCTGCATGGTAATGCTGATACTAAGATATTTAACCTTTTTGTCTTAAGTCAAGCATTTGTAAATCCACTCTGGGTCAGTAGTACATTAAATTTCTTGGTAGCTTTCTACAATAAGTCCCTTAGTCTTCATGATTTTCTTGGCTGGCTAGTTTTATTTACAAAAGTAAATACTACAAAATAATATTACAACACATTATAATAGTACAAAATACTGCAAAGTAGTACTTCATTTACAAGACAGAGATCTTTATTTAGTACCAAATTAACAGTATCTCTTAGTCCCTAAATTCCAGTTTATTACTGGCATGACTTGACTCCCAACAGAAATCAGCCACGCTGGGCTTTAATTGTATGTTATGATGAAAGGTAGTGAGAAGCTATGGAAAAGTAGCACAGAAATACTCAGTCAGAAATATTTCTGACTTGAATCTTCCAGCTTTAGAGTAGGATTCTTTTAATGGCTATAGTATAGTTACAAAAGAAAGACTTCTGTTTAAAGATGGGATTAAATATAATTGGCAAACACTGTTCTAGTTTCTGTCATTGCTGTACATAGGTAGTTAAAGGTGGTGTTCAGGTCTAATATGTGTTGTCTTTAATTTAATTTTAACCTTTTTCATTTCAGTAAGTATTCCAGAATACGATGAGCCAGAGGATAGAGGTGGTATGTATGGTTTCCTCTCTCTGTAACCCTTTCTTTTGATTGTCTCAGTTCAAGACCTTTTCAGTTCACTGCACAAGTCCTTGAAAGCTGGATTTGATTTGAAATAGCTGGTGTTGTAATTGACCAAGGTGTGACTTTCTTGAAGCTTAAAAATGCATTTAAAGAACAATGCCTTTTTCCTTTTTTCCTTTTTTTTCTACTTGCTAATCCCTTTTTTTGTTTCTGGTGAAAATTCTTTAGAAATGTTGTAATGCTTTACTTTATCATAGGTCATCTCATTAACTTTTCTTCTTTCCTTCAGATGACAATAGTGAAAAGGTTAATGACCAGGCAAAGCTAATAGTAGGAATTGTGGTCGGTCTTCTGCTGGTTGCTCTGATTGCAGGTGTTGTCTACTGGCTCTATGTGAAGAAATCAAAGTAAGAATTTTCTCAAAATTTTATACTAAGCTGGAGAAAGAACAGTGATAAGCAGGGGGATATATGTTTAAACTGTTTTCCTCTACAGAATTCCAGTTTTCTGGAGTGGGGAAAAGCTGTTAGAGTAGGTGCATGTGATAGTGAAAGGAAACTTGGTACCTCTGATTGGCTTGTCCTAATGCTTAATATGGGATTCATCTCCTGGAGGTGGGGCTCTAAGATTTTCATAGATCCCAGTAGTAATGAGGTCCTGTTTCCTGACAGCCAAGTCTGTGCTGACTCTTGCATTTACATATAGTGCTTAATTGTGGAACTTGATGTGTGGAAGAGTGTGTTGCTGCATTAGAAACTGCCTTCATTTAGAAATTGGCTAGCTTGTTTCCTTTAAAAATGAAATAACATACAGAATGGGACTCAACCATCTCAGGGGGAAGATAAATCCTTAATTGTTTTGTTCACTGGTACTTTGAGATTTCTGAAATAAAATCTGTAAAACTAGAGCTTCTGCTGCTGAAAAAAATCTAGGAGCTCTCAACCCAATCCAGGTTTTAGCCACCATAGGCATAGAATAGCATTTTCCAGTGAGGCCTGCCTGCTTTCAAGTTTCTTCCTTGTCACAGAGGCTCACTTGAGAAAATAAATGGGAAGGTGTCAAGAAGTGAGCATGTTGGTCCATCCTTTTGAAGCTGGCTATTACTGTGTGCCCCCTTTGGTCTTACCCCATACCTTTGACCCCAGGGAGCACTGAGGGCACTCAGAAGCAGAATTTGCTTTCTGGCAGTTCTTACAGCTGCTTCTGAGCAGGGGAGGTTAAGTGGCTGGGCATAACATGCTCCAGTCAGTACAGGTGTGAAAGCAGCCCCAAAGTTCAATTTGGTTTAGTATGATCTTCCATTAAAGTTGAATCAAATGAAGTCTAAAATATACCAGTGGGATTTTACTATGAACAAATGTGTTTTCACTGATGTGAAAGTACAAGGAATTCTCCATCTGCCAAGAAATGTTCTTTTTTTGGATAATACATAAAGACTTTGGCTCAACCATAACTGATGAGGTTTTTGAAGTTTTTCAAATATAGAATTGTTATAAATTACCCATGCAGAGAACCACACTCAGATACTATAGAGGGTGTTTTCTGGGTTTTTTCCAAAGCTTAAGCATTTTTGGTAAAAAATTAAAAGTGACAACATAGTTCTCCTCCTCCCACACTTTGCTACTGTTGCAAAAATATCTAGGATAACTTCCTCATTCCTGTTCCAAAGTGTGAATGTGGAATCATGAAACTGTGGTATGCTGCTTTGGGTTTCTTTGGATGAGGTGGTTTGAGTATAACAAGGGCAGAGAAGGTAAAATACCTCTTCTTGCACCATTAAGTACTGGGGGAAGAGCTGACAGGAATTGTGGAATATAGCATGAGATGAATTTCTGAATTACAACATTTTTTTCTGCTTCCAAGAGAGGATGTAGCATAATCTAAATGGACACCACTTCTTTTCCTCGTGCTCAGCTTCTCTTCCTAAAGCTTAGATGAAAAGCTAGAGCTAGAATTGATCAGACAGGTTCACTGGAAACAAAAATGTCTTTATAGTTAAGTAATAGTCTCTGTATCTGACACATGGTTGCTGGCTTCTAAACCCCTTAATTGATGTATCATCATTGACAATCTCCTGTTCTCTGTATATTTTTAAATTGATCTGTTGTTATCCTCCCTGCTTTCTGCAAACCATACTTGCAGGAGCAAGCAGAATGTCAGTGCCTATTCTGACAAAGTTTTCATGATGAATCATAGCCTAGAAATCAAAGCAGAGCTTGCAAAAAGCAACTCACACCTCTGGACACAACCCCCCCCCATCTCCACCAGGCCAGCAGCAGGTAGTAGTTATTTTTTGATCCCACCCTTGACCAGTAACTCACCTAATCTCTATCCCCAAAGTGACGCCAAAGGAAAGTCTGAGAAGGCAGCAGCACAGAACTTTCCAAGTCTGCCGAGGCAAGAAAAACATTACTTTTTTTTTGTTATTGGTGTTGTGGTTTGTATAATCTTCTATTGTCTTGTCATCCACACTAAGTAGGAATTATACCTGTAGCCTTGGAATATATTCACAATAAATCACTTGTACAGTTACTCACTGCCTTAGCTCCACTTGATGGAAAAGCTGATTATTGCCACATATTCTTTTCAGTGTGAATATTATCCCATAAATCAGAGACTCATCTGTATTCCACATCCCACAACCAGCCTCCTCTTGAATAAAGAGTTGAGGCTACCTACCCTAGCATGCCTTGTTTCTCCTTCATCTGAGCAGAAGGCCAAACACTTGTTCTCTGCAGATTTCTCCTTTTTCCAAAAAGGATGTTGTAAACCAAGTGCAGAATATAACTCTTCAATATAATCCAACTTCAGAACCTTCCTAAAATTTTTGTGTCAGGCACCAGTTGTGAGATTGCAGGATACCCATGTTAGGTAATTCTTCATTTTCACCTTGCCAGAAACAGCTGAGGGTACAGCAGAAATTAAAGATTCAGAAAGGAAAAGAAAAACATTACCACTCTGTCCTCTGCTCTCTAGTCATAGAAGTTTGCATGGAGGTGGATCTTGGCCCCATTTTGGTCCCTAGAGTTTGGAGGTGTCCAAATCTCAAGTCACATGAGGCTAGATCAAGGTTAAAGTGGTTCAATATCCAGTGAAGGAAACTTCAGCTGGGCCAGCTGAATCACAGCAGCAGTCTTAAAGTTGTTCAGACTCAGAGCACATCAACTCATGAAATGTTTCTCAGGTCACAGTAATGACAGAGGTTACTGGCATCTCTGAAACTGAACGCTTGAAGCAATTCTGCTTTTCTTATACTTGATAGCAAACAAACATAAGAGTCAGATGTGGTGGGCCAAATATGTAAGAAACTCACTATGTTTTCAGCAGGAAAGCATAGCATTTGGGTTTTCACTCAGTTCCCTGTCAGAGAAAAGACATAGTTACCAAACATCTCTGAAAGTGTCAGCTCATGACACAAATTTAATATAAAAGTGACACAAATCTAATATAAAAGTGACACAAATTAAAAATAGTCACCCATTCCTTGATGACTGGAATATTTTTTTCTAGTATCTCTGTGGTTTTTCCTGCTGATGGACATTTGAAAATAATTGGAGGATGTGGAAGGCAAGAATGGAGTAAATAAGAATCTTGCAGCTAGTCCAGATTAGGATGTATAAAACCATTAGCTTCTAGAAAATCATCTGCAACAGTGCAGTTGAGTGTAGCTTTAATGAAATTCATGGCTCTTGCTTCAGCACCCAGAACTACACAGATGTGTATCATCTTACTTCTCATTATCACAAGGTTGGGTAACAAGGACAAACAGTATACTTCCTTCCTTAAATAGTGTTGAGGACAAGATCTAGACTTGCAAGATGAAAATAAATCAGAAATTAAAAGCCTAGAGCAATTTCGAGTCATCTATCTGTAGTCTATTTACACTACAGCAGGCAAAACAATTATCATGGAAAATGGTCTTCATATTACAAACAATGCTGTGAACAGTATCTGAACAAGATCCATTAAAATAGTGGCCCCACAGCACACACACGCCAAAGAATGCTAAAATCACACTTTGGTACTACTTACAGAGAGATTTTGATTAGGATTCCCTGAGGATAATTATTTTCCTGAAGAGCAAGCATAGATAAATATTAAATATGAGTCATAATTTTAGCAAGAGTTCAGAATGATCTATGATCTACAAATTAATTTAAAGAAAAAAAAAAAAAAGAAAAAGAAGAGTTGAGCAAGTAAATTCATATTTACACAACCAACTTCTCACTCTACAGAACAACAGCATACAAAGGTGTTGGGGTTTTTTTATGAAGCTGCAGAGAATGACAGTGTGAGTGCTCCAGGTCTGGGCCAAGTGGGCTGTCTTCCCTTTTGGGTAAATCCTTGGGAATATTTCTATCCATTGCCCAGCTACTCAGATATTATGAGGAAGTCAGTCTTGAGTTGCAAACGGAGCAAGCTGACAGGAGTTAACGCACAAAAAAAAGTAAGGAACATCTGGAATGTGGAATGTTAAGCTGGAGAAGGACCATTTGTCCTGTGCCTGAAGTCACTTCAGGGAGCAATGGAACCCATGTTTTAGATGCCTCTGTTACAAACCCAAGCCACGTCTGTCGTGCCCTGGGGATTGGTGCCCTGCCAGGGGCGGCTGTTCCTCTGCTGTTGGCAAAATAGCAAAGGCTCCTGCAAAAGCTGGTGCAAAATAGGTCCTGTGTCTCTTAATGACACTACTTAGATAGCATTAAAAAAGGCAGCAGCATTGTTTGTGCTGAGGTGGTGAGTCTGCCTAGATAATGGTATGTGGGGAACAAAAAAAAACAGGTCAGCGGGATCAGCGAGCCATCGTAAATAAACGGCTGCAGTTCATGCTCAGGCATTGAGAATCGAAATCCATCTGATTGTCAGACATGAAAAACTGCTGCTGCTCTCATCTCAAGCCAAGTGGTTTGGAACATCCTCCAAAAGAGTTCTGGAGCACCTGCCTCCTTCAAAGTTAGTGTTGCCCTTTAAGTCTTCAGTTTTTGCCTGGTGTGGCTGTAGGAAAATAAAGGTGACATTTAGTTTGACTGAATGTAGAACTAAAATAGATTAGTTTAAAAATCAAAACCTGATCACATTGCAGAATCTCCTGGTGTTAGTCATTGAATACTTTTAACCTAATCAAAGACCAAGACAGTTCCCTCTGCTGTTAAGTGTCAGGTGATATGAGATTCAGTCTGATTTGGGCACTGTAAAGCTGATGATGAGAGGCCAAAAAAAAAAAAAAAAAAAGGATTCTAGTGAGCAATGCGAGTAGTCTATCCAGTCTCCAAGAGCAGACATTAGCAGTTATATGAGGACAGATGTGCATGATGCTGCTTTCTCACATCCAGCTCACTTCAGCTCAGGTAATTGCCTGATCCAGATTCTTTCAGCTTTTCATCTCTTCCCCTATTGTCTCTCATTTTGTGAGACTTATTTATGGAAAAAACTCATTAGCACATGACAAGCCAAATTATGTGCTCAACCTAAACCAAACATGTTTTAAATTTAAACTTTTTTAATTTTCAAGGGATTTTTTTTGAGGGGTTGTTTCTTTTCTGTTAGGATTAAAGAGATTTGTGAAAGGTTATTAAGCTCACAGAAGGTCAGTCTCTACCAAAGCACTGAATTTTCTTCTTCATTGCATCTCACATCCTCTCCTTTTATTCATATCACGTGTTTCAGGTTTTGAATACCAGAAAAAAATAGATTGCTACTGCACAATAGAAATTTACCACTGTAGAACAAGTTACTTTGTAATACTATCTCAGCACTTTTAAAATTAAATTTGCCTGTAATAAAGAGGAGCTCAGATCTTTGCAGTAAATGGGTTTTCAGCATGACACCTTCCTGTCAGTCACACAAATATAAAAGAGGCACCCTAAACCAATAGCAAAAGTCAAATGCAGCTTTAAAGCATTAAAACTTACTGCTCCTCAGGAAATAACCTCCTCAAAAACCAAAAAGATTTTAGAGTGGTCCCTTTCAGTGTAGCCTGTGGGATTTGGGATCCAGAATCCCCTGCTCCCCTGGCTCTCCACCTCAGGCTGGAGAGCAGCATTTCAGCACAGGCGAGGAGGGGTTGGGTGCACTTGCACTCCCTCAGGAACCCTTCAGAGACAAGGACTAAACTTCCCAGCCTCAGCAGCACTGCTGCAGGGTGGTGCTTAGCCCGGGGCACACTCAGCCTGCAGCCGCTCTCCCGGCCTTTGCTCAGATGGAGGATGCGCCCAGGAGCGCGGCCGTGCAGGAGTTGCATCCTGCATGGTGTCAGCCCCACGTGTCCCACTCCCTCACCTGTGTCTTCCCTGTATCCTGCAAGTCAGCGTGCTCTGGTCTTTACCCTGAAGCAAGGGGGAGCATATGCATCAATCCGTCACAGCAGACCCTACTTCTCTGGAGGGGAAACAAATTATCCGTAGAGAAAATGCGGATACGATAATCTGCTTTGACACAAGGGATTTACTTTGTCCCACTCAAACGCGTTTGCCCATTTACATTTTAAAAATTGGGGCCTTCAAAAATGTTATCGCAGCACTGCAGGAATCTTTCACCTTGGCAGACAGTGAGGCTTCTCACAGATTAAGTGAATGGCATAGTGGTTTTATTGTGCTAAGCTAAACTAAGCACTTAACTCATTAATTCATCACCACTACTCGCATTAAGGAAGACCTGCTATTTTAAATGAGGCATACCTCTTTCCCCCCCCCCCTAAACATTTACACAATCTCATCTTTACCCAAAGCTTGTCTGTCATAGCTAACACAGACCTACAAGCCAGAGTGAGATCTTTTTTTCAGTGTTGCCAGAATTTTCATGAATTTCTCCACATTTAAAGAGCTTCCGTTTGGCACGGGCTCTGAAAGTCATTTACTACAAGTACACAAAAGATTGCTGTGTTGATCAAGATATCTCAGCCACACTTGTACCATTTTAGTATGCCTTAAAGCAGACTCGTGTTTATTGAAACAAGCTGCACAATTACTTTGTCAAGAAACATGGATCTCCACAACTGGTTTAACCTCACTAAATGTCTGCTAGCTCAGAATAATTCTGAATTCCTCAAGAGGTAGATCAAACACACAGAGCCCTGCTGCAATACTTCCTGTGGTACTCACAGCACTGGGGGATCTGGAGTCACTGCCCTATTTACAGACATATGCAAACCTGTTGCTGTGCTCAGAACAGAACTGTCAAAATTTTCTGTTCACTGTGAGGGGAGGAGGCTGTGTCATTAACATGAGTATGGAACAAAATGCCGTAGGCACGCAAAAATGACCTTCCTTTACATTATAGGTCAGCATCAAAACATGTAGACAAAGATCTTGGAAATATAGAAGAAAACAAAAAACTAGAGGAAAACAATCATAAATCTGAAACTTAAGAGAAAATGTGTCAGTCATCATTCCAGGTAAGTGTTTCATATTACAGCATTAAAATCTCTCTGGTGATCAAAGCTCTAGCTTGGCCTGGTGCTCACCTTCCAGAGGCGAGGCAGTAGAGTCACATTGGGGTGTAGTTTTAGGACAGACAGACTCAAGCTTTTGGCCAGTTAAGAATTCAGAGCTGCACATACAAATAAAAGAAGCAGCCTGATGGAACTTTATACTTGGGTTTATTTTAATGCATGTGCTTGAGGAAATGAAAATACCAATTTGTATATTGTACCACTGTGGTACGTGTTTATATGTAGAGTTTATATGTATGTGTTTATATGAAGAGTATGTTTAGGTAGAGTTCAGAAAGTTTCAAGTTATGACTTGAAATGTTTACAGGAACTTCTTCCCTTCCTGAAAGCAACAGTTTCCAAGTGCTTGGTCACTTTTTTCATCATTAATGCAAAGGTCATGAAACTTCCTTCCATGAGACCAAAACAATTCTCTTAGTCTAGATTTCACACACCTGGAATGTGATCAGATTTATCCTGGAAAGAGATGCTGTGTATTACATCAGTAACAGGTTTGAAAGCTTCCCTTGCTGGGATCTGTATGAAGTGAACTGTTCACAAATGATCTGGCAGATGCTGAAGTCCTGTTGGGAATTACAGGAGCACCAAGAGCACCACCCTGTGCTCACATATATATACACCACTGCTGCACCTCTTCTCCTAGGACCCAAAAGAGGGGGTTAGAACATTTTTTCTGGCCAGTTTAGGCCATTTAAAATTAACACTGTGATAACACAGGGCTCTGTAAAAACAGCTAGTCATAGAGAGGTTTGTTGAGTTAGTCATCAACAGTTCTTAAAAATGAGAGTATTACATGTTCAGGGGTACTTGCCTTCTAAGCTCCTCCACAGGAAAGCTGTAGACAGCCCTGATTTTCAGTGATCTTAAGTAAATAGCACCAGACACCTTCTTGAGGTAGCAAGGGTTTAAAGCATATGGAATTATGTGGAATTATGATATTTCATATTTACATAAATGTTTCTAATTTAAATGAATGCAGCTGTCAGTAATTTCAGTATGTTGGTATTGTCTGAAATTTTCAAATACACACCACAAGTTTTGCATTAAATGTTTAGAATTATTGGATTATACAGAGCAATTACATAGTATATAAAGAGATGCAGCATTGCTGTAGGCACTTCACCAGCAATATCACTGTTTTGCTAGTTTGGAAGAGGGAATTGGGAATACTGAAATTATGTCCTAGGAAGGATTTAAAGGTGGAAAACAAGTCAGTCTGGATTTTGACAAAGTTGCAGTGTAAACACATTGTGTGCCTTCGGTGCAATCTTTCCCTCTGTATTCCTTCAGATCAGTAGATCTGATAGTAGATAGCAGGTAAATGAAATGAACATAAATCCATTACTTACCAGATAAACTTACTGGATTTACCAGGAACAATATTGCAACAGAGATTCTTGTCATGAAAGGAAGCGTTTACATCATTGAGCTGCAGAAGAAAGTACTGTTCATGTAGCTGTTTATTTAAAGCTTAGATACTGAATAGTTATGATGGTTAACATACTTTAAAATATTTAACTGGCTTTATCTTTCATATTTTCAGAGAATACATATAGACCAATTGAAGCATGAACGTGGATTGTATTTAAACATATACAAAGAAGTGACAGCTATTCATGGTTCAAGTATTAAGCAGATCATACTACCAGGTTTTCAAAGGATTTTAGACACAATTATCTCAAGCTAAAAAAAGAAACCCACAAACTAATTTTGGCAACAGCCATGATAATAGGTCACCATGTTGTGTTCTGTTTGAAATATTTTTTTGTAAATGTCTGCACTGAAGATTTCTTTTTGTTTGCCTTTATGTAAATTTTTTACGTAGCTATTTTTATACACTGTAAGGCTTTGTTCTGGGAGTTGCTGTTAATCTGATGTATAGTGTAATGGTTTTATTTCAATTGTTTTTATGACACCCTTTGAGCAGGTACATGTCTGATTCTGGTTGTTATCAGTGAAGCCTATGCTTTGTAGCAAGTACCTAGAGTGTAAGATTGTTTTAAAGGAAAATGTCAAACTCCTTTTTCATTCTTTGAAATCATGGTAAAGCAGAAGGGTGACAGCTGTGACAAGAGTGAACAAAATTGTTAATGAAAGTGAACATTTAAAAAACCATGCAAAGCTAAACAAGCTAGAAAGGGAATAAAGAGTTTCCCTGACGAAGTCTGGGTATTGAGTAAGGAGCACTAGGAGAAATTGCAAGCCTACATACAGCTGGTGGCTAAAAAATCCTTTTCTTCTAAAGCAAGACACACATTTTATTGATGGTTATCAGTCATCTTTCATGTTAGCATTAGGATAAGGAACTGGAATTCTGGATTAATTTTGATTCCTTTATGTTATTCGCTGCCTTAAAGTACTGTACCTTTTCTTCTTTTCAGAGAGATACCAGTCAGAATTGGAAACTTTTTTTAAAAAGTGATCATATCAAAGCTGCATTTTTTCCCACAAAAATAGAATATATATATATATATTTTTTGTGTGTTTTTGTTAACTATGCTACAGATATTGAATGCACCTTGAGATAATTTTAGTGTTTTTAACTGGTACCTAATTTATCAAACAGTACATATAATTGTAACAATGAAATGTCTATGTATCTTTAGTTACATTCAAGTTTGTAACTTTATAAACATGTTTTTTGCTTGAGGGAATTTTTGGAATGGTACTTGATAAGAAAAGGTTTTAGGGTGAATGCCAATAGAAAGCTGTACTTAAGGGAGATAAGTTTCATCTTATCTGCAAAGTTAATTTCTGGAAGAAAGTAACAGGCAGCTTTGATGGAGAGGAACAGCAGAAGTAAGCAGAACATCAGGTTTCCATTTACAAATATCCAGGGAAAAAAAGTAAGTTTTTATAGACTGGTAGGCAAAAATTAAATAAATAAATAAATAAATAAATGAGAAAGATGGACGTTAGGAAATGTATTTTGCCACTTTTGCATTATTTAGGGGGCAGAAAACACTGTTACTTGTAAATTTGTAAAATGTTAAATGTCTGGGCAGTAGTGACTGATGTCTTAATAAAAGCTTCCTGTAGTGCATTGGCATGGATTAAATACATAAGATGTCCTATAAACTCTATGCTGTATAAAATATTAGAGGGAAATCCTGTTATATGCCTCTAAACTTTAATTTGTTACTGTTTTATTTGGCAAAAAGAAAAAAAAAATTATAATCTTGGTCAATATTTAAACCAAAGTAAAATGGGGGAAAAACCAAAGTAATTTGTTTTGCATGGCTAAGCCATTCTGTTATCTCTGTAAATATTGTGATTTTTTTCTTTTTAGAATTTTGTTAAAAAAATTCTAAAATTTTTAAACACCTGTTTTTCCAAAATAAAACGTGAACACACAAAAATGTTACTTTATATATAAATATATCTTTTTTTCTTTTGGTGCAAGAACACTGCCAAGTGATACACATTTTTTAAAAGAAAAAAACAAATTCAGTGGGCACGACTCTTGAATGGGAAAAGTTGTGCCAGAGTCCTGTCAAGTAGTGTGCATCTATCACCTCTCTTTGTTTATAACACTACAAATAATTTATAAATAGAGAGAGGAATCTTCCAAAGATAGGGAAAACTCCAAAGGGAAAGCATAGGGAAGGGCTGAAAATTTTCATACCACTGTCAGGGGAATATAGGGCAAACGAGAAGAAAAAAAAAAAAAAAAGTCCTTCAACTTTCACAGCTACAGAAAAAGGAATATAAAGAACTCCTCGCCTTTTGGGATTCTGCTTGATCTCCTATGCACTTTAAATCGTCAGTCCAAGGAGCTGGGTTTTTCACTGCTCCAAGTTCACTATAGGCAAGTTTCAAGAACCAAGAGTGCAAAAGAATTAATGTTTCTATCCATGCCTAAACAACAATAAAACTGAAGTATGTATTCACTGGCTCGTGTGAAATCTCAGTTTACAGGAGCACATGTGAGTCCCAGGGGAAGTGCTTACCCAGAGCTGGAGCTGCTGCTGCTGCCTGTGGTCCTGCTGGTACATCCCTGTAGAGTCTGGCTGGCAGGAAAAGTCCTGGGGTGGTGGGTGTGGGTTTGTGGGGCTCCTCCTGGCCCACAGCATCTGGGGACCACAAGCACTTGCACAGAGAAAAGCACAAGCTGGCACACAGAGCCTTGCCAAAGTTCATCCATTGCCCTAGCAGTGAATTTGGGGGGGGCTGTTCAAATCTGACTGAGGACACCACGAGAGTTTAACCTCAATTTGCTACACAGAAAGAAAAACAAATCCCTGCTCACCAATGGTTTAAAAGCATGCCAGGAGGCAGTAGAGGAGAGCCCTCTTGCTTTACAATCAGGAAATAGTGTAATTAATGGTGTCTGTTCATGACTGTGCAGGAAACTTGGAAAAAAAAACCAGTGGGTTTCACTGCATGCTGCAATGGCACTAGCCTGCAGAAATACCCACAGGATACCCAAACAACTCTGGGAGTCCTCTGAAGCAATAATATCAAAGTTGTAGCTGTGCAGCAGTGGATGTGGGCCACAGAAACATGATAATGGTGTGGCCACAAGGTGAGGCCTTCTGGAAAGAAAGGAAAAACAAAAGTACTTGGGGTCAACATTCTAAAAGGGAAAGCATCAGGGACATTTCATACCGGTTCTGAGTGCCACAGAGCAGCCTCTGCTTGAGGGCTTCATTGCTGGGGCCAGCAGCTGGTCAGAGCCCGAGTGAGGGACAGTGCTGAGCTGGGAAACAAAACCACACCTCACTGGAGATTTTCCAGGATATTGGCCAGCAACAACCCAAATGGTTTAGGTAACATGTTACACCTTTTCCTGGACCCAGAATTTTCATCCTGTCATGTTTTGGAAAAAATACACAAATAAACAACTCTATAACCTACATAAGTTATTATTATGAGATACTAATGTGAGTTTTGTCCATATTGGTACCAGCACACAAAGGCATACAAAGAATTAATAAATCTAAATTTGTTGTCTTTTTTTTTAATGATAAATTTTGTCAGAGAACATCTGATACTCACCTAATAGCTCAGCTGCTGGCTATTGCAGTGAAATCTGATTTACTTGTAGTACCACATGTATCTAGATACCTTCCTGTTGACTTCATATTTAGACAGCCATATGTCTGTAATTATCTCAGCTAAGATTAAGCAGTGACATGTGAAATGAGATCATGACCTCCTGTGTCAACCACATCTGTGCAAATGTTTTCTGGGTTTCCTTTTGACAGGAATGCATCTGCATTCCGGTGTCTGTTTCCAAGAATTGCCCAATACAGCATTTTCAGGCAGGTATTTCCTCCAGGCAGAAGGAGCCAGAGGAACACAGGAGGTACAAACTTCCAGTTATGTGCTTCTAACCCCTGAAGCTCTTCTGGAAAAGGACAACATCCTCAAGCTGGCATAATTCAGTGTGGAGCAAGGCTCACTTCAACCCTCTCTCCTGGTGCCAGGGAAGGGAGGAGAGCATTTTAAATGTATTTAAAATACAGGAAGGGAGGCAGGCAGGCTGCAAACAAGCCAAGCAGCCAACCCCCCACATCCACCCCTTGCCTGTGCACACTTCATGTGTAATGCAGCTCACACGCTCAGCAAAGATTTGCTGCATTTCAAGTTATTAGAGAATCAGAAACTAAGCCTATTACTTATTATCAAATTATGTCAAAGCCAATTTCTAAAATAAGACTAACTCCATCCACCCAGCCACTCACAAGTCTTAAAATGTCTCGTAATTCATACATTTTTCTCATTTACATTCTAAATAGAGACATTTACTCTGTTAGTAGCAAAGCATTCACTTTGATGTAGTAATGAATTTCAGCTTGAAAAGGTAGAGCCTGACAAATTATTAGGGAATTTTGTTTCTTAGTGAGAAAACAGTATTGTAGCTCTGTCATCACTCACCCTCCCCCTGCTTTCCCCCAGATGTTCTGCCTCTTCTCATGCCTCACCTGGTGTTAGAGCCAAGGCCTCTGCCAGAGCCTGTTCCTGTGCTAGTGCTCATTGCCACCTCTCCTGCTCAGCACAGATTGATTCTCTGCTGCCCTCACCATCATTTGCAGGACACCCAGTAAATACCAGCAATTTAACACAAGTACAGACATGAAATAGACTGTGAAACAGTAAAAAAGGTAGAAACATACCAAGCTTCCTGTGCTTGGGCTGCTATGGGCTCACATCCATAGTTCTGGAGTCCCCTGGAGTTTTCCAGGTTTGGGAAAATTGCACAAAAATCTAACCTACACTCCAAAGGATTGACTGTAATGCCCTAAACATATATCCATGGACACAATTGTGCCTTTTTGTCTCATATAACCTTTTTCTTGTCACTCACAGCATTAGAAATAATGTTAAATAAATATCGTTAGGTACTGGAATGCCAGCACAAAGTGTTAGGATCAAGAGTATGATCTTCTTTCCTATATTCAGACCACATAGCTGTGATGCAAGGATTCACTGCACGAGACCCAGCCCTGGACCTGAGAGAGCAGAGGGAAGGAAGTAACATCCTATTGCTCTAAAAAGTAACAAACCATGTTTAAATATAGTGACTTCCAGCCATTTAGTTTTCATAGTAAAAAGGAGTCCCTCTTTCAATACAAACCTATGTTCAATTTCACTCAGATATATTCCACAATATAAGAATAGATTAATTACAGAATTAGATAGAATATAGCATTAGAGCAATAATTATATAATAAGTTATATAATAAAGCTTATATTAAAAGAGAGCAAGTACAAATCCAGAACAATGCTTTCCTCAGATCAAACTCACATCATCCTAATCCATTCTTCCCCCTGGCCCCTTGAGATTCTCACCAGATCAGATAAGTGACTGAATGGGCACATCTCTGATGTCAGTTTATTTTCTCAGGGCTAGAAAGCAACTACAAATTCAGGTTGTGTTATAAGTGTTCAATAATGTCTGGTGTCAACACACCAGATCAAAAGTTTTCATTAATACCTGCATCTGTCACAAGAAGAGCTATTCTAGCATGGACAACAGAATGCATTTAAAAGGAAGAACATGTAATTGAATCTAAATTCAGGAAATTAAATTAATTAAAAACTCAAATAAAACCCTCATATAGAGAAAATATTTTCACAAATTCAATTTTGTTCATGTTGATATAAAAGCTTACTCTGGTTTTATTACTCCAAATATAGAAAGATAACAGTCATGTCCATGAATTTAGGGAAGTAAATACACACAACAAACACAACTGGCCAAAGCGAGTGCACATACTAAAGAGAAAGAAGCAGGATATGGAAATCAGCTCAGACAGACTTTCTGATAAAATTAAAGCTTGCAAGATTAGCAGTGTGTGGAATACTCAGGCTTCTGTCTCTTGTCAAGTGTAGTATCTATTCTAGCATCTTTCTACCCCCACTTGAAATGATCCACTGTGCAGTGCAGTCCAGGTTTGCTGTTTTTCTTCTGCACAGCACTGCATCCCAGATTTTCCTAATCCAAACCACAATCAGGAACAACAGGGGAAAAGCAGGGTTTTTTCACTGAAATTTTTACACATATTTGAGGCAGGGATAAGAAGTACAGGTTTGGCAAAAAATGTCATCAGTAGTCAGAAGCTCTTGAGAAAGTCACTCTGCCTCTGACTGAAAAATCAAATTGTCCATTCAAAATAAGATGTGGGAGAGAAGGGAAGAGTGAAACTGCCAGTAAATAATAGCATAGCTGACAAAGTCACCTTGAAAGCTAAATACTTTTCCAAGTGCAAATCTTCAAAAAATAAAGAAGGCAAAAAAAGAATCTGAGGTGGGAATGTTGCAGAGGTCAGCAGCATCCTCCAAGGATGCAGCCCTCGGACAAGAGCACTGCTCCATCCTAGTGCTCTCTCTACTGCTCTCCCTGGAGCACTTATTCAAACATTTGCTCTCTCCTCATTATGTATATGTTTCTCTGCACTTACATGAGCTAAAAGGTGCTAATAGCTATCACCAAGAAGGGATCTGGGGCTCAAGGCAGCCAGAGAAATCCTTCACAAAGCTGCCACCCTTAGTGGCCATCTCTAGCTCTAACAGAGGAAGGCACCAAATCTGTCCATGTGGCTCCAGAGAGGGAGCAGCCTGTAGTCTTGGGCAGAGATAAATTCAACAATTTACAAATCCATCTAAATCCAGCTGCAGCAGGATGGAAATGCTGAAAGGGACCTCAAGCATTACAGAAGGTGTGCAGAGAGTTGGCATTAAGCAGGTTGCATTTGCTCACAGAGTTTTAAGGAAGGTCTAATGGCTGAACCAGCAGTAGCAGCTGGAGCAGGACTGGCTGAAGCACTAATCCAGCTTCAACATAGCAGCAGGTACCAGGAGAACATTTTAAACATCTGCATTTCTTCAATCAGTATAATTCGGCTCAGAGATGAAAGAAAAAAACTTCTGTGGAAATAATTAGGCTGGACAGAATGAACATTTTCAACTCTTAGAGATAGGGTAAACCCAAATAGCTCAGCTTCCTCAATATACATAATTCTGCCTTTATTATAATAATTCCACCCTCAGTGTAAAAACATTTGCATACATTTACATGAGGAAAAGTATTCAACTGCATCTCAAGGTATTATTAACCAATAACCTTATCAAATGGTGTTTTAATGCACTCAGTTCTTTCATCCAACTAGATCTTGACACAAATTATGAGTGTAATAAGTAATCCAGCATAAAAATGCATTATTCAGCATTCCTAATAAATCCACTTGAAATATGAGGCATGGCCATTGGTTGCTGGTTGGGCACAGTGAGATGGCCAAAGAAACAGTGATCATGGCTGTGGTAAACAGCAAAGGTGACAGAATTTCTAAGGGGGAAATCAGCTTCTGCTTCCACCATCCTGAAAAGAATTTTGGTGTGAAGGTATCACAAGTAGCACCTTCATTGTGTATTACTGATGCTTATCTATGTGGGGAAAACTCTAAATTCTGGCTAATGCAGAAACTTGTGCATCAGGACAGAGACAGTGAGAGAAAAAATGTCAGGCATCAAGGAACAAATAATGAAATTACTTATAAGGCATTAAAGCTGACCCCAATAATTAGAAAACAGTCAAAGGAAATTAAATCAGGAATGAGAATTTTCCCCAAAAGAAACCAAATAATATTTCACAGGAAGAAGAAATAAAAGGCTACTTAGGAAAAAAAAAAAAAAATTAACCAAACCATCCTGTCTGCAATGGCACCTACTAAATATCCAGAGAGATTTGAAAAGCTGATTATAACATTCCAAACAAAAATTTGCCAATCCCCCTGTTCCAAAACAGGAACCATAAGCTGAAACTATCTAAACCAAAAATAATTACAGGCATATTTTGAGACATCAGGACAATTCTGGCCATATAGGAATTAATGAGCTAAAAATGGGAATAAAAGACCTTTTACATTAAATACATCACCTTAAGGATTGCAGATTACTGTGGAAGACATTCTAAGGGGAAGAGTAACCAGACTGATGTTTAACATGTTTACAACACTTTCTTACCCTTTGGGTTCCACGGAGACACAGCCATTCCAGTCCAGTTTCAGAAGAATCACGTGCTGGGTTGTTGGCTCAGGGTCTGACTCTCCTCCTTTATATTGCAGGCTTGAGACAGAGCTGATAGGGACTGTAATTCTTATTGATTAAGCAACATATTACTAATAAATAATAAAACAGTTTAATTAACTAATAGACAACTGTTTCCAATTTACATAACTTGGCTTGCTATTACACACATCTACAAATCTACCATTTATCAATGTTAAATCCTATTAATAACACATAACTACTACTGAAATACAAGTTCCCCTTCCCTCCCCAGTGTATTTAAGGTGCAAGTTATCCCTCTTGGCTCTCTCCCCTACACTTGTCCTTTCCAAAGCAGGCCTGGCTGGCAGACCAGAGAGTTGTCCCAAAGGTTCCCTCTGGCATCCTGGTGGCCAGTGGGACAACTATACTTACAGCTGTAAAAGCTCATACTCTCACTGCTGGAAAATCTGCCCTCCTTTGTTTTTTTATCTGATTTTTATCTTGCTTTCAATTTCTCCACTTCTGAACCTTTTTTTTTTGTTTCCCTTGTACGTCCTTTCCTCTAGCCACTCCCCTCTCAAATTAATGTTTTTGATTACTGCTTCTCCACTGGTTCCAGTGCTGCTACATCTGTACCCAAATTCAGTTCAGTAATGAAGCAATCCCAGCTTTACTAATACAGTTCCCTAACTGGGAGGGACCTGCCAAGACAAACTCCCCTACAGCTGCCTCGTTATTTTTAGCTTATCTGCCCTCTAAGACAAATCATTCATACAGGAGCCTTGATTCCCCTGCCTGGATCCAGTTAAGTACAAGCATTTCCCTGCCATCTGCATAAGGAGTGTGCAGGTGACAGCAACTTGTCACTCTGTTTCTGTTCACATCATCACCATCCTGCTCTCTCCTAGCTGATGCACTGCAGTGCTTTGCCCTTGGTGTGTCCTTCAGACAATCTACAGCTTTCCTGCAGACACATTAGAATCCAAGACCTGGCATTCCAGCAGGACATCTGCTCCCTCCCCCCAGGTTAACTCCAAGTGATCTGAGGGAGGACAAAATCCATGGAGGTTATGCTGAAATGAATTGTTTGTGTAGCCTGGCTACAATGTAGGACAGAAGATGTCTTTATTTAAATCCACAGTGCTGCTGAAGTTCAAAGATGTAGAAGAAACATTGCTTTGTTCCCATCCCCTTGCCCCCCAAATAAAGTTGAAGAGCATTGTTAATGATGGCAGTGATGATGGCAGCAGAGCAAAGCATTGCTTAGAGACAGCATCCCAAAAGTGTCCCCAGTGCCTGAAGTAACAAGCAGAAGCAAATCTCAGTGCCCTGAGCTGACAGCAATGTACACACCCCACACTGCTGTGCCTGAAGTAGAGAGAGCAAGCATTCTCCAAGGGAGCAATGTCCTGCTCCTACATATCTGGGGCAGGGGAGCATTTTAGGCACAATGTAAAACACCACAATGAACTTTAATGGGGGTCTGACTGTAGACAGTTAACTTCATTAGCCACAAAGATCAAGCAATCACCACAGATACCCCTCAGATACCGTTCTGATCCCTAATCATTCTTGACAGCAGGTGGAATTTTGTGTGTTGAATCAGGAGTCTGTCTTCCCTCACGTCAGAGATCATTTCCTCCCAGTACAGCCTCGGCGCCTGGAGAACACGGCAGCATTAATAGGTTTCATTTCCCCCTACTGATGCTGAACAGCCTATGATTAATCACACTGTCACTGGAACCTATCCTGATGAGAAAAGTAGGCTAAGCATTATTTATATTTCTAAATGTTAGGCATTTACAATATGGTTTTAACAGTTGGTACCCTGATTTTCTGTGACACTGCTTTGTACGAAAAAACAGCAATGGTTTAATGTGTGAAGATCTGCTGGGGGACCATTTCACAGAGCTGGCTGAAAGTAGCCAGGCTCAATAAAAAATTAAAATTAAAAATTTACAAGAATTATTTTCTCCTTCTAAAATCTGTTCTCAGTAAGAACCCAAACACCATCACAATTCTGGGTCACATCATGTTGGCAGTTTCTCCTTGCACGCAATGAGCCCCCTCACAAGGTGTGGGTGACATTTTTTCAATGCTTTCCACTAGAAAGGGTCAATTGCCAGAGTTGTTCAGAACTTTTTCAGCGTTGAACTAGACTATTCTGCAAATAAAGCCTTGTACAACAGTGAGTTCAGGGCCCCTCAGCAGGATGCCTGTCCTTCCAGCTGGTCACATCAGGGAAACAACAAGCAACCTACTGGTATTTTCCCAACATGCAAATTTTACCTCATTCATTCAAGACAGAGATTTCCTTACTCCCTTATTATTATTGCTTATTGTAACTAAATGATTTGGTAGCCTTCTGCCTGCCTGTTTACAAAGTCCCAGTGCATATCCTGTGACATTTTGCCACTGCTCAAAGCCCTGTCTCCTGGTCAGAACCTCATGAGGAAGTAGACACTATAATTCCATTAACAGTTCCTTATTGAAAGCAGAACATCAGACTCAAGCTAATCTGTTCTGTTGACACAACAAGCCTCAAACTCCTGGCTTACTCTTTCCTAATCAGAAGCCTAATCAAATTTTACTTGTTAATATGACCTGATTATTAACTGGCCCAGAAAGGAAGCATTTTTCTCCCTTAGTTATTCAAGCCAGGACCCTCCTGGGCTCACTGCCTAAATCCAGACACTGGCAAGAGTGGTGGCACGGACCGGCTATCTTGTTTTTCTGGGCTGGGGCTTTGTCACCTCTGAAATAAAGGGTAAAACCAGCCATGAATGAGGGAAAAGCCCAGCGAACATCCTGCTTGTGGGAAGGCAAGGGCACCTCCACGGATGGCACTCTGAGCTACACTGAGCATCTCCCACATCAGTCCCGACGTCTGATGGAGCTCCAGGCTTTCCTCACACATGCCCGACAGAAAGAGGCATGTGTTGGGTCACAGCCTGCTCCTCTCCAGCCATCCTCTGCTCCTGAGACAGCCTGGCAGCTGTTCCCCAGTGCCAGATGTGCTTCCCTGCCCGTCCCTGCACTCAGGGGACGGTGGAGCTGCGGTGCACGGAGGGCAGGCAGCCCTGGCTTTGCTCCGGCTCCCAGGGCATGGTCGGGGACAGGGACAAGGAGGAAACCTCGTACAGAGAAGCTCCGATGGGAAGATGGGAGGGAAGGAACAGGCACAGCAGCGAGCCAAGGGATGCAGGTGGCAAAGAGCAAAGGAAGGGGAGATGCGCTTCGGAAAATAAAGGAGCGATCTGAAAGCGCCAAAGCGGGAAACGACGGGAGGGAGATCTTAGAAAGCAAAGAGCAGACCAAACACACAAATTCTGATTAGGAATAAAATAGAGGCTGCTGGAAGAGGAAACAGGACAGGACAGCACAAGCAGCTGAGCAAACAGCAGCAAACCATCAGCATCGCTGTGAAACACAGCTGAGAAAGGATATGCAGCTCTGCAAAGGTCAGACAAGGAATCGTGACTCAGGAGGAGAGAAAATCCTTGCTTGCAGCCTGGGGGAGATGACAGGAGATTAACATCCCAACACTTTGTCTTGTTTTGTACAACCACTAACTAAATAAATATTCTGCACTGAAAATATGCACTAGATTTGTGTATGCAAGCATTATATATCGTATCACAAACATTGTAAGGTGAAACATAATAAAAAGAAAATGGAGAGGGAAGCATGAAACAGAGGGGGAAAAAAATGCCCGATTAATTCTACCTTGTGCTTCCGTTTCCATTGGGAAACACTCAGAATGGATGAAGTGACTTTCTGGCTCTCCTGTTGGGACAGTGCTACTACTTGGAGACTGGGGAGGGAGGGGAAAGGCTTCCAAACATTTCTGAAAAATGTGCACCTCTTTAGAGTACAATCACTCATAAAGGGGGTAGTGACTAAAAAGAGATAAATGATAACATGCTCCCTCCACCACACAGCAGCATAGGTAAGCTCTCAATACAAATTACTTGGGTTTTTTTGCAAGAAGAATGAGGAATCACATGAGAAATCCATGTGACGATAGGTGGATGTCACCATGCATAGCTCAGGAAACGAAGTATTTAAAAGAATTCTAATTACTGCAAATCTTAGAGCATTTGGGGGTCATCTGTCAAAATTAAAGCATACTGTGATTAGAGAACCATATTAGAATGGGATACATTTTGCATTACAAGGGAGCTTTCCAAATTAAAGCCAACATGCAGGGAAAAATGTGATTCCTTTGAGCTTCCTCTAAAATTTAGACAACTTGTAATTAATATGCATACAGGATGACTTGTAACTTGGTGGGTCATGTGCCTTTTTAAAACTTGATAATTTAAATGCCATTTTTATTAATATGATTAGTGCAAGCCAGTTTGTCTGATGAGAAGGAACAGAAGCAAATCAAAGTTAGCTGTCTGCTTCATTTAAACTCAGATTGGTAGGAATACACACTGCTCCCTGCCCTGAGTTATCAAATAGAAAGAGGAAAAAAAAACCTTACCGAAATGGAACCATTATTTACTGAAGAGGATTGGAAGCTGTCATCCATTGAACAAGGCTCGGTCAACCAAACTTTGGGACATAATTGTACCTTCTACAAGATGCCAAGATAATGGATAAGTATTTCAAAGGAGTTTTATTAAAAGACAGTATTTTCCAGTCTCTAAAAGGGCTTTAGATTGACAAACATTCTCCAAAAGTGAGCTAGGAAATCAGAGGGACAGTTTAATCCACACTGCCTTGATTTAGGCTCACTAGACTCACAAAATATCTGCTGAAGCACAGGGCTGCAGTTTATGATGAATCAAACTTTCTCCTGTAATGTGACATCCTTTTATAAATGAGCCTGTGATGCTGCAACTCAGGCTCAAGAAAAGAGGAGCCAGGAGAGGTTGGGAACTCTGGAAGCCAAGCCTGCAATGTCTCAGATTAAAACCTTGTATGGCATCGTTTCCACCCCTCCAGGGTGCACTGAGCAGTGCTGGAACATTGGTGATGTGTGGCCACAAGGCCAGAGTTACCATTGACCCTGCAGCACTGCTCCACAGCAGCTCCTCCTCCCGTGGCTGTGCTCTCCCTGTCCCCACAGCTGCCCTGCCCTCCCCTCTGCTGCAGCCATGCCAGGGGCATGCAGTGGGTGCCTTGTGCATGCAAACAACCCTGCACAAAGTCCATTTTCCCTGTGTTTGCTGCACGAGATTGCATGCACAGCAACAGCATTATTTCAGGCTTTACCACCCTGACATCACATCTTCCTCACATCAGGAGGACGTGTCTCTCCTTGTGTTCTCCTGTGCACAGGCACAGAGGGATGGACTGAACGTGCAGGGAAGAGGGTGTTTCACAACAGCCCTGGGCAGGGCTGTGTGCACACAGAGCTGTGCAGATCTGATCAACTCAGCTTATCAGCCAGCTCCTTCAGCAGATGACACACCTAGGCCCCTTGTTTTATAGGGCACAGGCTGTCAGTAAGACTTTGGTCAAAGAGCTCTGAAGTGAAGGGGAGAAATCACTACCCACATACTGAAGTAATTCTAAACTCTAATGGGAAAGTCAGCACAGAGAGGAAGCTGAAAAAATGGAATTAAGGCAGTGCTAAAGCAAGAGCCCACATGTTTGCAGGCCAACATTATAGACACTTCATCAGTATTGAGTCAGCAGCTAAGGCAGGCAGTAAAAGTTTGGAAGGAGTATGCCTCTGGATAGGTTAAGTGCACTGGAAAGTCCATACTCCATCACCAAAACCATTTTCAGAAGAGCTGTGCATCCCCTGTCAAGCAGTTCCTGCACTCCTCTTGTTTCTTCTTTTACTACCAAACCCAACCACAAGCAGGAAGATTATCTCTACTCTCCCCCTTTTTCTGCCTCTTCCCTGTCTACCTTTTGTCTGATCTCCATCCAGGAAAGCTCCCTGCAGGTAGTTTTTCACCTGATAGAAAGTGAAGTATGTGATTGACATAGGTAATTAGACAAAAGGAGAAGCAAAATATCCAAGTTTTTGCTTGACCCACACACTCTCAAAAAAGATGCCAGCAAATGAATGTTCAGGTAACATGGATTATCTGCAGCAGGGTGTTGTCAGGACTGACAGACCCTGGGGTGCACACAGCACTTTCTGCACCAGAGAAACCACAGCAGCTGCAGAGCTTCAATCAAAGCACATTTCCAGTAAATTCTTCATTTCCAGGGCAGAGTCAAGACACCAACCTCCTACAGCCAAACAATACACAAGAACGTTTTCAAAAATAATCAGAAAACAACTGCAACTATCCCATGAAAGAGGTGGCACATCATTAATGAATCTTTTCAAACAGCCTTGATCAGCTTAAATACTCCCCTGTGGAGTTACAAACCAGTTGTTGCAAGGCAGAAACAGGATCATTTCAAGGCACATACCATTTCATTATAAAACTTAAGATTTGCTAAAATGTGGTTAAAAATTTTGTAGAAAAAATGGTAGAAAGCCCATTATTCTCCCAGTCTATAAAATTAATCTTGCTCTCTTTAACATAATTTCTCTGCACTGCTGCAATCTGCAAGCTCTTACACATTTGCATTCGTTATTATATGCCCAGTTCAGTGTGCTCCTGTTAGAAAGTGAAACTACATGTTGTTAACAGAGATTGTGGAGAAAAGCAGATGAGTTTCTATCATTTTCCCCTTGAGACTCACCTCAGGAAGACAGCTGGCACCACAGCTTTCCTGGCTAGCACGCTTTACCACAACCCACGGGGCATGCTGATATCTGCATTTTCACTAAGCAAAAAACAAACCAAACCAAAAACAAACAAACAAAGGTACCAGGCAACCAGGACACGCCAGGCTGAGAGCAGCAGTCCCATTAGCCCTGTCTCAAACAGCAGCCATCACCTGGAGCCACCACAGAGCATCCACTGATGGCAGAGCCCAAGCTCTGTACCACTGCCCACGCTGTGTTCCTTCCTCCCCCAGGAGTTTACCTTCAGAGATCCCACACGTTCACAGCCCCAGAGCATTTTCCCTGTGGATTAGGAGTTACCACTCAGCATCACACTGCAAAGGTGACAGAACTGTGGGAACACACAGGCAAGTACGATTCCAGCCGAGAAAAAAACACACAAACCACTGACACAGATAAAAGCTTAATGGTCTCAAACACAGCATCGATGCTTTGTGCAGACAAGGGATGGCTGCACTTAAAGCCACTTACAGAGCTGGCCAGGTACTTCAGGCTGGCACAAACAGCCAGGGAACAGCTAATGAACAGCTGCTAATGAGACATTTGCTCACTGTGGAAGACAGAAGGGGCAAGAAAGAAGCAGAATGTTACTGTCACTGAATGTCCCTGGGCAACAAAAATTGTAAAGGAGGAGACAGTTCACAGTGTGACATGTCAGGATCTTGAAGAGACAGAGGCAGAAGAGTCTCTTGGCAGCCGTGGTACTTAGGCTGCAATAGCCAGCAAGGGTGCAAAGACAGCATTTCAAAATTTCTGAGGAGAATCTTAATCATAAAGAAATCGTATCATAATAAGCAAATAGGAGGGATGAGGGAAGATTATGAGATGAACCAAGAGAAAAATATAAAGCCTGAGACTGAAGAAGTTGAAGTGAGACTACCAGTCAAACACTATAAGACTGCTATAAGAGCATAATTCCAAAACATGCATCTGCTTTTAATGAAAATGAGATGGGGAAAGAAAATTAATGTTCTAATTAGGTTTTAAAAAGTACACAGACATCCCCCACTGCCATATTTCAGGTGTTTGCAAATTAAAACTAATTGCATTTTACAAATATCTACAAAGATATCTCAATACTAAACATAGTTTTGCTTGGTTAAAGTTCCTATGCTACCTTTCACAGATGCCAGTATGAAAGAAACGGTGCCTGTCAAGATAGGTGCTTGCTTGTACTCCCCTACCTGGCTATTTCCTCAAATTTTCCCTTGTCTTATTCCTATTTTATATTTCAATAGGATATTTATATATTTATTTTTATTTTATGCCTCAAATTAGGGAGAAAATTATTGGTAGAAGACTTTTATTTCTGTTCTGTGTTTTCCACTTTTCCAGCATCTAGTTAACTGGGGTCTTACCACTCTAACAAGATTTTTGTCCAAGATCAGTTAAATAGCAAGAATGACAGCAACATATCTTTAATTTCCATGTTTTCTCTCTCAAATATGAAATGAGGAAAAAAAGTCATGCCAAAAGCTCTTCATTAATGTCAACACCTTGACAATTTCTTCTTCATGGAGCTCCATGTGTTCTGAGGTGGACAGGAAGAAAAAAACTCTCAGCAGTTAGGCTCCTGACTTTGAGGCAGTAGAAATTTGGTTGAGGAAAGGTCAGAGTGGAATAACAAAGTTGCTTTTATTGTATTAGGAAAAAACTTAACAGAAAAAAGATACGTAGATTAATTAGAGCATAAATCTCTTCTAATGACTTTAGCCCAGATCATCATCTTTCAATTGCCTTTCATTTCAAATCATGAAGGTTTTTGGCATATGTACTTTATTTCTATTGATTTCATTTTTAAATCAATAGAAGTGAGTCACAGATAAGTCAGCCTTTACTGACTTCAGTATTTTGACAGAAGCCTAACAAATAGAAACAGCAAGAGCTGGAGTCCAAACTGCTCAAACAGGGCTCCTTAACCTTCAGACTTCTTTGGATCTGCTTTTACATGAAACTTTCCTCCCTTATATGGCCTCAATCACAGAATAGCTGTGGGACCTTTAAAGGCCACCTAGTCCAGTCCCTCCTGCAATGAGCAGGGACACCTTCCACTAAAGCAGGATGCTCAGAGCCCCATCCAACCTGGCACCCTGGATGTTTCCAGGGATGGGGCATTCACCACCTCTCACAGCAACCTCACCTTCCAGTGTCTCACCACCCTCACTGTAGAAAACCTCTTCCTTCAATTTAATCTAAATCAATTCTTCAGTTTCAAATGTTACCTATCTCAACAAACCTTGTTAAAAAGCTTTTCCTCACATAGGCAACACTGCTACTTGCCTCACACACAGAAAGCCTGGACAGACAGAAGAGAATTATTAAAGAAAAAGAGAAAGAATAGCTAAGGGAGAAAGGAAACAAAACTGCAGACACTGACAGGATGGGAAGTTCTGTCCCTTGGCCCACATGAATTTTGTTTTCCCAGCACAGGGAGAAATGCCCTTATTTTCACCTACTCTCTGAACTTTTCATGACATCTCCTGCTGAACCCATGATGGTTTGACTCTCCCTTTAAACTGAACTGATCAAGTTCTTGTCTTTGCAAAAAGACAAAAAATCACTGCAGAACACACCTTGGAAAAGCAACAAAACTGAGCCTGCAATGCTTTGCTCCATCACCTACAGACTGGCCTATCTGCCAGTGCTCAAGGTCCAGTTGTAGAAAGGGGAAATTTCACACCCTCTAGAAAGGAGAAGGAGTAGGTGTTTTGCAGCTTCCACTCTGCCATCTCCAGCATTGCACCAGCTTTCACTCTCAAGAGCACAAATAAATGAGCTACACTTATGATGTGTATTTAAATCCCAATTATACAATTAAGCTACAACTATGCTTCTCGAGAAACAATATGCTCTTACAGCATAAACACAACATCAGCAAAATTACTGAGATTGTTTCTTACGAGACATAAACCATTTTCATTTCTTACTGCTTGCCACAAGGATATTGCTTTATATCCAAAGGATGCCTCTCTCTATGTATGTGAGTTCTGGCATCACTATTCCTAAAATAGCTTTCAAAGCATTTTTAGAACTACTCTTGTGGAACCTCTTTCCCCTTTCTTCCCCTTGCCCCCCTCCTTCCCCCTGAATTAATCTGACAGAGTGTTCATAAATAAACACAGTCTCCCCCTTCACAATGGGGAAGGGAAACAGTGACATACTTCGGAAACCATGGATTTTAGTCAACAGAATTTGGAGAAGGAGAATAAAAAATAAAGGAGGAGAACTTATCTTAAAATATTGGAAAATAATTGCCAGCCCCCTCTCCCTCAAACCCAGACAGCCAAATATCCTGTCATTGTCTTTATCTGGTATTTTTAGGTTCAGTCTCAGAGTCCAGCTCCTCTCTAAACTCAAAGGCCAGTCCTAGCAACATTTCCTCTTGTCAGGATATGGCTTTGTAAAACAGATCCCTTGGTTTGAATAAGGCTCAATTCATTGATGTAAATGCAGAATGCAAAAAAGTGCCAAAGTCTTAAGGACTTTCCCCTCATTCTCCAACCCAAGAAAGCCCACTGCTGCTGCAGCTTCAAAGTAGCTGACATGCAGCCCAGAGATCAGGCAAGCATTTCCTAGCTTATTATAGGCTGCTTTTCTGGGAGTCTCCCTCTCTCTACATGTTATTCAGAAGACATGCAAATGAAGTATTGTCCAATTTGTTCCCGAGTTTCTTATAGAAATGCAGAAGCAGTGCTCTCCTTTATACTCTCCTAAACTGCCCTATTGGCCTGGCTCACAAATTTCTGCAGTCTCTGGATGTGTTTCTGCATTTAAACGGAGTGAAATACACATAAACTGTATTTCTTGAGCAACAAAACTCACACAAGCTCTACTAGTACCACATAAAATAAAACCTTTGCAAAGAGATCTCACTAAACCTCTGCAGTTTTACGAGATTAATTATAAATACATAGAACTAGAAAGAGGGCATCTCCCTCCATTCTCCCTCCCTTCTGCCTTCCACACACTGGAACACCTGCCAAGGGCATATTACAGCATTTCTCTGGATAAACAGGTTTAAAAAGCAGCTATGGATTTTGGGTGCTCAGGTAGTTTTAAGGGCACTGAGAAATCTTAAAACATATTGATGACAAGAAAGTCGCTTTTGAAACTGGACCACCTGAAACTGAGGTATCACAACTGCCCCCAAGATAATTTCATTATATTTGGGAACAATTTTCAACATGTCTGATGGCTGCATGATGGCTAGCCATGAGCATAAAGCATAGTCAAATCAAGACTGCTCTGTAGCTGGAAAATGATCTCCACAACTGCACTGAAAAGTGAAACTCAGATTTTGATTCTGAGGAAAAAAATCCACAATCTCCTGTTTCAAAGTAACCTGTAAGATCTCAACACTTTCTAGATTTAACAGGTTCCAAATTGGGCTCGGATACAAAACTTCCAAATGACTAAATTTTTCTTTGTTTAATCATTCATTTGTAAGAATTGGTGGACTTCTTCACAATCAATCTCAAACCACCTAATTTTGTGAATATTTTCTAAATTTAGATGTTAACTAAACATATTTTCATTAGAGTATAAAGAACAAAAAAAAGAGCCCTATTCTTTCTGAGACTGGCTGTTAATTAAAAGCAGCATTAAATACAATTATTAAGATATATTACCCACCACCATTTGTGTTTTAGCTGATGATGGTATTTACACTTATTTAGTTCTGGAGAAAGTTTTTCATCAAATGAACCCTCTTCTGTCTTCCTTCTGGGTCTTTTTTTGTTTGTTTTTTTCATGTTCTTTCAGTTTTGTTTGTTTGTTTTTTCCCATAAGAGGTTTTTCTGCATCTTTTTTTTCCTTTTCTTCCTTTGGAGATACCTTTGTCACAAGGCTCCTTCCCATTTCCTCTGAGAAACCTTTTTATCCTGTTGTCACTGATGTGCCAACAAAAGATTAACAACAATGTCTTGTTCAAACAGTGTAACTGCTGAACAAGCACCAGTAAGCTGGCATCACGTCAGAAAGTGTAGGGAGCAGAAGTTTTCATCCTTGTTTATTAACAAAGAAACAAAACAAAGAATACTTGGAGGATATGCAGCTCCCTCAAAGCCACTGCTGAGTGCTAGCATCTTTCTGTTTTAAAAGGCACATGCGACAGCTTCCAAAAACTGAATACAAAAACTTCTCCACAGCAAAACTTATTCTCTAAATAAATAAATAGATTAAAAAATGCTTCTCCTGAAGTCCCTTTTCTCCCACAAACATGCTACTAACAAATCAGGCAACTAGACTCACTCCATACAGCTCTCCTGACAGACTTTTCTACTGTCTTGAAAGGGAGACCAGGCAGCCTCAAGAGCCATGATATTGCTCTAATGGAGAAAGCTCAAATGCAGAGATGATAAAGTATCAATAATACAAGGTTCCCACAGGGCACATCACTGAAAAATAAATTTCAGCTCAACCAATCAAGGAAAATCAATCCACATTGCTAAAGTAGTTTGTACACCAAGAGGAGCTCTGTGTCTGAGCTGTTATTCCACACTGCTGTGCTCATCACTAGCAAGAAATCAGCCTTTGTCCTGTGCACCCCATCAGAGGAGATGAGTGCACTTCACAAGGCAGAGCACAGCAACCACTGAACAAGCACGGGAATGACATGGGGCTCAGGATAGGTGGAGTTTTACAGCATTATGCTCATGACACATGAATACAGCTACAAAAAGTGCAAAGCATACCCACAATACCTTTGCAGGAAGCCACAGTCAATTTTGACTTTATCTCAGGCTTTTACAAATCGTTATGGAACGTGGATAAAAAGGCAACCAAGAGCCAGTCTGATGGCAGGTTCACAGCCTGCAGCAATGCCCTGGTCAGCCAGTATCCTAAAAACAGGGCACAGATACAATCAAGGCTCTGCCTCTCCTAGTAATCTTGGAGACTGTTTACTCAGCAACACCAACACATCAAAGGAAAGGATGCCAATGCACAAAGACAAGTGTGCCTAACTCCAAGCAAGGTTTCTTTAGTGCTAATAGTCTTCCTGCTTAAGCTGAACTTCAAAACATAAAGAAAAGCCTTGAAGGGCCTGGAAACCTCACTTCAAATCACAGGTAAAAAATGTCTCTATGAGGACTGACTGAGCAGATTGCCACAAAGAACTTCAGAGCTGTGCCACAGACCACAGCAAGAGTGAGGGTAGTGTGTGTGTGTGTGAGTGAAGAGTAGTGGTGTGAGGTGAGGACAAACCCTAAAATAAGGGTATTAACTATGGCACAGATCACTCTGGAATGATACATGCAGGAGCATAAGGCCCTTTTCATGTAACGATGTTCTGCCTCAAGCATAACTAAGATTCTCCCCAATAGAGTGCACCCTTGTACACCACAATTCAAATTACCCCCTCTACCCACACTCTGTAACATCTCCTTAAGTTTGCACCAAATGTCCACCCATCTTTTCTCATCTGACTCCCTTGCCTCCTGTTTCCATTACACAACATTCCTGCTGCCCCAAGACAAACACAGTTCTAGCACCTCCTTGTTGAGCCAGGTTGTACATTCTTAGTCCTTCCCTCACCACCCAGCCATCCTGTCTCTGCAGGATCTCATACAGGTGGGCCATTTACATCTGTGTGAGACCTAATGAAATTCACCCATTTCTGTTAGAATTTGGGAAAACTATAATGTGTATCCTCCCCCAGGCAGCAGCATGCAAACCCACAAACCTTCTACCCCTGGTCATACTCACAGATAAGCCACAAAATTGTCATCAACACAGGCAACATATGGGCAAGGTTATCTGACAAATGAGGAATGAAAGCCTTTTGGAGGCCCTTGGAATCATTCAAATGCAGTGCTTTTACCTTCTCTGTGTGAGAATTTTCAAGCTGAATTATACTTATTTCTTTGATTTCAAAGGTCAAACTTTTATCCCAGCTGCTCATGGTAAGCAATTTTTATCTGCACATCTTATAAAATTCATCCCTTCCACCTGCTCCTCAATTAGTACTAAAAGCAAGCAAATGTATTTGTGACTTTTCAAGATACAAACCAAATTCATTGGACAAACTTCTTAACTCCCATATATTTAGACACAATTCATCTCAAATAGGACTGTTACTAGTAGATGTAATCTGTGTTGATTCTTTTCACATATCAGAAGCAAAACAGGGATCTGTTGAAATAAGAAGCAGATTTCATCTTCATCCCTGACAAGTAAACCATGAAACACAAGAGTGCTCTTCCAGGTCAAGAAGGGAACAGGGAGAGAAAAA
>WEIU01008075.1:334678-362998 GCA_013389925.1 Aegithalos caudatus | reverse complement strand
GAATCTCAGAAGAAAAAAAAAAAAATCAGTAGTGAAGGCCACATACTTTTTGCATTTGATGAGCTGAAATGCAAAAAACAATTAAAGCATCTTGTAAAAGAAAAAAAAGACCAAAAGAAACACAGAACTTCTGGAAAGTGATGATTTAGTTGATGGAGTGGTCAGCATGGAAACTGTTGGGAATGCTACAGCAGAACTGACCACAAGGACAAGGGAATATGAACGGGACATAGTACAGGCACAAACTAGAAAACTGTAACTTGTAAACAAGAAAAAGCATTTCACAGATTAAAAGTTCTAGGGAAGTAAACTTTTTTTAAATTACTTTGTAAGTTCAACCCTGATTTAAAAAAGTATGGCTAGCAAAAATACATAAGCCTCAGCATATTTTTAAGTCTTGATCAGAGCAGCCAGGAGCCTTTGATAAACGGCTGGAAACAAACATCCTTCTGCTAAGGATGGAAGAAAAATATTCCATTCTGTTCTTCCTCTCATTCCCCAATCCACATGTGTATCTGTAGAATTCATATGCTCCAAGAAAATCTTGATGCTGCTATAGATTGAGACGTGGGGAGACTGGTGGAGGAAAACAGACAAACTCCCTTAAAATACTACGGGCCACATCAACGTTATTCTGGGCAATTTCAAGTGCCCTCTTGACTTCTTCAAAGGAATAGCCCTCTCCCATAAGTTTTGCAATTTTTGCATCCACATTTTCCATGGAACTATCAGAGCTGTATGCTTTCCTGTGATGTATTTCTGGTGCAGTTCTCCGAGGAAGTGGTTTAGGGGGCCTGGCTGGTGCTTGTGAACCATCTGTTTCAAATAAAAAGAGATAAAAATCATTATAAATTAGCCTAAAACTGTGTTATAGGTTGGTCAAAGCCCATGAAGCTATTCTAGAAGTAAAATTCTAAAGGATCGTGAAGAAATGTTTTAGTTAACCAATATAGCTCATTTTAAAATTTTGACAGAAGTTGAAGTCCTCAAGAACATCCTAAATGGAAATAATGTAACAACATATGATTTTAATAATATGATAGGAATATGCAATGTACAATCTGAATTATCTAAAATTGGAAGAACATCTTTGCTGGAACAGCAAAGACAGTGAAAATAGTCAGCCAAACTCTTAAAGGCTATCCACTCCCAACCCACAGTTTGAGAACTTCTGTGTTTAAAAAAACCCAAAGCAACAAAACAAACTAACAAAAAAACTAAAAAAACCCATACAAAAATAAACAAACAAGCAAAACCCAAACACAAAATTGATCCCAATTTTACTGAGGACTCTAACTTCTGCAGAGGAGGAATCCAGACAAATATACTTGAAGGAGAAAAATCCTTAATTTATTGGTCCATCTTGCATGTTCTGTTCATTTAATTGCTCTTCATTTCATGCACAGCAGCTACACATAAGCCCATAAATAAGTGGTTTCTCAAAGAGACCTCTAGCCCAATTATTCCCATGATGAGAACAGAACACACTCCTTCCTCTCCAGTCCCCCTTTGGAAAGTTCCTTATCTTCTATGGAAAGGTTACCTTCACCGTCAATGCTGGTGACTAAGAATCATGGTGTGCTGGCAAAAAAAAAAAGCTAATATTTAAACTTACTAATCTTCTCAGAGTCAAGAGTTTCGTGCTCAAGTAAACTTGGTACTTTACTGGAACGCCTTTATCCTCACTGATTCCACAATAAGAAGCTTAAATACAAGCAGGCACAGCGCAGAAAACACTTTCAAGAGCAAAGTATTTAAAAAATTAAAAAGTCTTTAATCCCTCAAAAAGGGTTTTAACAAGTCCTATCAACAGTGACTTTGATAGATAAATTAGAGGAATTTCTGGCTGTGATACTTCCTGTTTACTTACACTGAGAGCAGTGGCATTTTCCAGTGTTAAGTACTTCAGAGACAGTTCTTTAGGCATGGAAGAAATGTTATATTTCCAGTATTCTTGTTATAACCTTATCATAACACTGGATAGAGAGAACTATAATTCAACCAAGAGCATGAAACACCTCAGATAAACGAAAGCAGTTCACACAAGAGCATGTCTAATGCAGGTGTATTTTTCTTTCAAGTTAGTTTTTCCATCAATTTGGATGCATCTTGCTATAAAATTTAATTCTACTTCTTAATTCAGAGAATTAATAGCTTTAGCAAGATCGTGATATTCATATAACAAATGGATGAAAGAAATTTGATTAAAGATTTACACTAAGGGGCTTAACGGCTACTTCATATTTGTTTTGACTTTTTTCTCTCTGAAGATAAAAAGAATGATGTAAATGATAAACATTCTGAAGTAGATCCAAACCTGCTATGAAGGTGTGGAAGATCCATGAAACACTTGTCTGAAAAATTAACTATAGTTGAGGAAATGCAGTTAATCACTAAAAACTGAATCAGAAACAAGTCCAAATTTCTCACTTCACTTATTTTAGGAAACTCAAGACTGTAAAAGAATAATATTCTTTATCTTTATAATAATGGCACATAATTTAAAACCAATAATTTTTCTTTCACAAATATTCAAACTGCTTTAATATGTACACTCCATAAAGAGCCCCATTTCTGTACAGTTTGAAACAAAATTAATTTACAAACTTTACATTTTCCCCTGGGCTTGAAGTACAGAAGAAATTCCTTATGCATAAATCAGATCCCTCCTTGTGCTTGTGTTACATGGGAATATTTTTGCTTGACTCACTCTAATACAGGCTTAAAACTGAAGTTATTTCTTGTTTAAAACCTTCCCTTTGCCGAAGCTTTCACATCACTTTGTTAAGCAAGCACACCACTTAGAAAGGTCATTTTTAATTCTGTCAGCAGATTTGAAGCACAGGCATTTTATTCTCACTACAGCGACATCTCTCTATAGCACAGATACTCTGAGATCTTCAGCGCTCTCTCTCAATGCCCATTATTATTTTTTTAAATGCTGACATCTCTTTCAGTATCTTCACATCCATATAAAATTTCAGCTAAAGCTGGGTATCATATTGGATCCTGAGCTTAAAGATACTAAGCCTAAGCTGCATGTCCATCTGGATACTGAGATAGAGGTATTAAGCAGGACTTTCCTTCCTTACCTCCCATCCTCTGATGTTTCAGCCTCCATAAATGTCTAACTAAAAATTCAAATAGATTTTCTAACTGTGCAATTCAATTAACAGCTTCTACCACAAGCAGCTTCCTCCACCGCTCACATTTCTGTAATTCAGCAGTAGATTGAACCCTTAGGTAAGGGGTTAGTACAAAGGCAGACACAGGCTCATTTAATAAGGGTTTAAAAAGCATGGGAAAAGTGGTGAGAGCTCTGTGGCACAGTGGGAGAGGCTGTTTGCAAGGATGCCAACTGCCTGTTCCTCTCTGCTGTGAAATGCCCTTCTTTTCTTCCCTCCTGCTTCTCTTGGATGCCTTGGTCTTTCCCCAAGACAGAGGAGCACCAGAGAAGCAGGTGACAAAGGCTTGTGGCAAGCAGCTGCACCTCACCTGACTGGGGTACAGGAACAACAAAGCACACCCAGGGGACACATCCTCTAAGGAACTCAGCAGGGAGAAGTTGAGGGAAGGACCCAGTGCCCACACTGCTCCATCAAGCTGTTAGGCACTATCTTTGTATTCTGCAACACTGTGGATTACATTATTTCCTCTAGTGTTAACTGAAACACATCCTGGAATAATATTTTTGTAAAAGGAATACAAATTTGCAAGTGTTTTCATAAGGCCAGCTGAGTGAATGAATAGGCAGCAGGCAAATATAGTTAACTAATCATCTGAATCTATATCTTACAAAATAGCTAAGAGATCAGCCAAACAGAGCAGACATCTATTAGAGGCTTGATTTTCTTCTTCCTTTCCCTCTTTTATTGGCTGTCCTTAGGTAAAATATTCTAATTATTAGCAATATCATAGAATAACAGAATGGGTTGGGTTGGAAAGGACCTTAAAGATAATTCACTTCCAACCCCCCTGGCATGGACAGGGACATCTTCCAGACTGCTCAGAGCTCCATCCAATCTGACCTTCCAGGGATGAGGCATCCACAGCTTCTCTGGACAACCTGTGCCAGGGCCTCACCATCCTCACAGTAAAGGACTTCTTCCTGATAGCTCACCTAATCTCTTTCAGTTCTCCCTTGTCCTGTCATTGCCTGCTCTTATAAGTCCCTCTTCTGCTTTGTTTTAGGCCCCCTTCACATACTGGAAGGCCATAATTAGGTCATGTCAAAGTGTTCCCTTCTCCAAGCTGAACAATCCAAATTGTCTCAGGCTCTCCTCACAGGAGAGGTGCTCCATCCCTCTAATCAGCTTGGTGGTCTTCTCTGGACTGACTCCAGCAGGTTTTTCTTATGCTGGATGCATTTCTCCAGATGGGGTCCCATGACAGCAGAGCAGAGATGCCAAATTTCCTCCTTTGCCCTGCTGGCCACGCTGCTTTGGATGCAGCCCAGGACACCTTTGGCTTTCTGGGCTCTGAGCACATGCTGCCAGCCCATGTCCAGCCTCTCATCCACAGCACCCCCAAGTCCTACCTCCCTTTCTTGCACTTTTTGTAATTACTTTACACAGTTGTTCACAAGAAGTTTGAGAAACCATGCCTTTGGGGGAGTGGGTTGTACTGCTGAATACTACTTCTGAAGGGCTCAATACTGGATACCTGAACTAGAATAAATTACTCAGTAGATGCTAAGGATTCTGTTAAATATCACAACAGCAATCTTAAAAACAGTGAAAGTGAAGCAGAGAAGTTAAAGTGCTGTCCATGCTGCTCTAGGAACCCCGTGGCTAAATTATAATTAGATTTTAGAGTGAATTCCATTTCTTTTCCAGCTAGTTCAAAGAATTACCTTACAAAAGCACTGAAATTAAGAATTTCTTAAGTGAGCTGATTAGTTCAGAATAAATGCAAAACCAAAGTTCTGAATATAGTTACACTCTCTACATTGTCTTTTTAAATCATAGATGAAGGTGAACCAGTTCATCCTGCAGCTCATCAGTTCTGTCCTTTGGAATTACTGCCACTGTAAAAACAACTTTCCAATTAAGAGAATGACATGATCTATCACATAGTTTTCATCTAATTGAAATTAAATGGAATATCTTGCTGCATATCATGCTGATTTAGAATGATATTTATAGCAAAAGCTGACACGTGAATGTTTTAGAAGATGGCTGTGGGAAACACAGATCAAAAAGTATCGAGTAGCACCAGAAAGCTCCAAGTTCTTAACTACCAAGTATCTTGCAGTAATTTAGGAAAATTAAAAATTGTTTGACCCCAGAAGTACAAGAATTTCAGCAAAACTCCACAGCTTTAAAAGCAGTTACATCATTGTCATAATTTGCATTATAAGAGAGCTCAAAACACCCCGAATAAATTGAGTGAGCATTTTAAGACAAATCAAACCCTCCCAATGCCACATACAAAGCACATGTTATAAACTCTTTTCTCACAACAATTGGAAGCAAAAAGAGAAGCAGCTATATTAGTAAAGATACCCTCCCAAACAATATAGTATTTACCAAAGGTGACACACTAATTCACAATTATGCTATTCATTAAAATTAAGTAAGCCTGAAGAGATCTACAGAAATTTCCCATCATTTATGTTGGAAATATATACTCTTTTTTTGCCCCTAATTCCCAGCAGCATGAGACTCTGTATTTCTGAGAAGGAGAATGTAATTACTGCTGAAAAATATGAGGTATTTTTTCCACTTTGGAATGCTGCAATTGAACAATGGTGATTACTACAACTGAAAGATTACAGTCCTTTTCTTTATGCATAAGATGTCTTTACACACAACTTTATCTATCTGGAGAATGATTAATGGTACAAAACATCAGTTGGCTTTTTCTTTGTGTGGTTTCTTCATACAGCAAAATAATGTGGTTGGGCCAATCCTCCCCCTTCCCATGTACATCTAAAGAAATGAAAATTTGTCTAAAGACTGGTGAAGGTACTTAGAAATACATGTAATACGGTTACCACTTTTATTCACTTAGTAGATTTCCTTTAAATTTACAATTTTAGTTGCCTGAAAACCATAACCAAAATTTCTTTGGCAGAGGAATTGTTTCTACTGTACCTGTTCCATTGAAGAAAGACTGAATTTTAAGTGCTTTTGATTCTTGCTGTTTTATTAAGAACCATCTTAAAAGTTTCTTAGAAATTCAGACAAACATATTAGCAAAAAAGACAGAAAATAATAATACTTTAGAGAGTTCAGCTACTGTTTTTTTTTGGTTTGGGAAAAATGAAACAAAGATGGAAATCAGATGCTTGTGCTCCGTTCTGTACTTCTGATCTCCTATGAGCTTAAAACACATCAGGAAAATCTCTGTCTTTGTCAAAAACTAAGGAACACTGTAACTCACACAACCATTCAGTTTGGAAGCTAGTACAGTGGATCCCATAGTACATACACCTACACACAACAATAAGTAGCCACTTCTACCTCAATTGCAGAACTTCAGTCTCTGTTATCCCTTGATGATTTAATACTTTTGTAAAGCAATAGTAACATTGCCATTTGTTGCCCAGAATGACAAAAAACTCATTGGACTTTATGGATGCAAGTTATTTCCTTCACACAATTGTAATTTTCTACAAGAACAGTTTTCTGCCTCACCTGAAGATGGAGGGAGTTGATCATAGTCTTGAGATGTCCTATTTGTTTTGACATGTTCTCCGGGTGCTCTCCGAGCAGGTGGCAAAGGAACATGACCAGTTATTGTATCAAAATGGGGATCTGTGATACCAGAATTAAAAAAAAAAAAGAGCCTTAGAATAATCAGAATTACTGTTTGAGGGAGGGCTGAAGCACTGAAGGTAGGAATAAAATATCCTCCCATGATGCAGAGGAACCATGAAACCAGAGGTGTCCCCTGACAGCACATGCACATAAACTCCAAATTCAGCATTCATAGTACACATGTAAGTATGATTTGAAGTGACAAACACAGGAGCACAGCTTAAAGGTGGTCTGTCCTGCACTGACTGTGGCCTCTACAAATCCACAAGGTGCTTCTCAACCACCCAACCCCCTGACACTGCTGGGATTGTGCCTGGCAAAGCACGGAAGAGGTTGCAGTGCCTGAAGTAGCACAATTAGAAACATCCCAGCTATTCAGTTTACTTAGAGCTTCATTACACTGCTATGCTTTGCAGCTCACAAAGACTGCAGGGCTGATTTCCTATTCATAGACACCCAGCTATGGGTAAATATTACAGGGACAGAATTTTAAAAAATGAGAGAAATAAACAATCCTGGTATATTGTTCCCTCCCTTTTCCTTTTTCTTTGGCTACCAAAGATGCTGCTGAGCAAGTGCAACATCATTCTGGATCTGGCTTCTGTTCTGGACTCAGTGCTTGCAGAGTGTTTATTTTGTATGTGAGTGCAACTTTTTGCTGGTGTTGATGATGAGATTATTATTCTAATCTGACAGGCCCTGATGGATAGCTGAGAAATCACCCTCAAGACTTGTATGGAAACCAATCATCAAAACCTCATCATAAATCTTCTAGAACAGATTATGTGACAAGATGCAAAGTGAGTAATATGGCTTTAGAAATACCATATGAATAAAAAAAGACCAATTCACACAACCATGCATGCCTAAGTAGATGCAATACACTACTAAGATTAATGAGAGCTGCTGCTGTACGATTGTATTCCTTATGCAAATATGAAGAACAATACATGGCTGTAGATAGATATTCCAGATATTTATTTTAAAGCCATTAAATGTTTTTAACACTATCAGTGATGTTCTTAGATTATTTGGAAGTTACACTTAAGCATTTAAAATTCTGCACGTTTCTGGGAACTGGGCACAGGCAGATAGAGCTTGTGGGCACCTGTGTGTGAGGGGCCCTATTTTTCCTCTCCATTCCCATCAGAACTGAACAGTGCAGTGTGTGTTTCTGCATCAGATCACACAATTGAGGCACCCATTCAGACTAGACTGCTGAACATTACATTGTTTTTATTTTGAAGTGTAGAAGATAAACTACACTGTATTTATGAACATCAACATTTAAATTCTGTAATGTGCTTAAAGTCTTTTCACCTGGATGCATTCAGCAACTCAGATGAGAAAGTAACACACAGAGTTTAATTTGCATTATAAAATACACAAAAGCTTTGGCAAATTACTCAATGTCAGGCCTTGACTGATAGCAAAACATACATAATAAAAACATTCTATAAAAGGTCACTGCAGTTCAACCTAAAGTAGCTCCCTTTCACTCCACAGTGAGTTCCACTCACACAGGTCAGCCAAACACCAGAGAACCTGTCAGGCCATCAAGCAGCTGCACATGACTGCTTGTCAGCCACAGTCTGGCCTTCCTGTGAAACCATCACCAAAGCATTTCATTTTCTCCCTCTCCACAGAGCTTCTAAGAAAAACAGAGAGGGGGGAAGACAACATCTAACCCCAGCACAAGGCAGATCATCCCTGAAAATATTCACAAAAAAAGCTAAACTTAAGAAGCTAACATCCTTTGAAAGCTTCCACAGAGAAAAACAAACAAAAACCACTTAACAGATGTGGGCTATAACCCACAAAAATCCTGCTGTAATCTGTATCATAATCAGCAGATGTATTCAAATTCATTAACCTGAAAATCAAACTCTTTTCAACTCAAAGACAAAAATCATGAATTGTAAATACAGTTTTCATACCTTTTATAAGCAAAAAAACAGACTGAATGCATCACAGTGATTAACAGGGAGAGATAGGTGAAAACGTGACTTAGCAAAAAGGTTATGAACCCCAGGACCTAGCAACTGTGTTCACAATACAGTTTTGTAGCAAAAATTTACAACAGTTCTAACAGAGCAGAATATTGTTTTCCTCTATTTTGCAACTTCTTTCAAAGTTTCAACTTGAAAATAACCCCCACGAATTATGTTTTACTATTGAAAATAATGAAGTTGAAAAAAGGATACAGACTAATGTTACAGATTACAACAGAAAACTACAATTTACAAAAATTCTAGGCTGGTATCAAAATACTAACTTTATTTTATTTACTCTGTGATAATGAAAAATGAAGTCTTTCTATCTTCTGAGTAGCTTCACCTCCACCATTTAAAAATTTGATTTTAAAATATTTTATATAATGAGTTCTGAGGCCTAGTGACTTTATCACCGAACAGATAAGCTTCTGAAGTAAAATAAAAGAAACTATTCTGTTTCCTCTGTATTCTTACCAGAATGAAGGAACAGTTCATGTCCTGAAGAGGGTCGGCTCCCTGAGCCAGCAGGTTTTGTGTGCTCAATCATGCTGTGCCGAGCAGGTGGTGGTGGTGGAGGTGGGAGTGAGGGGGGAGAGTTATCAAATGCATCTTCACCTGCAGTTTAGAAATCAATTATCAGATGGGCAAAACTTCATTAAGAACTGCAGAATAAAAAAGCTTAAACCTTATTTTTCTCTGGCTGCTGAGGCTTTTACTTCTATGGTTCATCTAAGCAGTTCAGTGACTCCAGTAATGAAACTGTAAACCTGACTGTTAATATCCACAGCCCTCTTCTAAAACATGCTCTGAATGACCTTTTGCAGTGCTCAGTTTCGTTTCTGGGATGGAAGGAGAGATTGCTTTCAGTGACTCAATAGCCAGGAGTGTACTACAGGGAAAGCTTCACTGAATATCACAGTAGAATAACAGCTGTATTTCAGTGGCTAAGCAAGTGTATTTATATACAAACAACAATGCTGACTGCACTGAATCTGCTACATTTATACTGTGTATTATCTCTATCTGCTGTTCAGAAGCTCTGACTCCAGGTATAAACTGAATTTTCTAGAGCTTGGTAAAAGAATGCACCTGTTACAGAAAGGTGGTGCAAGCAGGACTAGAGTTACTAAGCACTGTGATTTTTATGTGTTCTTTTGCTTTCATTTCTCCTGCATCTCAGGAACACCTCAGGGACCAGAGGGAGCATAGCACAGGAACAAGGCAAATGTTCAAAAGGTTTTATGGAATCAGAAATTTGGATGCTGACACATACACACAGACACCACCATGCAGCTGAGTTTGTCAATGAAGGTGTGGGTGGTCCCCAAGCACAGCACCAATATATATACAGAGATCACTGATTTTTGTGTAGGAGAACGGAACAGAAATCAAGGTTGGAAAAAAGAGCTTTTGGTGACTGCAGACAGCAGTGAGTTTTGAACTGTCCCCTGATGTAGGGAAAAATCCCAGAAATTAATTTAATTTGGCAGTTTGGTTTTTTTTTTACTCAAATACCATCTTTTTGGCATTCTTCTTTGTATTTGATAAAACAAATGGAATTATTTAAGCTACAGTAGGAAGAACGCTCCACTGCTGCATTAAATTGCAATGCTCAAACTCTTCAGTAAGGGACAATTAAAATTTATTTTAGGGAAAACAGATTTTACTTTTCTGTATAGATGGAATACAGATTTAATACACCTTTTTGCCTGTCCCAAGTGAGGCCTTACAGACTCCAAATGACACAAACATTGACTGACAGCTGTAACATTTCGCTCATAGCCTGGGTTTGCTACTCTTAACACACTCAACGCTGGCTGTTTTTCAGTAAACATGGCATTTAGTTCATTTGGGCAGGGTTAACCATTACATGTAATCAGCAAAAAGTCTGCAACCTAAAGGGGGCACCAGAAGATCATAATCGGAGGGTGTCCTGTTGAGCAAAGAGCTGTGTTTGGGGCTGTCTCTGGCAGGAGGCCGTGCAGGAGGCAAGGGTACCGGAACAGTAGGTGCATCATAGACATCTCCTGAATGACACAACCACAAGAAGTGAGTGTTTTCCTGCTGCACCCCTAGGGCAGCACAGAGTAAATCTTGGCAAACAGCTAGAAAAATAACAAACCAGAAACGTACCTGAGTCGGGATGTTTGGATTTCTTTATCTCGGAAGTAGCACCGTGTGTCCCGTTTGCACATTGGCCGTTCTCACACACCCTAAAGACAGACATCAAGCAGGAAGCAATCAGCCATTTAGCCAATTAATTCCCTGAATGAGCACTACCTGGCAGTTCACTACATGGAATGAAGAAGGGACAGTAAGCTGCATCAATTTTAAAATTTACATATTTAGATATCAAGAGCAGATACTGGTTAACGCTCATTGGAACTGCTTTGAAGGATTATGCTGCTTTCCTGGTGACATACTGACATGGCTTAAAATAACACAGGCTGCAATATAAGTTAGAGGAAGAACTAACATTAAACACAGTCCTCACTTCAGAGCTCAGGTCATTACTTTATTCACAGTTTCATCACAGGCTCAATTTTAGTTTACCTGCCCAGACGCTGAATTTTCCCATGAAGAATTATGAAAAATGGGAAATGTGGATTTTGGCAATTATCCACACCAAAGCACACAGAAAAACCATTAAACAAAATGTAAGAACGACAAAAAAATCCAGACAGAGTACCACAATACACAGTAATAACAAATTTCAACTCAACTTTGTCAAACATTAAAAAAACCCAGTGAAAACCCCAAAACTGAACTAGCAAAGCAGTTTTGCAGGAGCCTATTCATTTCTGTACCGAAAAACTGAGCCTTGCTGATACTTCCACCACGTTTTACTGACTTTTTTTTTTTTTTTTTCCCTAAATGGAAGCATATTCTGCCCTCAAAACTTAACAACAGTATCAAATTAATATGAAAAGCATCCAACCAAACAGTAAAGAGTGCCCACAACCTTGTTGAAAATATTGGAGATTATTTTTGTAAGAAGATTTTGTTCAAATATGGCAGGGAAAAATACTGAACAAGCCCTTCCATAATATTAAATATTGTTTAAAAATACAAAAGAATCAGGAAATTACTTCTGTCACTGGAACTGTGGGTCTTTATATTCAGAAAGAACCAGAGACTGGCCTTGGAAAAAGGCCACCATGCTAGGCAATTCCAGCTTAAGCATAAAAATCCCATTCTACCATGCACCATTTTATTAAACACTGGGAAATCTGCTACAGTTATAAGCAGCTATAATTTCAGATTTGGGGTTTCTACCAACAGTATTAATAAACCCATCAGCTTTGGCCAAATGGAAAGGAGGAATGAATAAAGGTCTGGAATAATTTAAAATATATAAACAGGAAAGACAAAGTGAATTTGTATTTGTGGTCCCAGGAGTTACAACTAGGAATAATGAAATAAATATAAGAATAATTGCAAGATTACAAACAAACAAACAAAAGCCCCTGATGGCAAGAGATCTTTTGCTATAAATTAATTCCCCCAGAGAAGTGGTAGAGGAAGTGCTGCATCCACTGCATTTGAAAGATTGAACCTATCTAATGTCAAAGAAAGAAACAACAAACTCCTCACCATATACACTAAGTAATTAAGAGTATTTTCTATTCTAGTTGTAATCAGTTCTGCAGTTTCAAAAATGTAACCAGCCACAGGCAACAAGGTAAGGTAACATGGCATCACTTCAGAAGTATTCTGTCCATGGTGAGCCCAGCTAAGTGATCACTTTACAAACAATGCTGAAAAACCTGTTTACTTTAACAGTAAACACCAGAAAAAAAGGGCATCCAATGAGTACTAACAACCAAGCCTTCTGTCCTTTCCCCTTTTGGAAAAAGCTTTATTAGGAAAAGACAGCAAATGCAATAATGTAACATTCTTCTAATAATAGCCTAATTAGTAATGCTGAAATTCCTTCCTTTTATTTCTTATTCCTGAACTGATGTTCTGCAGTAACAAACCAGACAATTAAGTGATCTGCCAGAAAGTACTGTGAATCATTTTTTATATTATTCTTGAAATATTTTTAGCACATTCATATCTACAGGTAAAAGAGAGAAAAGGCAACACAAATTTGGGAGTAGGATGGAACAATTACATAATTCCAAACTACAAAACATTCTGACAAAGTTTTTAAGCTGTTTAGCTTACTGAAACTCCAAGTACTATCCAAAAAGTGAGGGACTAACACTTTGGAAAGAGAAAGTGACACTGGAAGAAAGAACTGAAATGTGCTAAAAATTTATAACACTAAAAAACAAACCAACAAAAACTTGACAGAGGTTTTGTGGAACAATAATGAGAAGTTTCATTGAAATGAAACAACCCTCCCATGTTATTTAATGAAATGCATTAAAAGAACACAACATCAACCAGGAACCAGATTCTTTCTTGAAAACTTTATCTCAGCTTTCACATCTAAGCAGTGACATTAGTTAAAGAAGATATTTCAAGTACGTGGCACCAGACTATTCTTTTTTTCTTTAATGCCTAGGAGAATGGTTTGCATTAAATTTTTTATCAGAATGCCTAAGAGGAGTTGATGGTTTTAATCAACTTGAATAGCAAACTGAGGCATTTCATCTGTAGCAAGTCCTGAATTCATGTAAAAAACCCCACCATATGCACAGTAAAAACTGGAGAAAACTTGGAAATCGTATTTCTATCTACAGTCTCTATTAATAATTCTAAGAATCTGGTAAAATACTGTACCAGCCAACTGAAGGCACTCAGTTACTTTTTCTTGTAAAATAAAAATGATAAGATTCTATTTCCCCAGCTGCTTATTTTCTCAAGAACCTTTTAGTTTGAATCTATTTGCATCATTCACGTACAAAAGCACAACACAATCCCATAAAAATGGCACAGGTAGAAAGGACTAGGACCTTGGAATTTTTTTCTTCTTGCTTCCCATTTTTTTGCTCAGCCAACACAGTTTTATTTGTCATTGATTTTTTTTAAAGTCTCCTATGGTAGATAAAAATTTAAGAACTTAAGTTCATTAAGCTTTGGCAACTGCACAGTATTAATGCCTATGCAGTGAAGCCTGGATCAGGATTTCTAAGACAGAATTTTTAACCTGCATACAGAGAACAATCATATTATGAGATTTTTTTCTACCTGTTTTAAATTCTGACTTAAAAGGTCTAAAAATTATTAATTGGCTAATTTGGGGATGAGAGACATGTTGAGCTTTATTGATGCTGGGTCCTCAACATCACATTCTGACAGAGAGAGGAAAAAATGGGAATACATCATCAAATTTTCCTCATCACAGGAAGGTTTAAATTTTTTAGATCAATACTTGATTTTAAGATCACATTTGTGATCTATAAGACCAGTAAAACATTTGCCCTTTTTCCCTACCCTATGACTCCAGACTTACTGTCTTAATTCCAGCCATTCATATCTTTTTAAGGGGCAAAGTTCAGTTGCCAGGTCCCTTGCTCCAAGTCTCCTTGTCATAATCCATTAGCAATTCTGAACAATGAAAGTTTGGAGGTATTGTTTCAGAACGTATTTAAAGCTAAGGAGACATATTCCATCTGTATTTAAAAAAAGGTTCTCTTTCTGAGAAGCACAAAGAAAATATACTGCCAAATGGGCTCAAAAAGCTAAAAAGATACACTCTATATTGGAAAAAAAAAAGGAATCAAAATATGTACATACAGCTGCCAGTTCACATACTTTTCAGCACCACATTGCTTTTAAATGGAATTATACAAAATGTGAAAGGCTAAGAATTTCAAAGCTGACTGGGAATTTCAGTCACAATTCTCCTCGAGACTAAATCTGAAAGAGTTTTAGGGGTTGAATTTCCTGGTCAGTTTTGAAAACCTCAAGATAAGGGGGAAAAAAATAGACCCCAACTGCAGAAATGGTATCTCAAGACAAAAAATACCCAGTTCTGACACAAGAGATACAATGATGTGAACTTCATAGGTTTATATCTGTGGCAGTGGCCAAGTGAAACAGAAGCATGGGTAATCCAAGCTAAAAAGGCAAGCAAGCTTAACCATCATTACAGACATTGAATCCAGTTAATTTTGGAAAAAGCAGAGGTTTTGTAAAAGAATTTTTTTCAAGGCTGCTGAATTACCTTACCGAGCAAGAGGTTTTATATTATGACCATGAGGTGGTTGTGAGCTCAGTATTACAGGATGTGAAGAAGGAATTTTGTATTCATCATCATCATCTGGATGTTCCCTTGATTTATCAGATAGAGAATTTGCTGAAGGACCTGGGCACCTAAGGAGATGAGAAAAACATTGGTTTATCTTTAGCTGTTAGGTACTTGACCTCACATAATAGCAAATATACTCTTCTTTAACCCAAACATCCTGAATACATCTGCTACATGTAAGGAGACAAAAGCACCATGACAAACAAACTTGTAAGGTTACAGACTTTTTGTCATTAAGAATGCATAGAGCAAAGGGCAGCTGCCCTTGTAAGAGTTAAACAACTACTTTAAGCAAGCACAACATAGCAGTGAATTGTGAAGAATTAGAGTGCTAAATAGGCATTTGCAAGATTCAGCCTGTTTGCACTTATCAAAAGCACCAAATAAAAGTAAATTCAGGACAAAAGGTGTTTCACCTTCAAAATTTTGTTAGCAAAATGGGACAGAGAGCAAGAGGAGAAACACCTCTTGGTGCTACTTTTCCCTCAACTACCTCAAGGCAACTAAATACTCCTAAATTTATTGACAGATGACAAAAGGTGCTTGGAATTGGATGCTTCATTATGTACTCAAAGGTGGATGCTCCCTCATGCCAAAACCCACTGTGGTTTACAGCACTTTTGAGACAAAGAGTCTGCTACAGGTGTAGCAAAATGGGAGCTACTCACCAGAAGGAAACAAACACTATTTAATTTGAAAATTCTGAAGTTTTGGGGAAGAATCACTCTGTATCTTTGACGTAAGAGTTCTAGATATCTTTTCAAGAATAATGCAGTAATTTGATCAAAACTGCTAAAAAAGTCTGACATAATTACATAAGCCCAATTAAAGGTAACTATTTTCACATGCCCACTCAAAAACATAGGGGCTGAGTGGAAAATAAAAATCAGATGTTCAGTTAGCAAGAGTCCAATATTTCATTATTGAAGTACAGTTTATAATAACTACTTTAGTAAAAAAATAAATCAGCACTGTTTCCAGGAAAAAAAAAACAAAACAAACCAAACAACAAAAACCTCCAGTGCTTTTCTATTAATGTAACTTTTCAAGAAAAATAAAGTCATATTTTAACATATTCAGTAAAAGCTGATCAAAAATTTTAAGTTAGGGACATTTTAGAATTGTGAAGTTTCAAGTAAGAGTCATTTTTCCTACTTGTTATTTAGAATAAGACATTTCATAAAAGATCAATGTATCCTTCAGTCAAATGTTTGGAATTACAGACTGATTATTACAACTAGAAAGAACAGAATGCCTTGGAGCTATATGAAACAAACCAGCTCTCAATCCACCACACTGCACAGATTGGAGAGCGTGAAAAAAATGAGCAACTTGCTCAGATTAATTGGAGTAGCACAGTTGTGAAAAGCAGAGTATTTTGCATCAAGTACAGTTCAACATTCATGAGTGCTGAGCACAATCAATTCAACAGGAGAAAAAACAAGACTGTAAAAATACTCTCTCTGATGTTTCCAAATAAATCATTATAGATATTATTTGAGTTACTTTATTTGAAAGCAATTGTTGTGGTTTGTGAAAATTGCTGCTGGTTTTGAAGATTTTTTTCCCTTCCTCCCCAGTTTTTCCACCTACATATTGTCACACAATATTACTGGTGTATTTCCTAGTGGTGATAAAAACTTAATTTTAAATCCATTAAAAACAGACATATAATTGTTTAAAGAAAGAACATACAATGATCAATTTTTAACAGTCATCCCATGTGATATTTCAGTAATAAGGTAATTTAAATTTCTTACTCCTAATGTTATGTATTGAAAACTTAACATTTTAAAAATCAAAATCTAAAATTGCCTGTGTAATTTTTAAAAGGTGTAAGTACAAAGCCAAAACAGAAATGAAAGTTAATTTCTTCCTCAAAAATCAATGGAGTTTGGTTTTCACAAATGAAGGTTTTTCCTTCTTCCTTCATAAGTTTTCTATTCAGAAATCTTTGGTTAATGAAATAATTTCTTTTGACCAAGCTGATGTCTCACATTCCAGCTTTGGATTGGCCTGACACAGATTTTGTCCCTGTACATATTGTTACAATATTGTGTGGACTTTGCAATGCCCTGTGTATACACTGTACTTTGGTTCGAGGCTACATCTGCAAATATCGAGTAAAAAAATGGGACTCTCACGAAGGAGGGCGTTTTTCCATGCTATGAAACACAAAAAATAAGAATATTCCCCTATTCAGATTTGCATTGTGTTATGAAATAAGTAGACTAGAACACTGATCATATGAGGTATCCAAGTGGTACTCCTGTGAGACCCCCACCTCCATCAGTTACATCCCAACATTTAATTATAGGTATGTCTGGATAATATTCTAAAATTTTCTTCTGAACAGAAAGTAGGCCTGGAGAACTTCACCTCAGCAATTGCACCACCTGAAAACAGGCTTTTAAATTAAAAAGTCAATGCTCCACTGCACCTTTATTGTAGTGCTCAGGAAGAAAAAACCCAGCATATTAATAAAATGTTGAAATATATTTGTCTTCTATATTAAAGCTAACTGAACACAAAAATGGAATGAGAAAGTTCTTGTGACTAATATGAACTGACTGTCCAATTATACTATTTAACAGCAAGAATCACAAGCAGAACATTGGAAAGAAGTTGTAGGATAGTATTACTGTGATATGCTCCAATTTCCTCACAGAAACACAAAATAATACAAACTATGTTATAGGACTTCCAAGCATTCAACTTTAAATATATCTTGTTCTGTACAAAATCCTGTGTCATTCAGAGTCTGAAGACACTTACTATGACAGCAACATCTTTATTTAAAAAATAAACAGTCATTTTACTAGAAGACTAACAGCAGTCTGCACTTGAAATGACAAATCTTCCCATATTCTGGAACTCAGGAAGGTTGATCATATTTAAAATTATATATAATGGTTTTGGTTGCTTGTTTTTTAGCCACAACAAATAAGACATGATAGTGTGAACCCTGGATAAAGCTTCAAGTACTGAAAGCCTAGAAAGCCTGACTAGATTAGGGACAGAACACATTTTTTAGCCCTAGCACTTCCCCTAGAATCTGTCATCTCCTGTGATAAACAGCTCTGACCACACTTCTCCTGTAGTAATAGAAGCCAAACCAGACAGTATCTGCTCTCACTGCCAAATGCCTGTGAGCAAGATCTGCCACAATTTATCCTCTCCCTATACAAACATGCTGTGTTCAATTAACATAAGGACTACTCCCACTTAATCAATACCACTTATGTTTCCTTTGTAAAGTCACATGAAAAATCATGGAAAGCATACAAGTTATATTAGTCGATTTTTTTTCTTTTTCCCTTTTTTTTTCTTTTAGCACGAGAGAGCTGCTGCTATTATCTAACATTAACTAGGACTTTACTTTTATACATTAAAGTTAACTTACTTTATACTAGAGATGACGGAGCCAGCTGGAAGAGGGGGTGAAAGCCGTGGAGGGACATCATATTCCTCATTTATCAGATGACCATTTGAAAAAACCTAAAAATCACACAAGTATTATAGTGGGTATCTCCTCCTGTCACCATGGGTATTCATCCACTAGGTACTGTACAATAGACCTTGAGAAGCCTGTGGGTAAAGGCTTTCCCAGGAGTTCACAGCACAGAGCTATCTCTGAAGGGACTCTCAACCCATTGTTTCAGTTCACCCTATTTTAGAGCTGTAGAGCATGTAGTTTAAAACTTCACCAAAAGAAGAAGTTTCACATGACATTTACTAGACACACACTCAGTTACAACTGAACTGCTTGGGGGAAAATTAAGATTTCAAGATTGCCAAGTGAGAGAGATGAAGTGTAATGGCAAAGGAATGGGTACATCATGCTAAACATATTAATTATTAAAAGTGTGATACAGCGCCTGCCAGAATCCATCCTCTACCCACAGGATTGTCTTCCCAATCCCTGGCTTCTACCAATAACAAAAAGTTTATATTACAATTGATGTATGAATCAGGGAAGAAAATTCATTCCATGTTTCCCTTGTAAATGTAAACACAGCCTGAAATGGTAATTCAGCATTGCTTCCTCTAATCAAATGGTTTAGATCTACAACCTGAAAATGACAGTTCAAGTATGGTTAAAGATATGTATATATAACTTCTCCAGATGACACTTCCACACTGACTGGGCATTCTAATTTGAGAAGTATTCATTCTATCAGCTTCAGTACTGTGCTAGACCACAAGCAGAATGCTATGTGAAGGTACAACTGAAGATATAAAACCCAGTATCTATCCATTTAAAATCAGAAGAAAAACTTGCAGTATTTTAAACAATGGCCTAGTTCTAAGTAAAATTTTGGTGCTTTGCCTCAATGCTGAGAAAAGCATTATATAATAGTAATTTAATGATATATAACATTACAGATGACTTAAGTACCTTTCATCACATGTCAACACCCCTTTTATTGATAGTAATTGAATTTCAGTAACATTCAAAACAACTAAAACCCCATATATATATGGGAAGATACTTGTTATATATACACACATACACAAAAATAGACAAAATTTTAACTGGAGATAGAAAGGTTAAATAGCTTGTGTTCTTTGGAAAAGTAAATAGATGAAAAAAAATTATTTCTAACTGCCATGACTTAACCACAAATCTATCCATCTAAGCAAGAGCTATGTAGTATTGCATATGTAGTCTTCAAGCAAACAAAGAGAGCAGCTTTGAGTTAATAACCTCTATGAATAAATTACAGAGCTGCTTTGATAAAACTGATTAGAGCAGAACTAGGAATTTTTTCTTAGGACATTAGCATTTGATCTCTTTTCAAAGCTAAGCCTGACCAGCTGTAAATGGCTTTGCAAGTGTCTGAAGCTGCTAAATGCAAGAATTCACATCACCTACAACAGAGCTAACTGGAACATCTACTGTTCCAGAAAATGCACACACAGTTTTGGCATGTGACAGCTCCAAAGTGGACTTGAGATGCTACATTATCACACCACACAGGGATACGTTGTTATCAGGGATAATTTGAGAGAGGAATATAGAAAATCTAGAATATTCTCTCCAAGCTATTTTTGGAAGATTTTATGCGGAAATTGTAACTCAGACCCTCATGAACTATTGCTTCACAAATTACAGTATTTAACAAATTATTTCTTGATGAGCAGCTTATTACTAAGTGCCAACAGAAAAGACTCAGAAACCACAAACCGACACCGGCCAACACGAACAGTGTGTTTATAGCATATAAAACCAGTATGTAGTGCACAACAACGCTGCAGTAGGGTGTGAACTTAGGATTCAACACCCCGTTCATCAGAAATACCTTGGCCCCTTCCGTGGGCAGCTCGTGCCGCCTGTGTTTCCTGACGAAGCCCTGCTCGGAGCTGCCGCGGCCGTGCCTCCCGTTGGCGTTGGAAACGGCCGTCAGCCCCGCTTTGGGGGAAGCGTCGCCGCCGCCTCGGCAGCCCAGCAGCTGGCTTGTGGTGAACACGTCCCTGGGGCACCAGGCTTCCAGGGGCAGGGGCTGCTCTCTGGCAGGCAGGCTCTCGGGATGGTGCAGGTGCCTGCCCGCCCGGCTGTCCGGCAGCATGGGTGGAGGACGCTCCGGCGGCGGAGGAGGAGGGTCGCGCAGGGGAGGTGGAGGCGCCGGCAAAGGTTTGTCCTGTTTCCTCACCATGCAGGGAGAAGACTGAAACAACACAGGAGGTTACAAAGAAAGAGAAGTTACACAGAGGCATGAATGTGGCTCGTGAGTGAGTATGGCTTTATCATTTCTGACTGAGGTGTTTTCTTGGCAGTACTTGCCAGGAGGTTAAATACAGGCCTTGCCGGCATTCTGCAGACAACCTGGCGCTCCTACAAAAAGCATGCCCACATTTTTTTGATGTTGCATGAGTAACCCAAGCAAGGAGTGGAAAGCAGAAAGGACAACTAAACTCAGGCAGATTTATTTGACCCACAGTTTTTTTCCAGTATCCTTTGCTTTGATCATTTGAATCGCTTATTCATCAGCTGAAATGAATTCTGTTTGGAAAAAACGGGCTTCCTGATGTGGAAAAGAAGCCCAAAATCACACACAAAATACAATCCCAGAGGAGTAACTCGCTGACAGCAAATGAGCACAAAAAGCAGTGATTAGAGAGCAAGGGGAAGAAGAAACAATTATTTCACTTTTAATGATATACCTAGGGATGACTCCAATCTTTACATGACATGCGCTGTGTTAGAGTGCCAAATCTGTTTGAACTGCAGTTCAGTTTTTCAGGTAGCAACCTAATTAGTTTGTAGTTTTACTTGCAATTAGCTTATCTGCAAGCAACATTTATCAGAGTACTTGCTTTCTAAGAATCAAATTATATCATAAATGGTTAAACGTGGTCTAAAATTATGTATGCTAATACAAAAAAGCTGAAACCCAGGTTTATCAGGGAAAAAAACCTCATAGCTGCACAAATCTGACAGAACCAAAACATTTTCATTATGACTGAATTACTAATGGAAATTTACAAAGTAACAGTAGGGCCAGGTCTTTACAAATGTTTTATCTCCAGCTACCATAAGAAATACAGGAAAGATTATTTCCCTGGGAATATATAATTTTCTTGGACTTCCGTAAGCCTGCTTATTATTACCACTTAAATGGAAAGAAATGGAGGTCGCCGAACTTTTAAAGTAAGGACAGCATTTGCTCTCACTTCACTGGCTAGCCCAGCACTATTCTTCAAGCAGTACCTCAACATGTGACCTGACTTGAAAATAAAGTTATTCTACCTACAGGCTTATGCATAATTAAAAGGAAGTAAACCAAATAAAGAAGTTTAACTCGCTTGCTAGTCAAGTAAAATAGTTATTTTCACTGTCAACACAGAAAAATAATACCTTGAGCCAGACTTTTTGTTATACCTTATAAATTATTTTTTTTACTTGAGCAAAATAGAAAAGTTGTGCATTTTTTTCCTGAAGGAGTAGTTTTGGCAGGTCTAAACATTTTTTTTCTCTTTAATATAATTTTTTTTAACGTATGAGATTATTCTTTGTTGCCCCCACCCTGTTTCCCTTGCACCCCACAATTTTTTTTCCCAGGAAAGGTTACATGTAAAAAAAGCACTTTCAAAAAATTAAAACAGCATTAATGTTATTCCTGGTTTGGTTTTTTTTTAAAGCCATGAACTCTGAAAAAAGCCCTATTGTAAAACTAATTTTTAATGGATGTGGCGTATGTTTTGCATATATTCTCAATGTGTTATAAATTCCTTTGCGTAATATAGGAAGCTAAGAAAGAAGATTAAAGAAATTATTCAAACTTTTATTTTTTTCTTCTAAATTACAAGCCACTAAAATCTTTAAAAGATACTTATTTTCAACCTCAAAGTTGAAACAAATGAAACAAGGTACTTCAAATTGTATTATTATGAGCAACTTGTTATAGTGAGCAAGAAACAATATTTATTCTCTTTCATTCTTATCCACTCAAAAAATCATTAAATCTTTACTATCACTAGTTTTACAAAACACAGCATACAATGATACTGGCTACAGAGCCAGTATTATTTCCCTAGAAATTTGAGTCTGATTATATGCCATTTAAGGTTTTGAAAGCAGTGTATCTACACATATTTTTCTTCTAAGAACACTGTGGAAATTGAACATAAATCATCAGGAAAGGAAAACATAATTTTAATGAGATAATGACCTTTAAATCTATTTTCAGGAAACTTTAGCTTCTATTTATTTTCATTAATCAGAGTTTGTTACAGAACTGATCCATTACTACAACATCTTTAAAATTCTGACCATAACCACGTACAATACAATCATCAGACAAACTGATGGCCAGCATGTGCAGCCAGAAACATTTAACTACATAAGGTATTACGGAAAAAGAAGAGACTTCATCAACATGGATCTAATCTAAAGTTTCTTTGAGCTACAAGAAATTAAAGTTCTTTTGAGCAAAGCAAAATCCTGAAAAAGCAAAATCCAAGGAAAGGTTTGAAACAGTCCACTATACAAAACAAACAAGAAGCTCAACTTGGAAGAATTCTTATATCCAGAAATAAAGGTTGAGTACCACTCACCTTTGGTGACCCGGTTGGACTGGCACACGGTGACCGTGCTACTCCCTTCTGAATCAGATCCAGACGGGGAGGTACAGGTGGAAGGCTGAGATGTGGGATTTGCAGGGGGTCTGGAAGTGGTTTTCTTCTTTGTGCAAGAGGGGAAGATCCAGGGGAAGTCACTGGGGAATTCTGCCTCTCATTGCACTTCAGGACAGAAAACATAAAATTACCTTTTACCTGGTGATCAAGTACACAAGTTCCATACCACAATTAAAACGCTTTATATTTATCAGATACTTACTAAGAGTCAATTATAATAGTCATTTTTCATAATGGACATCTGGGCACTAGAGCTCATCTTATAGTTACTAAAAAGAAGTCTGCAAGTCATTCTACCTCAAAACTAAGACCTGTGTTAACCTGTGATGAAAATTTAAAAAAAAAAAAAAAAAAAAATCTAGGAATTTGTATAAAAACCAAAGGATCACTGCCAAACACAAGGGAAAAAAATCGTAAATTCTACCATAGCACTGCTACCCTTGATAACCTTTTTATTAATAGAGAGTACTCAACCTGAAGTTCTACAAGTTAGTTTTAAAAGCTGGACATCCATTATATTGCCTGTTATTGCATACTGCCCATTTTCAAATCATACTTCCATATAAAATACTATGTATGTCTTCTGAAAATTTACCAACCAAAATCAGCAGCAAGACATTACAGAAAAAAGCGAAATCGGCAAAAAAATCATGTGACTACAAAAATAATTTTAGGATAATTTTATCATTTAAGCAAATACTGAACTAATAACAGAAACATTTAACATCCCCCTCCAGTGACAAATTAGGATTTTGTTTTTCCTTGACCTGTCATTTCAAATTCATCAGAACCAAACTCTCATTATAGGGCTCTGCCCAATTTTGCAACTCGTCCCTACCACTCATCTGGCTCAGTTATAACAAACACAGCTCAGGTGTTTGCATAATGAGTTCAAGTTATTTCTATGAACTCACTGTACACTGTATAAACCTGAATGTCTGTGCTTTTCTGTGCTTTCCCTGAGGGTAGACACAAGTAGCTGGAAGACATTCCCAGCAAGGATCAGCCTTAGGCCACTTGTGCACTGAGGCATCCCACTGTTCTCAGCTTGCCTAGAGAGGCAAAAATGCACCCACCTTTAGGCTAAACTCCTATGATAAAAAACTTCCCCCCTCTCTTCAGAAGTTTTTCTCACGAATGCTGAAAATCCCACAGTGATAACTGGGATGAGAGTAGAAAGTTCTTTAACAAGGTAAACAGGTAAGCAACACTACCTTTCTTTACACTCAATCATTATATTAATGAAACTCGAAACTTCATAAATTCAAAAGCAGATTGAGGAAAAGGATCTAGAGCACTGACTCCTTATCAATGTTCTGTACTACACCTTAGTTTAATATCCTGTTCTGTACAACAGGGATTGCTACTGTATTTCCTTCAGAAATAGGAGCCACCACAGTATTATTGTCAACAGTGCCCGAATATGCAGGAGAGGAGTGAGAAGATGGTGAGAGTTAGAAGGGTAATGTGCAACTCCACCATCAGGACAATTTTTTTGTTGCTATTTAGAGTTTTCCCTGCTTTGTCTTCATGTCAAAGCCCAAAGCCACAACTAAACACTCAAATTCAAGAGACAGAGCAGTTTAAGACTTGTGTTCTTCATGGCTACCAGAAGTTTCTCAGTTGCTCTCTTCAATGAAGAGGTCATCAGTCTCAATATTCTTATTAAATGCCTTGAAAAAAGTCTTTAAATTTTGTTTCCTTTAATTGGTGAATGACCCTGTCCTTGACTGGAAGACCATAAAGATAAGCACATGAATTACTAAAGCATTTAGCCTCTCAACATTAAGGAAAGTTGAATAACTAAGCAAGATATGTATCTTGCAAGCATGCCTGAGCAACTGTAATTACAGAATTACTATAAACCAAATGTCAATTCATTTTCCTTATCAGAAGGTATCTATCAGTTAAACAGCATAATAAACATTGTATTATTTAATAGCATTAGTTTTCAAAGTTTAGTTACAACTCCATAAAGGTATTCCTGAAAGGCGAGAACCATGCAATACAATATACTCAAAGGATTGACTTCAGCAGACACAAAACAAATTTATTTCCCAAATTATCTGAAATAGAACCAAATAAGCAGGTCACACTTCCAAAAAGATTCAATTATTTAAAATAAATGAAAGTGATGCAGTTAAGTCACAGCATTTTATGGTGTTGCACAACATAATGCATTTCAGTCAGCAGGGAGTTGTTCCAGAAGAGCAATCATATATGTGATAGGAATAGGAAACAAAGAGTAAGAAATATAGGAAATACTGAAAACCAATTATTGGACAGGAAACATTTGTTGGGAATTTAGAATGTTCTAACTGCTGTATCATCAAACTAATTAACACAATTTCTTGAGAGAGCAACCTGAGAGTCTCAAATGGGACACTATATGGAGTTGCACAAAACCCAGCAAAGTAATCAGCACTGTAGTGATATCATTTTAAGAATATCCATTCCTGTTTCTATCTGGCAAACTTCTCTTACACAGTTCTACTCCAAAGAATCATTAGGCAAAATGATGCCCCCTCCCCTCAGTGTGCTCACTGGTTCCATCCATGTTAGACTTTTTTTCTCCTGCTGCAACAACAGTCTAGCTTTTGCAGAGACAAAAATCAAAGAATATTCACATTTAAAACCCAATCATTCCAAAGTTCAAGATTCTTAAACCCTGACATGCTTTTAAATCAAACGAAGCAAACAATTTAATTTACGAGATAAACTTCTAATTCCATATATGCTTCGTATTTGGCTACCTCTATCACATTCCATGGATAGAAAACCACAACTAACAAAACAAAATGGAAAATTTTCAAAGTGGTAAGTGTCTGAGAGGACTTGAATTTAGGCTTACATCTATGCCTTGTTGTGTTGTGTCTTCAAAATAGCCAAGTAATTTTTCATTCCCCTGGACTACTGTGCTATACTACAGCCACAATGCTAACAGAACATGCTGCAACCCCAGAGATTTCAAGAAGGGAATTGATTACTACCAACAAGTTAAAGAGTAACTTATCAGGCACAATTAAAAAAAATATTAAATAGCTGCAAGGAAAAGCAGCTTTTCTCCCCCTACAAGGAAGCTTAATCCGTATCACCTCTTGGTGCTGAAGTAAGAGCAAAAAACTTTGCTGGGACAAACTCATAATTTCTTGTTTGGATCCACCGATACTAAAAAAAAAAAACAAACCAAAACAAAACCAAGTATTCCACAGGAACAAACAGCTTTTCCTCAGCATTCAGTATCAGATTTCCATCACATTCCCAAGATGAAAATCCCATGTTTTTCAGTCCACCCCCATCCAACCTGTCTAGCTGCATCATTTGATGTGTGTTGACAGCTAGGCCAAAAAGATGGCTGCATCTCATGGGGATACCAAGGCATTAACAGATGTACTAGTATCTACTCTTTTTGGCACACTCTCCTAAAATTTCTCTATTTGTCACCTACTGGACATTTCTGTGTGTTTTCTATATGCTGGGAAAAATATGCAGTGAGAGAGAACAGTGACAAAAAGCTAAAACAAATAAGTCATTAAGACACAAATGAACTCAAATGAACTGGCAGTGACAGAAGACAGACCTTCAGTGTACAAAGGGGCTCTGCTGCACCACACAGAGACCTGTGCAATAAAGATGTAATTAAGGAGAGGAACACAGACTCCTTTGTAACAACATGGACTTCATCTGGTTGGCGTGACTGCTGCCAAGGGAAAAGCAGCTGTGACTGTGACTTACTTTGCAGTTGTACTGCAGAAGGGACCACACTTGTGTTATTCCATCAGATGAAATTGTCACTGGGATATACTCATATCAGTCTCTCCCTAGCAGTTATGAATTCAAGAAAAAGCCTGCTTCCAACACTAATTACAATTTCTAGTCAAGATTTTTCTTCTGATGGAAATATTAACAGCCAGGCTATTAAATCAAGAGATTTCTAATACTTTTATGCCAGATAGGCACATATGAAAAGCATACTCAACATAAATCCTAACAATTGACTCACTGAGGAATACTATCCTGCCTGTTAATGTCCTTGGAGCAAATTCAAACTGCATGAGATACCTAAGAGGGTCCAAGCAGACCTACACCAGAAGTAGTTCTCTGAAGTTTCTTTATTTATCATCAGGTAAGAGTAACTCACATATTCATAATTTCTTGTTAAGATAAGCTGTGATCTAGGCAGATCTGTACTATCTACACTTAAAAACTTATATGAGGCTATACATTTACATCACTTAACACTGAGGACTGTAAACATGTTTTTAAGAAGACAGATTTATTCCCTGTATCTTTGCTGACCCAAGAAAATGCACATGAAGGAGGGAGAGGGAATTAGGTCTGTGAGAGTCAGCAGCACACTGCCAAGGGAATCAGGAATTAGGGGAGGCACACTGCCTCCCAACATTTATACCCTTCAAATACTAGTAAGAAATCAGTTAAGTCAGTCACTCCTGTTGAGTGACATGATCTTAATACATCCCACCCAACCAGGCATACCATTACATAGGAAGTGATGTGTATAGATGAGCTCAGGTACTGCCAAAGGGAATATCTGGATATGTATTTCAAGTCTTATTTTACATATTTTTATATAATGAAATGAAAAACGTTATTACTATGTAATGCATGCCTTCTTCTGTTGTTGGGATGGTCACAACACAAAGAGTGACACTATAAAAGCTCAGAAGGCTTCTTTATTATGGCTGCATGCTGTCTTTTATACAGTCTTTACAAACCTCAAGAGCAACTTCTAATTGGCTAATAGATTTCTTGTTAATTATTCTATTGGTTAGTAAAAGACATTTTACTTGTCTATCAAATCTATCTATTCTCAGATTGTTTACATATTTTCTGTACTGATTTTCATGGGACAAATCCCTTGTTATTACAGGTGCACTTATTTTTCACCCTCAGAATAAATTGTTGTGTTAAAGGAACTTCTCCATTCTCAAAACAGCTTCACATGGGAACTCACAGATTACTTGTAAGCTGCACTTAAAAGAAATGACAGGCTAACTTTTTACCCTATTTCTACATTCTTCCACTACCAAAAAATAATCAGCTTAATAATATGGAAATGAGTGAAAACAACACCCTCCTCCCATATTTTGAGAGCCAAGGTGTTTTGTCATGATTTACCAAGCTTGACCTAACTCCCCTGGCTGGAAGAAACCTAGTCATGGCAAACTGTTTTTCAGCCTTGATGATTTCCTATCATCATTTT
>WEIU01008075.1:311981-327691 GCA_013389925.1 Aegithalos caudatus | reverse complement strand
TTTTCCAATCTGCTTTACTTATTAATCAAGGAAACTCTTGCTACTGATCTGTCTAAAAGCCACACTAAGGTTACTGAATCAGCTTAAATTTTTCCTTCTTACAACCTGTGATATACTACAATTCATGCCAAAAAGTGTTAAAAATATCTGTGCCTATTAGATTTTGTAAAGACTTGTCATATGTAACTGCTATGCAAGGCACACATCCTGCTTTGCTTTGCTTGCAGCTAAAAGGAAGAAAATTAACATAGGGTTCTAAGTGAAAAATTAAATGATGAATAAGAACAAAAATGGGGTTTTCATTTCTAGGTGTAAGTTTAGGACTAAGAAGATTATTGGATTGAAAACTGACATGAAAGAGGGCTACAGCAAGGATGTTGTATAGCAATATGTTAAAGTACACAATCCTTGTAAAGGAAGTATGGCAAAAACACCCTGCAGGATAACTTGGCAACAGTCGTGCACAGATTGTGCAGTACTTTGCATCCTTACAAGACTGACAGGAAGGTAGAACACCACCATTAGAAGGAATAAATAACAGACAAAATTAAAGTCTAGAACAGTTTTCTAGAATTAGTTATTGTTGGGGAACTGACACTGAAACGCATTTGCATTTTTAGCCTTGAAAAAACAAATTTTGAAATGCTAAAGTAAGTACAATCCAGTTCATGGGAAAATAAGCAGCTACTGCTAAGTGCGGTGAGGGGACATGAGACTAAGAAAAAGAGAAAACAAAAGAGAGAGCTTGTATCTGCAGCTGTTGTCAGTGTACTAAAGATGCTCACGGTGGAGCTCTAGCAAAGAATCCATCTACAGCAATCCAGCCCTGCAGCCACTTTCCATACCATCTTTTCATAGATGGTACTATACCTTTTAAGCAGGTATAGTGATAACTTTAAACCTCTTCAGTTATATATTATTTAGGGCAGACTCACATAATTCAGACTCTGGAGAATTACCATCAGAAATAGGTAATAATGTCCTCGTAACTACATGTGCAGAAATAACTTGATTCATTCAATGGATCCAAAATAAAATATGATTGGCATGTGAAGAACAAGGTAGTCACTGAGCATGTGCTGCTTCTCCTTTCTTTGAGAAAAAGCCAAGATATGGGCAGGAGCATTGCTCTGCACAACACAAATAGCTGATAAATCTCCCTCACTCTTTCATTATTATCTTAAGACTGGAGGGAAAAGACGGATGTCAGAGAAGTAGAAGTATTCAGGTTTTCTTCAAGTAACTGTTTTTAGAAACTCTCTTACAAAACAGATAGATTTGTAATGGTATTTCTGATAATGCCATAGATAGTGAAGAATACTTATTTTCTAAAATACTTCTGGAGGTGGAATGCACACAGAGCACCCAGAAACACAGAAGAGTCAGCAGGTCATCCAGTCTGACCTGAAGAAGCATAAGACCATCTGGAACAGCAGGGCTTGTATGTAGTCTTGATGTCTTTCTTTGAACATATCCTCAAGTGTTCCAGATGTTTTCATCAGAAAAAATGTTCTACACAGTATTCCTTAACCTTCTAGTGTTAATTTCAGCACCATTTTTAATCAAGCATTTCTCCTGGGGTGGCTACTTTCTACTACTTGACTATCAAACATCTGCACAATTAATCACATCATCACTTAACAAGACTATAAACACAGCTACATATTCTAATTTTCTCTGCAATTCTTTGCAAAGTGACTTTGTTTAGACATTTAATTACTTCTGCTGTTTTCACAATCTCTCTTTCAATTTGCAGCATAGACAAAAAAGTAAGGAGAGAACTGGATACCCTGGAACTGCTATTTCTGCGATGTATGAACTCTTCCTCCTGGACTTGCCTATCCCTGTACCACTCGTATTCAGGCTTCCCAACTATTATTTGGTTCTCATTTTGTTCCTGTATTGCCCTCTGTTATTAGCAAGAAAAAGCAAACATAAATCTGTTACATAAATATCAGAAAAACCTTTAAAGGCTGTTTGAAACACTTCTCACTTGGAAAAGGCTCCCAATAAACAAAACAGTCCAAGACATGATGTCTGCATCACCATCCACTCTATTGTTTAAAGGATTATTATCCTGTTCTTCACCTAAGCCCTTCTATCAACAACATATTTTCCCTCTTATGAACTTATTATCCACGTTTTAATAAAACCTTATTATTACTGCTAGGTGAGATACAAAGGGAAGTGAAAACTACAAAGCAACTCAAAACTCTGCCAAACATACCTGCGTGACTTTTATGTGATCATGTGGTGTGGGCTCACATAATCCTGTCAAATCAGGATTATAACTGCGTCCATCTGGGAACAGATAACTGCAGGACAAGAAGACTGTTATAAATATGCACATTTCTTTATCAGCTAAATCATAAAATTTCAAGGGGGCAGAATAAGTTACAGTAGACATGAACTAAACTGAATCATCTTTCCTCAGCCATCTATTTTGTCTTTTGAGCGCCACTGAATTGTGACATACTCATTTTGACACACGCTCATCTGGATTTATGAAAGCAGAGGAAAGATTTTGACATCACTTGCGCAGCTACCACCAGAATGCATCTTTGATTAACAGATAACCTTCTAGGGGTAGCTCAAAAGAGTATTATTTCAGATCTTTGTTTCACAGTGAGCTCATACTTCCTTAGTGATTTCCCCTCTGAGAACATCATGCTCAGGACTCTAATTTAGACTATTTCAAGTAAAGCTGCAGAAAAGAAGGTAACACATTTGTGTGTATCTGTATTATCAGATATATTATATTATATATCTCACAATATATATGTGCATATCTGTGTATATTATGACAAGAATCTACACTGAGAACTTCTACTGCAGACTGGACTTAGGCAAGAACCAACGGGAGCATTTCAATCATGTGGGAAATTAATAATAGGTTAAATGATATTACAGCAATCCTAAGTTGTTCTGTATTCAGGTTTATGTTACCTGTAAGTTGGAAACAGTTTCTTAAAGGTCATATATTTTTAAGTCACATAATGAAAAAGTTGTAAGGTACAAAAACATCATTCTGCATAAAATATTCTCAGCTCCAGATTTTGTTTGCTCAGTTTTTGTCAGAGAGAAACACTACCAATATAAGTGTGTTTTTATTACAGGTATGAAATCATCATACCTGAAAAATTAAAATAGACTGTGTAGGACTGAGAAAATTTACAAGACTGCAAAAGATTAATCAATTTTTTTTTTTTTGAGGACTGATCAATTGCCTTTTCTATTTCTTTCACATTATATATATATTTATACTGGGTATACCAAAACATGTATCCCAGGGAAAAGATTCTGACACCAAATATTTGTCTGTTACTTCAGCCAACCTAGCAAAAATGTACTACTTCTCTCTATAAACTTGCATTCTCCAATAATTATAAATCTTTTCAGTAAACTATTAGAATGTGGAAAATGTTCTGGCTGCACAATATATAAAAAAGCAATTACATAGCTTTCAAATCATTGTCCACAGTTAGACACATGAGTAACTGGAAGTAGTAACTGTTCAATAAGCCTAAGTGCATTTGGGACTCTTGGGGGGCTGTGGGGGGAAGGAGGGATCAATGCAACAGCTGTCTCATTTTATTTTCTCATGGAATTTATTTGCTATGAGATATGACTTTGGTTAACTTTCAGTAACTCTGGTTAATAGAATCAACTAGAAACAAGTGGTTTTTAAATGAATTAAATGCATGGTTCTTGAACTCTGAAAGAATATTAACCACCATATAGCAGATTCTCTGTTTCAAATATCTTTAACTAGCCATATAAGCATTAAGGCAACAAGGAAATCAGCATTTCATAGCCATGGTGGCTGTAAGAATTTGTACTTACAATCCTTCCCGGCTGCCATCGATCAAAGCTTGAAACAAAGGCTTATTGTGAGGAATGGTCTGCAGAATGTTCCCATCACCAGTCACATAGCCAATGGCCCACTGGCCCAGGCGAGTGCAACTCAGTCTGAAAATGTAGCTTGATAAAAACAGGATGAATGAAAAGTCAGTGTAATTCAGAGCTCAGCAAAAGAAGTGAAGAGAGCAATTACAGCCTCTGGTTCAGACACTGAATTAGGTCCCTGAACATTTGGGTCAGATTCCCAGTTCTGTCATGTTCTTTGTATAACCTTAAATCAGCCTGGCTCTTCTACACTGTCAGTTTCTCATGGGCAGAAATAAAGGAAGAGTAGCTGCCTACCCCCTGGTTTTTCACCTGTGTTTTATCTCTCAGAGTGAAAGCTGCACATTCACTGTGAGCAGTCTCACTCAGACATGTCCATAAAAACTCTCCAAGAAGGGTGTATGATACTATCCAGTCTGCACAGCTGCAACAGACACCTTTTGTGCATGTGCAGGCCAATAACACAAACAAGTGGAAGGAAAAATATAAAGCATCTTTAGATGCAACAGAAACAGGAAAGATGAATGATAAAATCTGATCTACTAGAAAATTACATAGTTTTGTGTGAGCCTGTGGAAGTGAACAAAAGACACTACTTCTGTTTCAGAAAAATCAAATATTAACTACACAATTGGACTTAGATTTAAATACTTCTCTGTGTTACAGGTGATAGCTGGGAGTACATATTATGTAAGACAGAGAGCACAATCAGAAGAAAAGGAAGATTACAGGCAACAGGATTGGGCATGTATAGAGCTTTTTACTAAAACCTCTACTCCCTTTCATGTCAGACACCATTTCACATCCAAAAACCTCACTGTGAAAGACCACAAGCTCAATTCTGTATTATAGAGCAGCTTTTCTTAATTACCTATCAATGTTTTATTTCATTCCAAACTAATATGAGAAATGTAATCCTCTCTGAAGTTTGACAGAGCTCTTACAACCTTCAGGAGGCCCCACACTATACTCAAGTGCTAACTATTCATCTGAATAGAATCCTGTAATTTGCAGGATGTTTTAGTCAGATTAAAGAAGAAATTTCACTACATATCTCCTCTTTCACACTCCAGCATTTCACCTAAGCATCTCAGAAAGTAATTTTCTGATACGCAACAGAAAGCTATTTTAAAACTAACTTTCTATTTACAAGGAACATAAAAGCTGCATGGGGTAATTTCTCTATCAGACCATCAGGATCAATAACAGAGAAAATACTCCCAAATGCTCTCAAAATCAGCTTAGTTATTTGGCTTATGTAGCAGTGTCCATGAGTATCAAGCTAAAAATCGGCAGCTCTCTGTTGGAACCACAAGATTTTTGCATATATGCACTTGACTACTAGGGTAACTTAAGATACAGTAGTACACTATTCGCTAAAAATCAAAAGAAACCAAGTACAGAATATGGTTATAACTGTTGGGAGACTTCACTAATGAGTTTCAAAACAATGCACTTTTAACTATGTGTACAACTGCTTCTGCAGAAATTTCAACAAGGAGACCTTAGGGAGAAAGCTTCATAACTGTAAGATAAAACTAGCAAAAAAAAAATCATAAGTAATAAAGAACTAAATCCATTCTAGATTTTTTTCTTCCAAGTTAAGAAAAAAAACCCCAGGACAACAGTGACAAACTGGTAAAAGCTCAGTTTAGATCATTTACTATGCACAGCACCACATGAAAAGTATTTAAAAACTCTACACATCATGATCTTTAATCTGATTGCTTTTCTAGGTGAAGTGTTTATTATATAGAATGATAAAGGCAAAGGTAAAAGAAAGATATGAAATACAAAAGGAATACAAAAGCACACATTAAATTTATACCTTGAATGCTACCATGAAAGTTGTTAAAATGGTTTTTGCTTTACTATTAAGTAAAAATTCAAAGTAAATTTTGAATATCAAATTATATTTTAAAATATGCTTTTCAAGAATGCATTGCTTGTTTTACCTGATTCAGAAGAAAGGAAAAGCAATTTATTTTCAATTTCTTTCTGTTTATTTTTACATATTTAGAACTTCAGTGTGCTAATGCAATATTTTTTTGCTTCACTTCTTCACTCAATTTTAAATAAAATGCAAAAATATGCAGAATAGAAGTATGAACCTAGCAGGATGATGTAGGTTCTGAGCCAGCAAGTTTATTTGGAAAGCAATATGCAGAGAAACCTCTCACCTCCCAGGTTTAGTGCTGTATTTCTGCAGCCTTGCTTTCACTTCATCATACGTCAGGAATGCCATATATCCAGGATGTGTCACAGCTAGGAAGTTCCAATTCCTTAAGATTGAGCCCCACGGCTACAAAGAGAAGACAAACAAGTAAAGAGATGAAACTACTCCCAGGTAGTTCTGTATTTCTGATAAAACTCAAGTCTGTATGTCAGAGACACCTGAAGTATTTTAGCTTCAGCTGAAAACGACACACTTTTGTTTCAGGTCTCAATGGTACAAAGGACTGTCCTATATACCCAACTTTGCTCCAAGTGTTCCCTCAAAAGAATTATTCCAAGAACACCAAGCACAACTTTTTGGATACTGAAGAACCAGAATTTAAGAGACCTTCTATTCATAGCTACATAAAATATTAAACATCATATTTAGTTAGAACCTGGAAAGTATGACTCCATGATGGTTTGATAAAAACACAAACCTGAGAGGTCCTGAATCACTTTGATAGTTAATGATAAGTAACACTAACAAATGAGTCATAATAAAGCTGCTACTCTGAGCTGTCATTTCTTTTATTCTCTAATTCTTGATTTCTTCAGTCACCATAATGGTATTAAAGCCAGAAACAGAACAAATATTGACAGGACTTCACCTGAGTATTTGCTAACCTGAATAGCAAATGCTTCAGAAAACTCCATGAAACATGCCTGATATGCTATCACTTCAACAGTCTGAACAGTCCATTACTGTGAATGAAGGATGATTTTTTTAAGTAGTGGATTAATACAAATATACATAAATGTTCATTCCCAGCATTTGGGAAGTCAAGAAACTGTCTCAAACTTCTAAGGGCTGATCAGGCAGAGATGAAATGCCTGTGTGACATGCTTGATCAGATTATCCTAACACTGAGATTCTAGATATCCTATCCAGATTGAGAGTGTTGTTTCCCAGGCAAACCGTAACCACTACCTAAGCACAGATGAATATCTGTTTATTTTAAAATTAATACCTTATCAAGTTGGACACATGGAATAGAAGACAGGTTTCAGCACAGAGGCCATAAGAAACCTGAAGTGTTTAAATTTGTCCAAAAGCAAGGAAGAAAAAAAAAATCCCAGTCCTAGATTCAACACTGCCTCCTGCCAGCTCCTTCAACAGGTTTAACAAGGCCCAGTGCAAGGTCCTGAATGGGGCTGGGGCAATCCCAAGCACCAGTACAGGCTGAGTGGAGAATGGATTGAGAGCAGGACTTGGGTGTGCTGCTGGAGGAGAGGCTGGACACACCCCAGCAAGGTGCACTGGCAGCCCAAAAAGCCAAACATGTCCTGGGCTGCACCCAAGGCTCTGTGGCCAGCAGGGTAAGGAGGGAATTCTCACTGTCCTCAGCTCTTGGGAGCCCCCACCTAGAAAACTGCACCCAGCTCTTGGGCCTCCAGCACAGGAGGGACATGGACCTGCTGGAGCGAGTCCAGAGGAGGGACAGCAAGGTGATCAGGTGGATGGAGCACCTCTCCTATAAAGACAGGCTGAGGGAGTTGGGACTATTCAGCCTGGAGAAAAAAAGGCTCTGAGGAAACCTGGAGCAGCATCCCAGTGCCTAAAGGGATCTGCAAGAGAGCTGGAGAGGGATTTTACAAGGGCTTGGAGTGATAGGACAAGGGGGAATAGTTTTGAACTGAAAGATTATAGATTTAGAGCAGATATTTGGAAGAAATCCTTCAGTCTAAGTGTAATGAAAGCACTGGAACAGATTGCCCAGGGAAGTTGATCCACAACATTTCAGTTGATTCCCAATCCCTGAAAGTGTTCAGGCTGGATGGAGCTCTGAGCAACCTGGTCTAGTAGAAATGTGTCCCTACCCATGGCAGGGGGGGTGCAATGAGATGATCTTTAGGGTCTCTTCCACCCCAAACCATTCAAAGGCAGAACCCATAGCTTGCCTTGTGTACACAGAGCCTTACCAGAGCAGAAGTGCTAAATGGGGCAAGATTTGTTCCCTTTCTCTTCAAAGGAAGTATTTTCACACCAAAGGACATGTTAACAGTCACAGACTGAAGTTCTGCAAAGTATCCATGCATTCTGCTGTGCTAAGCTTCTCTCTGGTCAGGGAACACAGCACTTAAAGCTGTGCATACATACAATGGGGAGGCAGGGGGAGCAAATTCACTTTCACAGCATCTCCACAAACCCTAGCCTGTGAACCCTGATGCTGTGAATAAACAGCATTACAAATGCAGCTTTTCTGTAACATAAACCCACAGTTGGCAAAACAGTATTTTGATTACTTAATTGGGATTTGCTCTCTGTGGGTGTATGCACACATAGTTACAGAAGCTGTTTAAAAACTAGAGAAGTAAAATGTAACCTCCTGGGAGAAGTTCTCAGACCAGGTTCAGTGCAAGTTCAGTTCAACAGTTACACAGCTTTTGCACCTAATCTCTTTGGCAAAACATATCTCTCTGTTTCTCTGCTGAATTAAAAGTTAACCCTTACATGTATCAATTGTACTGCTGATCCCCTTCTCCTAGTCCAAGGCACAGTAATGAATCAAACCAGCAGTGGTCTCATAAAGAAAATAAGTGAGCAATGTTTGTGCTTGAATTAAAAAGAGATTACTGACACCATTAACATTTGCAACTGTGACACTGTTTTGACTCAGAATGGAGAAGAGATAATCGAAATCAAAACTCTATATACTAAAATCATTAATCCCCTCCTGCCAGATTTTACTAACAACTTCATAATGGCACCCTTTCCCACAATAGCAAAACTAGGACATCTAAGCAACAATTATCACAGGAGAATGTGGAAAACAGAACTAACATCAACCCAGGGTTTAATATAAAATTGGCATTTTGAACATATCTCCATCAGATTTCAGAACAATGACATATTCATATAGGTTGCAAAAAGACCTCTAAGATCATTGAGTACAACTTTTAACCCAGCACTGCCAAGTCCCCCACTAAATCATGTCCCTAAGTGCTTGATAATCCTTTCAGTGAAGACATTTTTCCTAATATCCAGTCTAAACCTTCCCTAGTTCAACTTTTGGCTCTGTACTAGTTTACTACTGTACATGGTAAAGAACACAAATTATCAAATAAATTATTAGATATCTCAATGGTTTCTATATACAAAAGAAATATCCAAAGTGATAAATTCAGAAACAGTATATCTAATACAGATCCAAGTATATAAATGCAGTAGTCCTCTATATTGACTAAAATGCCTTAAGTATGTTCTGTAGAAGAGACACGAGGTTAAAATAGACACATAATATACATGACAAGCTTATTTCAAGATAAATATTAACAGTAACATGATTAATACTATTTCCAAATATAATTTCTTGTTGTAAATAAGCAACAAAGCATTAGTGGCAAAAATATGTTCATAAAGTAAAGAGTTAGGCCTACATTTAGCCTAAAAGAAAGTAATATGTAACTGTCTTTATGTGTTTGTAGAAACAATTCAAATGTGTAGACAGAAATGCACAACAAAAAACACAACTAAAAGTTTGATTATGAGGAGGTCTACAGTTCTAGGAACGTATTTTAAATAGTGAAAAATAAGTAAGCAGCAAACACAAATCTTTTGTACTAACACTAGATGCATGCAGAAATGAAGCAGGTATTTCTGGATGCTTTCAGTTTTTCAGATATGCATGGTGCTGCCTCAAACACCTCTGAAGGACTAAAAGTAATGCACAATTTATTTCTAAATCATAATGATTTAGTTATTTCTGTTGGGTTTTTTGGTTTTTTTTTTTGTTTTTTTTTTTTTTTTTTTGTTTTGCTTTTTGTTTTGTTTTTTGGGTTTTTTTTTGTTTTGTTTTGTTTTGTTTTGTTTTGTTTTGTTTTGTTTTGTTTTGTTTTGTTTTGTTTTGTTTTTTAATCTACTTCCTTGCCTCAGGGCACTAAGCTTCTCAAATTCACACAAGTATCTAAAATATTCAAATCTTACCTGAAATAATCTAGTGAAGATATCAAATTCAAAAATTGAAATGTAGTCATTGCAGGTCAAGTCAATAGTAGATTTAAGAGCCATTGCTTCCAAACCAGAGCTAATCTGATGAACTTCATGAAGGCACTGCCTGAACACTTTCCATGGCACTATAGTTCTGTTAAAAGGGTAGAAAGAATAGAATCAATTAAATAACATATTTAAGATTTGATACCTCATTTACACATCAAAACTGAACTTTTAGTGAAGTGTAACATTAAATTTGTTTCTCTAGAGAGGGAAAAAAACATAAAAATTAAGTTTTCTAAAAGCAAATACAAGAATGGCTTACCTTCCTTTAAACACAGCTGAAGTGTCATTTATTTCACAATGATAAATATCCAAGCTTCCTTAGAAGTACAACAAAAAGAACACTGCAGAAACCAAAATACCCTACCAAGCAGGTGTTGCAAACAATCTCACACCCTTTCAGAGATAATGTAAAGGATAATGCTTGTTAAAGGACTCCTTTCTTCACAGCCTTCCTTTCCAGAATGATAAGCATCAATTTAATATCTACATTTATGATTTTTGCTATAGCTAAAGTTCATGAACAGTGGTCAAGTAACATGACAGCAATCAACCAGATACCACCAAGAGTGGTCCAAGCCCTATCATAAAGCCAGCACAGTTACATTAACTTTCACAGACAGGAAATTAGAATTATCCTTTCTAAGACACAAAGCCATGTTCTGTCAGATTCAGTTTCTATTTGCACAGTTGAAGATAATGCAGTTTAATTATTTTACTGAGTACCTGTATTTGGAAACTGGGATGAAGTTGATCACTTGAATGTGCTCTATCCTATCGCTCTCAATAATAGCAATTATTCTTGTGTCACTAGGGTTAAATCCAAATTTTGCCAAGCCATAACACCCCTTAAAAATGTTCAGCCAAACATTGAGATCAGATTATAATTTTTAAAACATTTTAATTAACCAAAATATAACCAATGCATAATTATTCAGGACAAGATCTCACACATTCACAGTGATATTTTGTTAATAACTGCTAAATCAACAAAAGACGCAGGCCTCACAAACTCAGTAATATTTCCTGTAAATTTTATTAGTTCCAACTGCCTTAGTTTTTCTAACTATTTTCTCATGCACAAATGTAAATTACTTAGTACTGGGGGGAGGAGTGGGGAACCAACTGTATTAAGTTGGTCCTGTGTAACAAGTACTGTGCAGTTATTTTAAATTAAAACAAGCAGTAATTTGAAGTACAACACTAAAGATAAGCTCCTGTATGTCTATTGCTGAAGATATTCACTGCATTTCTAAGTGCAAAGAAATCCACTTGTTACATGCAGGCTTGTATTGAGTGAGTCATAAATGACAAAATGGGAACTTTAATAGATCTCAGCAGATACTTTCATCTGTATATGAAAAACAGGAAACCACAAAGAGCTGAAGAGAGATACCACATCAGATGCCATTTATGAAAGAATGCACATCAAATTTTCATTAGGGTAAAGAGAGAATAAAACATTGCATTAAATTCAGACAAAAAAAACTAGAAAACTCAGTGCTTTTGTGGTGTTGAAGTTGTCTTAGTTCAAGTACCTACTGCTTATTTAGCTCCTGTAACCATGGCTCCAAAACGTTTTCTGATTCCCTTTATAAACCACCCTAAATGGTTACAGCACTGTGATCATGCTGAAATGGGGTTAGAAAAGTTTCAGGGTTGACTGTGGGTTTTGTGAGCTTTTTGTTTGGTTATTTATTAGTTTTTGGTGGGGTTTTCTTTGTGGGGGTGGTGTGTATTTATTTTATTGCTTTAAGTTTTTAAAAGGTTAAGACAATAACCCTAAAACAAATAGAGCATTTATCAGATATGATCACAGCCATACTACACCTTAACAACTGGTTTTTCATGCCTTGCACAGGACAGTTTCTTAGATGCAATTAATTAGATGCAATTAATAAGCAGGATCTTTGGCTCTCTATTCACCAACGCCCTGCACCCCCAAAACTCCACCAGCAACACAGAAAACAAAAGCCTCCAGGAGAATATGTTTTTAGAGCTCTGTTGGCTAGTACTTTGGCTAAGACAGAAACCAGATGCTGGAAATTGAGTGATTAGCTAATGAAATAACATCTGAAGTTATTTTTTGGGATTTCTCCAAGAACAAGTGTTTGGAATAGTGGTGGCCCAAATTTAAAACACACTAAATTCAGTAGGGTTTTCTTTTTTCTCTGCAGCTTTGTGGAATAGGTCTTTTATCTTTCCCTTTCTTTAAATAAAGGTGTGAATTGGTTGTTGAAACCTATTAATTCCTATTTCTCAGCAGCTACTTTATAGTTATCATTCCTAAATAGTTTGTAACAGAAACAGCCAGCGATCATTTCTCCCCCAGTGTCTCTCTCCAGTTTATCCACACATATGCTGTGCTCTTTTGAGACCTTGCAGAGAGCACACCCCCACTAAATGCAGGTGTTCCTGAGTCTTCACAAGCTGAGGATTTCTGCAGTGTCCTCCCTTCCTGCTCCTACACCACGGAACCCCGGTGACCTTTCAGGCACCTGAGAAACACATCCTCTGGCAGAGATCTGGGAAGAGTCACACAGCATGAAAGGAGCTTTCAGAGATGGCTGGCAAGTTGAGCTTCTGTTGGAATTAACATTTCACTGCTCTTGCTTTCTTGTGTCAGGGGATACACAGCCTTTGAAGGCACTGGTTCATGACTCAAGGCTAGAAAGTTATTTTTATTTGGATTTTGGTTGGTGGCAGAGGCTGTGGAAGGGAAGAGAACAGGACCAAGGTTGAGATTGGGACTGTCCTAATTAATAGCATGTTTAGACTGTTACTTAAATATACATGTATGTTTACATATATAAAACACCTTATAGAAAGAAAAAATAAAATCCTGTTTGCAATCCTGCCTGCCACATTCAGCTCCTGAACCAAAGAAGGCATCTCCTACAAATATTTTCAGGGATCTTTGTAGTATTTGTTGCATCATGCCCTAATGATACCCTGCACTAGAGGCTGGCAGATATTCTGCACATGCCTCATGCTATTAGGCTGAACCTGTGGACACTTGTCTAGGAGATGAGTCAGCCAGCTCTGCCTCAGCTCATCAGAAAGATGTGATTTGATGTCTTGGGAACATTAGTTGTCTACAAAATCAGGCTGAGGAAGAGCAGGTCTCAGTATTTCAGGTATTTAATTGTAGTTACATAAGCTGTCCCGTGTAGAAGATGTGCCCACGACTGACTCCAGCTGAGACAATGTTCTGGGGAGTCTCTCACATGAGAGGATGGTACTAAACTGTGACTGTGCTTCCCTCAAAGGTTTGATGCCCAAAGTTTACAGCACTGCTGCATATGGACACATTACAAACAGATATACCCAGAGCTTTGGTAACAGTTTCTCTTTTTATAATAAAATTTTTGGGAAAAAAAACTGACTAAATTACACGTACATACCGTTACTGTGCTACGTGTTAATTTACTGAAACCCTCTATCAGTCCAAAAATCTTCAGAGAGATAATATTAGAAGGAAACAAAAATATGAAGGAAGACACAGTGTACATGATGTACAGCACTGAAAGAATGGAAGGACCTTTTACAAGGAAATCCTAATCTCTACCTGCCAATCTTTTAGGAAATGATTTATACACATGTCCTTGTACTGCCTTTCCTCATCATTAGAGTAGAAGCAAGCCTATGCCAATTCAGGGAAAGAAAACAAAATAAAACAAATGATCCTGAAAAATATTTCCTTAAGAGGTTTTCTGTGCATCTCTCAAATCAACAAAACTATGTGGATCTTGGTATTTACCCTGGGATTACTTTCCTAAAGAGTCCTGTCAAAAACCTTAAAATAAGCCATTTCTCACAGGCCTCTCTAAATGACACTATTTCTCTCCCTTTCTTCTGCAATAGTAAATCTAGTATTTGAAAAAATTCAAAAGTGTTCTAACTGAAACATAAGGTTTTAAAAATACTGTTATAGAGGATGGTATCTATTTACTATTGTTGGCACACATCAAAGCGAAGTATGACTCTATAAATCTCAAATACAGTGTTTTAAACACCACCCACACAACTTCCATATGCTTAAAGGGAAAGGATTAGTGTCTAGCATGTGATTTTCAAACAATTTAGCAGAGGTATTTAGGTCCTCTCTTCCCTCCTGCCCTGATCACGCTTACATCTGATTTTCTAAACTCCCAAATGTTGCCACATTATTAAAAAGCAAAAGACATTAAAATAAACCTGGTGATGAAGAATGTATTTCCTGAGCATGAAGAGTACAGCACTTGTGTAAAACTGCAGAGATGCAGCTATAACCTGGGATGTCAAGTGACACTGTTTCCATCTGAATCAGAGTAGACCACAAGAATGTCTGGGGAGGTAAACATGTACCTGTGTAACTTACAGGGAATATTTTTGTCTGCAAGTTCTCTCAAATGTCGCCAAAAAACACAGCATGAAAAGGCCATTACTGTTTCCAGAGCAATCTCAAAAATGTTCAAGCAAATACTGACCCAGATAGAAACAACATTCTTTGTAAATCTGCAGTGAGCAATGTGGATTTTGACTTATCACCACTGAAAAGAGCATTTTCCTAAGACTGCTGCTTCAGTTTTAAGTGAGAGGCCACATGTTCCCACTGTTTCTGAACTGCAAAGCAAATAATTGACACACAGAAGGCTTGAGAAATTCAGTCCTAAGGGAGAAAAGGAATTCTGCCATATCATGCCAGTACAATTGCTAAATAGTGACATCATTCCGAACAAATACACATGAATCTAATGAGAACAGAGAAGGCAAAATAAGGAAAATCAGCCTTAGGAAATGGAGAAAATATACCACCAAAAAAAGCCACTCCCAATGCTGTGTAACTGGACATTGCTGGAGACACACCAAGTTCCTCAAGAGATACAGGAACTATGTATTTCCCCAAGGGTCCCCAAAGGGATACACTTCTCTGTATTTCCAGCTCTGACCACAAACCCAAAGCACGCTCATGCTTTTGCATGTCCTTTTATACTTAAAACATTGCTTCTCCTGCCTATCCATGGAGAGTATGTTCCCCTGTCTCACAATCTCGTGTGCCAAGTATCAGAATTTTCTTCTATATTTTGTACATGCAATTTTACCTTATTCTAATTTTACCAGAACATCTGTAAAGATTCTGCTTTTCTATTTTCTAATCCTATCTTGCAACTTTCTACTGACTTGCTCTTCTCTATAACATTACCTGTTGTCTTATTCAAACTTTTTCAACTTGCACTTGTGGGGAAGAGGTCTAGAGAGATTCCTGTCTCACTGGCACTCAGAGAACAGTACCTTCTGTCTCTAGCTCAAGTTTAAACGAGTTTATCAATAACCCTGTGCTCTACTGATCAGCTGAGGAAGGGACCACACTCCAAAAGCCCCACTCCTGCTCATCTCCTCCTCTTTAAAAGTCCCTGTTGTTAAAACACCTGTCTTGACATTGATGAAGGCAATGGCATTTGGATCACTGCCTCTTCCACTTTCATCTCAGTCTTTGGTTTCCCTTTACACTTCAGTTCACACCCAGATTTGAAGTTTTTTGGGCCAGGACCAACTCTCCAGTCTGTATTTTTACACTGTTCAGGCAGTAATAGGGCTCTTGGGCACTATC
>WEIU01008075.1:282380-311966 GCA_013389925.1 Aegithalos caudatus | reverse complement strand
CTCTTGGGCACTATCAGCAGCAAGAACAGAAAATCAAGTAATAAATTAAGGCGATTAACAAGGTGTTAAAACTTAGCTTATCTGAGGTCTCTTGAACTTGGAAACATTTAACTGTGAGATAAGTTGTGCATTGTGGTCTGCCTGTTTTACTGCTACTTCTGTGAACTCAAACCACTGGGGCTGTGTCTGTTCTATCCTGAGCCAAAAAGCACTGACCACAGCAGAACCACAGCTACTCAAAGTTTAGAACATCAATTTGAAATGTACTATTTAACTCTTACAGAGAAATCAATAGCCACATTTTTTCATACATTCCAATAAAAAATAAATACATTTCAGGCCTCATCTGGAAAAAAAGTTCAGGAGCATTAAAATGGTAATGTCTTTGATCTCAATAGGGAGAGAGTTTCTATTTTCTCAGCAAGTAAAAGGTGGAGGGAATTCAATTTACATGAAAACAATAATGGAAAATGCTTTAAAAATTTTTAAGTTCCACAATAAAAAATAAAAAGCTTAAAAGTTAATAAATGGTAGAACTATGGAAAAAATTAAAATCTAAGAATATTGACATTTTGCTGCTGACTCATTCTACAACATGAAGACAGCCACAAATCACAAATTTGTGCAGCAAATTTCAACAGTTACAAAGCCCTGCTTGACTTCTGTAGTTTTGAAATTCAGAAGCTGAAAGATCTGTTAGGTCATCTAGCTCAGGATTGCTCCCTGTGGCATTTTGCACATTTCTACTCAGAAAAAACAAACAAACAAACAAAAACCCCCAAAAATCCAGTAAAAATGTAAGGTGCTATTAAAATGAGCAAGAAATCAAGGGAAATTCTCATCAAGCACTATACAGTAATAAAATGTTGGTAATGAAGATACTATCATATTGTGTTCCATATGCATATTTACAACCCATGGGGGATTTACTGAACTATCTGTAAACAAATGTAACTGCTGATTACACACACGTAGCCTAACAATTTCAGAGTTCCACTGAACATTACTGTTTAGCTGTACATGTAACTTAGAACTTGCTTCAGCACAACTTCAATGGTGAACCAGGGGTGAAAATTCACTCCACTAAAACCACTTCCTCCAATCATCCTACTTTAGCAATCACTACAAATTACATCTTCTCAACTTCACCACTTTCCTGCTTTTGACATTATCAAGTTCTTTCTTGGTCTAGGTAAAGCTTGTGTCAATTTATTTCCTAATTCTTTTTCCTAGTTTATTTCTTAGTTCTTTCTCCTTTATGCTCCTCAAGAGGCTCTCTTTTTCCACATAGCCTGTGAAAACACCAGAGACAACCTATTCCAGGCATTCAGCCTTTGGAACGTTCTTGCTCATTCCTGATTTTTGTTTTCAGAAAGTAAATCCAAACAGGCTATTTTCCATCTCCCTGCTATCTTTTCTCTGTCAGCTTCCTTGAAAAAATCTATATACCAAAATCATCCTGGGCCTTCTACTGAACACTGCTAATCCCCTCACCTAGCCCCTAATTTGGATACATGCTTTACTTTGTCCTATCTCAGCACTTGGCTCTGAGGGAGACATTCAAATTTCTGGCTGACTTTTACACAGTGTTTCCAACAGAAATCCAAAGAGCAGCTAGATGTATGATCCTAGGCTAGAAAGAGCCCAGTCATTTATTTTGCTCCTAAGTTTGAAGCCATGTGAATTTACACCTGACTAGCTCTAAACACAAAAAGAAAGACTGCAGACTATTTCTAGTAACAAGATAAATAAACTTCGTTGCAGCTGCACGGTTTTGCAGCAAGTGTTCAGACAGACAAATGTAATCAACAAAATTAAAAGTTCCCCATTCACTGGAAAAAATCAGTGGAAAAAAAATCATTCCTTTTTTTTATACAGTTTACAAATTGAACTCATGAAAACTGTTTTGGATTCCAGTCCTCAGCAAACCGTAACGTGTCGTTTTCTGTAATTGGAAGTGTAGGTCACATTTTCAAAAAGTGAAAGCCAAACAGTCAACTAAAAATATAAATTACTATTGGTGACCTTCTTGCTATTTCGAATATTTCAAGTTAAAAAATAAAAAATTGAATGTTTCAGAAAGAAATGAGTGCCAAAAGTTGATTATATAAAAAAGCATCCACTTTAAACAGGAAGGTTTTTATGATAATACTATGATGAAAAAATCATAAGTTAATCTAATTCTTCAAATTCCCTCCTTCCAATCAGATCAAACTGCAATAGAATTTTTTGTACTACATTTTACCATCAAAAGCCAAGATCCAGCACAACTTACTTTTTATTTATGCTGTAATCTTGAGCAGTGCTAGTCAGTGACCCAAAGTAAGGGCTGCTGTTCAGAAACAAATGAGGGGTCCAGGCTTGCCCTGTAAAACAGAGATGCAGCCAGGGAACACACAATCAAGTTCTTCCCTGTATCCTTCACTGCACTGCCTGAGTTGGGGATTTCAGAAACTCCTAAGGGCCCACCTTTAGTTGGCCAGGTTAGAGAAAGATAAAATGCAAAGTTTGCAAAACTTTTACGCAGGCTTTGCTTTTAGGGAAGTGATACCAGCATATTTGCAAACTAATTTGTCACAACAGGCCCATTGTAAAGGATGTGGCTTACAGGCATATCTGCCATATATTTCTAAAAGGATTAGAAAATAATTAATGTTTAAAAAGCTTCAGGCATTTTGTTTAACAAAGAGATTAAACGTAATGCCAAATAAACTTTTTTCTCATCTGTTTATTTGGCATATATGCTGTTACATGTTTTATAGTTATTTAAGTACAATTAACTAAACCTGAAATAACAGCAAGGCTGCCAAACTTGCAGCTCTACTAGCAGATCTACTGCTCCTTGCTTAGAAGACAGGCAACAAAACCAGCTTCACTTTATTGGAGAAGAGCTGGGAACACCACTACCAGTGCTTATTTACTTGGTCGGAAAGTAAAGCACCTGACCAGAAATAACTGAAAAAAAAAATTTCAGGCTATACTACAAAACCAAAGATGCATATGTTTAACTGGATGTCATCAAACTGCCTTGATTCCTACACATTTTTGATGCACTGATGTTTTAGGCAAAAAGCCAACAAAACACAAATATCCAGTCACTCTCCCTAAAAAACCAACCAAACAAAAAACCCAAACATAAAAAAATCTTATCAAAGTACATAGGGGAGAGCAGAGAAGGTCAGAGGGTTTGTACTGAAGGATCATACTTAAAGTTGCATTCTATGCAGAAATTTGCATTAGCAGGAAACAAACAAAGCCTAGAAAAGTCACGGCAAGAGCTCTGGGCCATGAAAGATTTTAGAAATAAGAGCTGCAGATGAGTCAGAAGAGATAAGTGTACACAAGAAAAGGACAAGGGTAGAGCTGAGTTGCTCAGATGAAGCGATGCAGTTGAAAGATTCTATTTACCAACCTTGTTCTGATAAAAACTTACTAATAGGTTACAGTATCCCACTCTCTGACACCTCAAATACCTATCTACTGTGTCATCTCCCAGGAAAGTCGCAGGAGTGGACCATTGGAAGGAAACTTGAAGGAAATCTCTTGAATCTCACACAGACAGTAGAAGTCAGTCAAGAACCTCAAAGAGGAGCAGCACAGGGAATAGGGGAGCTGAGGAAATTGGTTCAGATGAAAGGATAGAAACAGCAGCTTGCAGAGGAGATCTGTAAATCCCAGTGACAGAAATGCAATTTGTGATCAGACAACTGCTAAAGGTCATTCAAGGATAGAGCCTAACAGGAAAAGAGAAGCACCACAAGGAAATTTAAATTCTGAGAGCTCCTATGCAAAGGGGGAAAAGAGAGGAAGAAAAAATAGCAACACTGAACAAACATGATCATTAGTCATTTTATCAAAGATCCTGTTTTTCTTTTCTTGACTGACATGTTTTTTAAAAGCCTTGTCTGATAGAGAACCCTACATGTCACTTAAGTTAATCCTTCAGAAAACTTTAGCTGAACTTTTGAAGTTATTTTGAAAATTACATTCACATTAAAAAAATGGGTAACACGGAACACGGTGGAATTCTGTTTCCCTAACAAAACAGAGGACTGATATAGCATCTTCATCACACTCTAACATTACTGACATGGGAAAGAAATCACCAGAAGACACTACCATGAACCCAGAAAGAGGAAAGCTGACAGTGAGTGTGTTTAGACTAACAAAAAAAAAACATGGAAGTGAAACTTGTAAATTCGCACTGAACAGAACTGATTTGCAAAGTGCCAACCTACTATGCTGGTATTCTAAATAAAAAGACTTCTTTTAAAGAGCTGTTTATGCTGAGAAGATGCAACAGATTGCTGCAGAAATTCTTCTGCCTACATTGTGCAGGATATCAGAGTGGTGACCATAATGACTGCTGTGTTTTAATGAAAAATACACCAACCTATTGCCTCTGGCATTCCTCTTAAGTCATTGTTACACTTATAAGCATTCCACATGAGAAAGAGAACAAGCTGCACATCTTGTATTAGCTTATATGTGTATTCAAAGTGGATGTTTTTTCCCAGAAACAAACCAAAAATCCCACATATGCCTATTTTCACATTTTCACTACTGCATTTCCTATATGGATTAAATCACATATCTACACTTCGCACACTTCATTCCACCCAAATATTGTAGTAGAGTTAGAAAGTTAAAGGTGAGATAAGAAAACATACTGTCCATGAAACTAACTAATATCAAGTTCTTAATTCAAACTTTGGAGTTTTCATTTGTAGAATATATATTTTTAATATGAAAGGGCAGGATTTGCCATATACTTTGTGAAAACAAGGTCCTATCTTCACCCTATAATGGAACAAATAAACTTCTTGCAATAAGACTGAACTTAAGTACCCCTGACAGAACTACCTTTGAGCACTGGAAAATTACACCATTGGGAAAAAACCTGCTAATGATGAACTCAGCAATTTCAGCCAATTTAAAGACTTAGATGAGAAATTATCTTCAAAACACCCACCAACCCTTATTTGGATTTGTGAGAAGTTCATTTTTTATGCTTATAATTAGAAAGAATTGAAGATTTTATAAAAGTTACTTACTTATCTCCAAAGAATTTTCTCCAGAAATCTGCAGCGTCGGCTTTGGTGATGCGAAAGTTATCACCCTGGAACTGTCCATTTGGAAAAATAGCCTTGATTTCTGCTAACATGTGGCTGAAGATCAGAGACAGCTTTGTAAGGTTTCTCCTGCAGATATAATAAGGAAAAAAGAAATTACATCAAATCCTTCGAATAAATTTAATCAGGCTTTCATTATTTCACATATCCCATGTATTTCTGTAATCATCACTGTGTGACACAAGAAAAACATTGAGCTTTCAACTGAAAACACAAAGAAATACAAATCAGTGGTTTGTGTTTCCATGGACCTCTGAGGACATATTTATCATAAATCTCCATGAATAGAAAACCACTTTTTGGCAACAGAACAAATCTGAGTTCTCAACTGCATATTCAGATACATTTCTTGGGCACTATGCTTGTGTGTTTCTATTTCATTTACTCACTGTAGAAGCAAGAATTTATACTAATTAGCTTATACATTAAAAAAACCCCAACCAACAAAGAAAACTGAAAAATTACCCCACACTCAAAAATCTAAAATTGTAGTTTTGTATATATCAAACCTGTTTCAGTCCAAGTTTCTAAAAACATAAACATGACATAGAAGTAGATTTACTCCTTTCTCCTATGACAGCTGAAAATAATAAAAAGAATAAAACTTTCTCCTACTGTACTTCTTATTCTCCTTTCAAATGCTCTCTAGTTAAAACTTGCTTTCACTGGCATATTATAAACAAAAACCTAACTTATTGTAAACAAACAAAAAAGAGCTTCTCTGCTATCATCTCATTTCCATACATTTTCCAGGCTTCTATCAGTTAATCAAAAATTACTTAGCTTTTGGCACAGAAATATAATCTAGTATAGCGCAAAGAACAAAGAATCCTTAAGTGCAAATAAACCTTTTGTATGGAAAAATCTGTAGGAAATGGTGAGGAGAAAAGAAAGAAGCAGCAAAATTTTTAAGGGCTTATGCCTCAAGATTCCATGATGCTCCTTGCAGTGAAAAAGGGCCATTTCCCAAGCTAATGTACAAAATAGAGACCAAGCAGTGTCTGATGAAGGATTTGTGTTCTTGTGAATTCTACTGGAGTATTTTAATGTGTTAGAAGTGCCCTATGTATGTCAAGCCCATTCAGCTTTAACCATCTCAGATACTACTTAAAAATGATTCAAGCAATTTAATGAAAACCACTAAAATGCTTCTCGATCATGTAATTCATAGACTGTTTAAAGACAGTATTTTAAATAAACTCAAACTTATTCATAAGTTCTTTGCCACATGGAAGTATTAAGATAGATATTTATTTTAGTTGAACATATTTCCTGGGGTCTTCTTAAAAGAACGCTCAATTTAGCACTGAGGTGGTAATTATTTCAACTACATTTGTGAACTTTATAATAGAGATTTCTGTGGGAGCTGTGTTGCAGATTTACTATAGGTTTTACTACCAAGAAAATTACGATGAAGTTGTTGTGAAAATATAGGTAATTTAAAACAAACAAAGCAACCCCTAATGAATACACTCTCCCTTCCCTCAAGATTAAGAATTGCTATAGGGCTAAGTCATTCAGAGTCCTCTAATTCCTTCAGTAAAATCAGATGTCTGTAATTACCATGCTCAATAGTTCCTTGCTATCCCCCTTCCTATTTCCTTTGTATTTTAATTACATACACTTGTTCTTTATTATTTTACTCCTCAGAACTCAAGCCTGATGCAGAGGAGCAAGCAACAGCTTTTTTCATGTGGCTTCCTCGGTCTGCCCTAGACCCAAGATGAAACAAGCAGCTTTCTGTACTTGGGACAGATGGGAACAAGACTCTGTGCAAGTTTGAGCAAAGCTCTGCCCTGCCTGGCACAATCAGTGTCCCACATTACTGTGCTGTGCTGCAGGGGCTGTTTGCAGGTACAAATACACCCAGTGAGCCTGCAGGATCCCTGAGGCTTGAGCCCTGCAGTGGATTGAGGGATGAAGCCACACAGAGGTGCCATTTGGTACATTTCCTTGCTGGAGGGCAGCGTGTGTCTGTCCCTGGGCACAGCTACAAGGACACTGCCAGAAGCAGCAGCTGCTAGGATGTGGGCAGGGAATGCACAGCAGAGACACACACCCAAAGGGCTCCATCTAAATCACCTCTTCCTTCCCTCTTACAACAGCACCAGGACACTTTTGTTCCAATATACAAAATCACAAGGAAAGGAAAAAAAGTAAAATTATTTTTTGCTTGCATTTGTATATAAACATGAAAAAGTATTTTAACATCTGAGACAGCTTTTTATCTGACAGCAAAGGTGAAACTTGAAACCAACTGGAAGCTTGTCTGTGCTCGACCATATATCAGAGCACGTACAAACAGCAAGAGATGGCAAACTCCTGGTTATTTATATGCAGGATATCTGGTTTTGTCTCTTTAATCTTGATTCTTACTCTATGAGATCATTATCTCAAGTCCTTCTTTGGTATCAAAAAGCCATGATAAATTGTGTCTCAATATTTGACTTACATATTTTTTCTTTAGAACAGCAAAGCACATATTGCACAATTTTTGCTGAGATATGCTTACATGATACCAGATCTGAGTACCTGCTTGAGGCAGAGATACTCAGTGATTTCAGAAATGATTTTCAAGAATTATGGTGTAGGGATGATGGCACTGGGGTAGGCCAGTGGCTCTCCCTCTCTGGCTATTTCACTTGCCTGAAGATGTCTATCCATTTCAGCAAAGTCAAAAGACTTTTCCTGTCTTGGGGAGGGCTTTCCCAGGACACCTCAAGAAGCACATACTCCACTTTATCAGACCTGGCAGCCTGTCTGTGTAGATGCATTTTTCAGCTTAGGATGATTCCCTTCTTTCCCCCATATGAAGGATGGAGTAGTGTCAATTTTTTTTCCGTCCTACTTCCCATTCATAATTTTAAGATTTAAAAGGTATTTAAGTCCTATTCATTTGAAAAAAAAACAACTAGAACCATCAAGGTTTGTCAATTTGGTGAATAATTCTAATGGAATTCTAAAGAACTGTTCAATCTGAGCACCCCTTTTAGGGGGTGAGATTGCCTCACTGCCACCATGAGACTGCCAAGAAACCAGGCTGCATCTCTTGCAGTGACAAAGGCTTTCTTCTGATCACAGCAAACACTGAGGGAGTGGCAAAGGGGCAACTGGACTGGCAGCCTGGCAGAGCAGAAGAGCTGAGCAGACAGACACAAGCTGCAGAGACCTTTTGATTCACTAGATTCCAGCAGGGGAGAGATCCTAAGGGATCACACTGGAGCTACAGCTCAAAATAACACCATCAAATTACTCAGAAACAGTGGTTTTAATGCCTCAGCAGCCAGTTTTCAGGGTTTAATATTATAATATACTTTTGCTGGTAACTTGGGGCCACTTAGAGGTAGAACTTCTTTCCTTAGGTGTGGAACAGAGCACAGACATCTTTATCTCTGCAGAGAAGGGATTTCATGCTGATGAGAAAAACCTTACCTTTCTGAAATTAAAATCAAACAACACTGCTTTATACAAAAGTGAACCAAGATGATCATTCTCCAGTATATAATAGCTACTGTGGTAAAATATAACAATATTTTAACACTAAATCATGTCATATCAACTCCACTTTATGTAATACAGAATGTAGGTATCATCCATATTGCTTGCAACATACTCAACACCTAGTTGATGTTTTTCCAATGATTTAGCTTAGATTTTGCTACCTTCCTTCCAAGTCAAACTAATGCCATACAGCTCAAATTCCTTATAGAACTTGATTTCTGAAGTACTATTTTGCCAGTCATACTCTATGTTGCCAAACATCTTTGCACATGACAGATCTACTGAAGAACCAACATGGTCTAAATCAACCCCAGAACCTTGGACATAAGCTACAAAAATTAAAAACTGAATTTTTATTTTGTACAAACTTGTGAAGTTCCACTGAATCAGTTAATCAGAAGGACACATTTTATAAATTTCAAAATTAATCTATCTTTTAGAGCGAGCAAAGCCTGAATACAAGAATTCTGAATTTCTTTACTTCTCAACCAATTACTATATTCTGAATTAATTTTCTCTTCAACTGTCAGGAGTGGGGTCAGGCTAGAGAATACTGCAAAGATTTAATAACTGAAGGACTTTTCAAATACCAGTCATATGCAATGTGAAAACTGGGCTAGATAATGGAGATACTATGACATCCCAGCCAAACCAAAACAGCAGCAGCAGCTGAGCAGGAGGAGGTCTGAAGCAGTCCTACCTCCCTGGATCTACTTAAAAATGAAATGCAGCATGATCACCATGCCACAAAACAGGTTTTGGCTGTGTCAAATTTGTAATCACTGTATGAAGTTAATTTTACTTGCTGGAAGACAGTATGGTCCAGCAAACAGGACTGGACAGGGAATTAGTCAGTGTCAGTTCCTTTCTGCCATTGGCCTGAATTATGAGGTGGAAGGAACACCTGAGTCCTGCATTCACTGCCTGTGTACATGGATGAACAGAGCAAAATGCTCAGAGAGCTCCAAATCTGGAGAGCTCTGAACAGAAATGCATGGCAGATCCAGCCTGTGCATAAATACACAAAGCAAAGCATCCATCTGTGCCCTGATCCTTCATCATTAGTGGATGTCACAGACAATTGACCAAGACTTTGACCAAGACAAAGGCATTTCAACAAAATGTACTTCTTACTCCTGCAACAACTTAAGAAAAACTAAACCTACCTTACAAACTACATGACTATGTCCATTAAAAAAAAATCATTTTACAACTACAAATATTTCTAATAAAAGAGCACAATCTGGAAGAGAAGTCTGAATCCATATCTCTGCAGTTATTTATGTCATTCCAAGAATTAGGTTATTGCTGGATTTCCTTCTTCATTGCATCTACTAAGTGTTTAATCTTTCTGCATCCACATTGATACACTTTGTTAAACAATCACCTGCTTTAATAAGCAATACACCAACTTTCCAAGCTCATAATATATAACACAATCATCTGGCATGGAAGAACAGTCTTTAGGGCTGGCAGCTAAGAAAATTTTCCAGATATATCTTTCACAAAAGTACACCAAACTACTCCTAAATAACAGATAATTCCTCTATAATCATTATATAGAATAATCATACCAAAACAGCTCTCTTAGCTGGCAAAGCTGCAAATCATAACTGCATAGGAACTAAGATGAAAGAAAGTTTAAAGTATGAATTTCATAAGGTGAACTGTTTATTTTGACTTCTAAAAATCCATCCCCCCCAAATATTAAAGCCTCAAAATCCAAAGCATATGTACAGAGCTCATTTCACTTAATTAGTTATATTCAAAACAGATTTCTGATCCATATGCTCAATTGTGGTAAAACTCAAGGATTCTACAAAATACATGTTACTAATCCAAAGGAACAGAATAGAGTCTTGTGATTCAGGTCCAAAAGAGGGAAATGAAGACCCATGTTCTGAGCTCTGTCACTCCAATATCCTGAAGTTCAGAATTTATGCTTTGTGACTCAGATTTCCATTGTGTGAAAAAAGCTCTTTACAAAATATTTCCCACTTTTATTTTGCCACCATGAGGACAATCATAGCTGCTCATAAAACCCCTTGATAGATCATACTTCTGCCATTAGCTCCTGATAAGTGACTCAAATAGGAATGCACTAAGTCTAGGACAAGGTACAGATTAAAAAAAAAAAAAAAATCTGAAGAAATACTTGAATTTTTGAAGATCTCCAGAAGACATAGGAACAAGACTAAAAATTATGCATGCTGATAGTGGTTCACTCTTGATAATCCAGTATAACCCTGACTCATTCATCCCCCTTCCTCTTACAGAACTTCCTTTCCCAGAGACAGGAAACATAGGGAAAAGAATTAGCAAAAAACCCCACAAGAAAAAGAAAAAAATCCCTCCCCCAAAACACAGTAACACTCCCACAAAAACAAAAACTCCCAAACAAACAAACAAACAAAAAAAACAAACAAACAAAAAAAACCACCTCCCCCAATACTTTTTTTTTTTTAGAAATCTACAGGTGTAGAATGCAGTCAGATAATCTTAACAATGAAGCATTCCTTAACACTTCAGAGGAAGCAAAGGAAACCAAAGGTTCCTGTCAATATGCTTGCAGAGAAAAAAAAAAACCTACCATCATATTTGGCAATCAGATCAACTCTGCTCCTGTGCAATGATTATTTTTAAAAGCTATATAAGGACAGGGTATTGTTCAGGGACCAAAGTATATGAGCCTATTCTTGGGATGAAATGTCCCTGGGACTAAGAATAATCACCAGCTCTGTTTCCTACTTGTGCCACTGACTCATGGAAGCAACACACACAACTAAACTTGGCTGTGTTTTAGTATTCTTCAGCTGTAAGCTGCCCCACAAACAAAACCTAAGAACCTGCCTTAAACATAGTAACATTCAGCCAATAACTAAACTTATCATATTTTAAGTATTAAAAAAAATATATATAAAATTGTAAGAAACTAACTGGAGACAAGTATTACTTTTCTTTGAATCCTGGAGGAGCTGGGTTTATTATGGGTAGGAAAGCAGCATCCTTTCTAGGATGCTTCTTCATCAGCCTCTTTGTGACAGATACAAGGAATATGGTACAAATCTGTGCTATTCACAATGGATACCAAAAGAAAGAAATGGCAGACTTTGGCTAAGGATTGGGCAAGGATGTTTGGAAAAACAAAAAACTGGTTCCAATGTCACCTTGAATTTTCCTCCATCTTTTCCTTTGCTTAGAAATCGTTTTACATTGATACACAAACTTTCACCAGCCTGGTTCCTTTTGTTCTCATATTTTAAAAAGATATTAAAATGAGAGAAAGCAATGCTTGAAGAATTCAAAATTTCATTTTTTCTTGTGAAACTGCTTATCAGCTGCCATTGCTTCTATAGCAGGTATTTACTGCCCAATTTATAGAAAAACCAAGAATTAACTTAATATACAACAATTTAGTAAAGAAAGTGGAATACAAACACAGAGGAAGGAAGGAGGCCAAGGGTTTTGCCAATCTATGACACTCTGCAAACTGGTGAGTCTGTCTGCTCACTGCTCTTTCATTTGTGAACTGTTAAGCCACTGTGCCACCAACAACCCTCAAGCAAAGTTCTATCCAAGGATTATGTTTGCTTCTTGCTAAACAAATGTTTCATACAGCAGCAACCATGAAAAGCTCTTGTCAGCCAGGCTTTAGGCTTTACACTCCAAGTTTTGAAATTTCATTACCTCCAATTCTGTCCAAGTGGCATTTATCCACACAGATAAATGTCTCAAGGTATTCCTAAACAATTTTAATTCCTTCCTCCCTAGTCCTCTGGTATAGGAGGTAAAAAATATAACCATGAAATGAAAACCTAAGCTGGCAGGAGTAAGAAGTAACAAAGGAAACAGTCTGCATAAAGCAAAATGTTGAGTCGTCAACAATAAAGACGTGTGTTGACAAGCTAAAGATTTAATGATTTTGGGCATAATTATTATCTTTAATTTCTTATGCAGAAGTATAGAGGTTACACACACAAAAAAAAAACCCTCTGGAGAATGCTACTCTGAAAAAAAAATTGCACAAAACTGATCTGAATATTTACAAGTACAAATACTTTGTGAAGGATAGTCAATTCTACAACATTTTAAGTAGCAACAAAAACTAAGAGCTAAGAGACTTATTGATTTTACTACCAAGTCTTTCAATGGACCTACTAGATCATCCTTACAAAATACATGATTTAACATCTTTAATCTAATACATATAGAGGTATAAAACCAGAGCTAGACACTGTGGTTGCACTCATCAGTAACAACGTATTGTTAAAGCACTGTTCGCTTCCTCCAACCTCCTCCCATAGACATCTTTGTCTACAATGGTTCAATATTACTTAAATGAACACTGACCTAAGTCTAAAGCCCAATATTTGTATGTATTAATGAAACTGAAGTTATCATAGAACTGCCCAGGAACAGCAGTAAACTCAGTAAAAACTTTGAAAAGTTTTTCTGCTTTTTTACTGCTGAGTAAGCTCAGCAGTAAAAAAGCAGAAAAGCTGAATTAATTCACTGAACACATAAATGCATAAAACTTTTAAAAAACATGAATGAATTAATATGAAACATGGAAGACTGAATTAGCATCCTTTCACCATCTTCCAAAGCCTTCTTCAAGTGAAGGGATATTCAAAACAGCACTTGGACAAAATAAGCAGTCCTAAAGACACAGGTGTGGTTGGTATAATTTTTCAGCACCTGATTAGACCAGTAAACACCTTGAATTGCACTGCAAAGTGAGGTCACTACTATTATTCACACTATCCACATACTGGAAGTATAACTGATACTACCAAAAGGTGTTAATGTTTCCCCATATAACCATCTTCCTTGGAATTCTTGTAAGGATCACTTGGTTTGAAGACTATTTGCAGATAGAGCACATCTGCACCAGGCCAAGCAAATCTATGTGCAAAACCAGACCTTTCTACATGGACCAATTCCAGTGACTCCAGAGGGGGTAAGAGGCTGAATTTGACACAAATCCTGACCCAGCCAACACAGCAGCCAGAGGCCAGGGATTGGCACAAGGAGGTACTGATGTGCCTAAATGCTTATCATGCTTATCCCCCTGACAGCAATTGAGCATGAGCAAAGGAAAGTAGTTTAGTTCTGTGTCATGCCTCATCTATTTTGTTGTCATGCAAAGACTCAGGAAACTCAGTGGTTCTGAGGTGCTGACACCCACAAAGCACGTGTGCCATGCAGCACCCTGGGCAATCCTGTCCCTGGGCAGGTCTGCCTCCCCTCTGGGCAGCAAACAACTGGTTGTGCTTCCCTCCACTGCCTTGCAGAGTGCTCATTTCCTACACAGAAATAGTCCACAACATCTACTCAGGCTGCTTCTTCCAGGGCTTTTCATTCAGACTGTTATCTTACCTTAAAACATGCTGTTACGACGTTTTCTAAGTAAAATAAAACATGAGCATTCTTAGCAGCAGGTAAGAAGTACTTTTAATTCAAAACCTACTGAGTTTTGCAACAGTATAGTTTGTTGGTTTTTTTTTAGGAAGATAAAGCTTTCTGATAGAGAGTGAATCCAAAATTTTTCAGGCCTACTGCTCGTCAGACTAAATGACTGTGGAAAAAAACTGCAACACAATTTAGCCATTTCTGAAAGCAGGACTGGTAAATAGTTCCTTCTGACATTAAGGACTTTTGGAAAACTAATATCCATACATGTCTTCTTCCATTTATATAATTCTCAAGTACCTAAACCCATTTTTAATATTTAATAGGAAATAGCCTCCCAGTACTCTTGGTGAGACTGACACAAGTTTGGCTGAATGATGAAACTGAGGGAAATCTTATCCAAGAGGGCCCAAAACAAAATTCAGAATTCTCAGCTCTGAATTCTGAGCTCATGGTAGTTGACTAAACACATGAAACACTTGCAGGCAAAACCTAAGTTTGAGATAGCCTGCAGCTGTAGGCACAACTCTAATTCTTACATAGGGGGCTTTTAACACCAAAGAGGATACAATAACAAAATTATTCTCCATTTCTCTCAGCAAAACTCATAATGAACTCAGAAAGAAAAACGATTTTTTTGATTCAAGAGCAAAGAAGACAGCAGCTACAGAAGGGAAATGGATGGAAATAGATGGCAACATTGTACTCAGAGAAACTTTATTTACAAGATATGATAATGCAGAGAAGCATAGGAAAGCCCATGAGAAAAAGCCAACACTTTTAGAGAAAAGTTTGAACAGCATGAAAAAATTGAACTATAAGGAAATGTATTAAACACTAGGAACAAATGCATCTGTTTTGAAGTTGCTGTCTAAGTGAACATCTCTCCTATCCATTCAGCCCTAGCTAGGCAACATAGAGAGCCATGGAATAAAAAAAATCTCCTACTCTACTGTATTTAGAGACAATCAAAATGTACAAATCTAAAGGGGATCAACAATGGCCACACACAAAACCTTATCCATGGCAATTCTTTTGAGACCTTAACCTTTTCAGTTATGATTTTGGTTTTGTTTGTATGAGTCATAAGAAGTAGCATTTTTACTGATCAATCTTCTAATGCAGATTAGGGATCTAAAGTGAAGTTTTAAAATAATATCCACTTTCTTGCATTAGGAGAGTATCTGAGTATCAAAACTGCTGTACTTTTAGAAGTGCTGTAACCTGCAGAGGTGTCACTCATGATTTCCACTGAGTTCAAGTCAACAAACTGTCCCCAGCATTCCCAAGAGCCTGGCCAAAAAGGAATTTTCCTGGCTGAGCTGCTTCTGAGATTTGAGATAAAATACTGAGCTCCACACTTTGCCCTAGAATTCAACTTTTAAAAAAGTCCTTGGACTTTACTTTTTGAGCCTCTTGTGCATCATCACTTCTATTTATTTGTTCTGTGGCAGTGATAGGAGCCTTTCGTCAAAAGCAGAATTGTTTCACAAAAACTAACCCTCTTCATCCCATGTAGCTTCCTGTCAAAAGTATAATCATTTAATGGGTAGAGAAACTCTCCAACTCTACACTTTAACAAATATATTTTTTTCACAGACCTTCAAATATAAAAGAATTTTGACCCAAATCCCTGAAATTATATTTCATGTAGGCAGACACTCTCATTACAGCATTCTAAGTGTTGTCACTAAAGCATTCTAAGAGTATTTTAGACCACATGAAAACATATTATTTATTCAAAATGGAAATCCAAGTGAGAGCTACATAACCCATCAAAATATAATAATCAGCCTTCAAAACACGTCTCAAGGTATTGAGTCCCTATCAAACGTAATAAAAATTTCCATTTCCTCAGATGCACTCTAATCAAATCCACCTGAAATCACTCACTGAAAATGATTTAAACATTACTTAGAGCTGAGATGCAGCTTGTTTGAAACATTTAGGTAACAGAAATCTGTCCCCCATAGCTAAGCAGTGTCATACAAATGCATACAGCACAAAAATACACAAAATAACATATATGATGTACTGAAACTGTTTGTGGGTCTCAGAATAATCACTGGGGTTTTATTTACTGAGAGACTGTGAAGTGACTTTCATTGAGAGAAGAAAACTAGCATCTCTGGCCAAAACAGTAAACCATCTACCCTATTCCCTTTCACACAGATCCTGAGGCACTCAGCTGCCTGTCCTCCTGCATATGAGGAGCACATCTAAACCATTTAAATCCAGATGCATTGCTGCCACATTGCATTAGGAACTTTATCTGTACAGAAGAGCAGGGAGAGAAAAATCAAATCCTTGGCTCCAAAATGCCACTTGAAATGATGCTATGTGTACTTACAGCCCTTGAGGAACAGGTCAGTACATATCCAACAGGACTGTTGGGATAATCTGGCATCAACAGAATACAGCACAGACCTTGGTCAAAGTCTAACAGATTTGATAATATGTTGTGTGATTTCACACTAACTAGAAAACAGCAGAACTGGCTGAAATATTTACATCAGTAATTTGGACAGTAAAAGCAGGCACTGAAACCCACAAGGATATAGCTAGACAGAGAGGTGTGTTTTTCATGTAAACAAAGTCTTTGCCTTCAGGAAGTACTGATGTCAAATCTCCAAACAGAAGCTGTCTATAAAAATCAAAATAAAGCACCTTGCTCCTTCACTCCTTATCTCTCATGAAAAGCAAAGGAAAAGAACAGAATAAAAAAGATTGAAAAGCTATTTGCAAAAAATTCCTTTCCTTTTTTTGGTCTAAAGTACAGTAACCAATGAAGAAATTTATACCCTGATCTGCCTATTGATTTTTTTTTTTTTACATGAACTATTCAAAGGCTATAAAGCTGACAGATAACTGCAAATAGCTGCAGAGTGACTGCACAACAAAAACAGCAGATGAGGTTCAATACACACGAAGGTATAATGTATTTGACCTGATGTAGAAAACTGCAGGCTCTGAGCTGTCCATTGTCACTCAGAAGCAAAATTTTCAATTATGATAGGTAATTGCATGAAAATCTGTCCAGTGCTCATCAGCAATAAAATCCCAGATCAAATATTATGAATTATTAGCAAAAAGAAGAGAGGAAAAAACCCAGAAAACACACTTAGTCGCCTGTTATCAAACCAGATATATAAGAAACAGAGATATAAGAGATACTCTGAAAGACAAGTGAGGTTACCAAAGGTAAGAAATGGCTACAAACTGAGGAGGAATTAAAAGTATGGTGGGACTCTTCATGTTGGAGGAATGACCAGAGAGGAACTCTGATAGAGATCTACAAATTGCAAGTGACATAAGGAAGATGGATGAGGACTGACAGTAACTAGGAACATTTAGTGACACTGACAGGAAGCAAGCTCAAAAAATCCCTGATCCACAGAAGTTGTTGCCTAAGGACACTGAGGAGGCAAGTTTAAATAGGTTTGAGGGGAAGCTGGGAAAACACCAGGAAGAGCTGCTTCACTGAAGGTTAGTAGAGTAACAAAGCACAACGGGTTCAGGAAATCCCTTAGCTAAAAATGGACAAAGGCTGAGAGAGTACTAAATTATATGTGTTTGCCCCATTTATTCCTCCTTAGGTATGTCCTTATGCTCACCACTGAAAGCAAGAATGACTATTATGATTCAGATCAGGTTCTGTCTTAAAAACAAGACACAGAACTTAAGACATAAAGCACATGGTTCATAGGTTACCCCCAAAGCTTTTAAGTTCACTTACTTCACTCATACAATTTGATTGCACAGAACTTCTAATACCTGATCACTCATAAGTTAATTTTGGATGCCTTGGTAAACAGAAGCCTCCTACTGTTGACAAGCATTCTTTTTCACCCCCATAACTGAGAATAAAAAGTTGAAGCTGCCCAAATGACAGGCTGTATCATGAGCGTGGCTACGTGTTTCACCAGGAGAGTGTCCTGGCACATCTGGCAGCAGGAAGAGGCAGGTGCTGGAGCACAGCACTGCATGAGGCAAAGACTGAGAGAAGTACCAGGGTAGATCAGCAGCAGAGCCCTGTTCTGTGCTCTAAAATGATAGCTGCAACAAGAACCTACAAGGGTACTTGCCAACACTGGAGATGTGAGGAGTGTTAGAGGGATGGTGGTGAAACTGAATCACAGATGTCATCCAAGATAATCAGCTTCAACAGTGAAAGCCAAGATAGCATTCCTAAAATTAGATGGAGAGGCTCATAGAGGGCAAGTGTCCAAAGAGAAAAGGTTACTACACCACAGCTGCAGTGGAAACTTCCAAATTCTGAGCACCGATGTGAAAATCTGTATGTTTTACTTAATGCTACATTTTATTACATGCAGGCCATTAAAACAATACACATGAATAGAATCACAACTAGACACAAAATACACTAAAATTCCTTCTGGTAAAAATAGTTTTTTAAGGCATGAAGGTTCCAGGAGTCACACCCTAAGAGTTTACTCCCTTGAGACAACACTTGTGGAGTTTTGCCTAGCAAGACAGTTCACTTTGCTACTTGCAAAAGTAAATGCTTTATGAGATTATGGATTCCTGGAACAATCCATCAGCCTCTGAAAACAAATTGCTTTGAAACAGGAATGTAAACCTAAAGACAATACTGTTCTTCTCTCAAACAGTGAAGCATTCCAGCTCTTGCTACCAAAGCAAGTAAGAACAGGAGACAGAAATTGAAGCAAACAAAAATCTCTGGATAATAAGGCATCCAGCTGCAAATTTCTAATCACTCTTTTTTTCATGAATCATCCTTAAAATCACTGCACTAAATATCCTCACCACCTGAAAATACTTACATTAAGATTATATGAAATTATACTATCTTTATTTAGTTTTTGGATCCAACACTACAATTTCTCTAATTATTTGAATGCTGTAGCTAAATTATATAAATATACTGTTAAGAGCCATTGGGCTAAAATATTCAGTCAGAAGCATATTTCCACTTCTCTTTTTTCATATCAGCCATCTTGGGAGAGGAAAGGAGCATTAACTACCAAAATATACCATGTATTTAATCACTCTTTGATATTATGAATAATGAGATGACTGTTTAGGTCTGAAGGCAAACAGAACTGGAAAAATAAAACCGCATTCTTTCCATCTCTGGAAAGCTCAGAGCACCAGCTACCACAGCAGGTAGCCTCATGAGGTTTGGCACAGTTTGAAATACCCTTGACAAGGAGTTTCACTCAGTGTGGCATATTTGGTGTTGGAAACCCTTTCACCCACATCAGCAGTCTTCATCCCACGTCGGAGACATCTGACATGAAGTGCATGACAAATACTATTGCTGTAATAAGCCACATATGAGTTACTATAAGGATCACTTGTGATCAATAGCTATTGTTGGCTCTTATAGTCAAACAAATCACAAAGCCTCTATTCTAGTGACTGAAAAAGGATCATTACAAAAAAAAAATCCTATTACAGCTAACTACAAGAGAGAGTACTGGAGAGGTTTGTGCAGCCAACTTGAAAAACATCTCAATCTATATCAGCAACAAGACACAGCTCTTGAAAGTTTGGTACCCCAAGTCCCCACACAGCCTGCCCTGTCCCTGGACAGCTTCCCAGAAAATAGCAATGTCCTGTACACTAGTTTCCACCAGAAGTCCCACAGTACTCCTTCACTCCTCCTATTCCCTAATGGCTAAAAGTAAATTTTTCATCTGGCTCTCAGAGAAGAGAAAGGAAAGACTGTGAGAGACAAACAGGGAAGGGGAAACAGGGAAGGCAAAGGCCGAATAGCTACCCTGGAGCTTCTTGCTTCCCACCCACCAAGCCACATTCCACAGCCCCCAAGGGAGAGACCCCTCTTTAGTACAGAAGATAAAGTGGTATCTGACATGGAGCATTCTCTTAGAGGACGTGCATCCATGCAAAAGACTGACACAAAACATGAAATATCCAGGGTGTTGCGTTCATGTGCTCATACCACTCTTAAGCCCACCAGTAAACATTTAGGAAGAGAAAAAAACCTTACTCTATGTTAATATCCTGAACACAAAAATCCCCAAAGACTTCCCCTGAGAGCTTGAGGATTAAAAGGCCTGGCTAGTATTCATAGTGACTCATTGCTTAAATCCAGAATATTAAAAGATAAGCTAGACAGAAGAAACTTTACTTTTTCCGTAAGTGATGGTAATTAAAAGGTCAAGAGATCTAGAGAAGGTATTGAGAGAAAAACCGCAGAAGGAGGAAATGAGCAGGACATTAAAAAATATATTTTTTAAAAGGTGGGGATTAAAGGAGGATAAAATAAAACCCTTTGAAAGCTGAAAATGAGAAACGGATGAAAAGGTAGAAATGAAATTGCAAAATTTATGTCTCTAATTCTTCCTTCAGAACTTTATAGTACACATTTTCCTCCAGCTTTAGTCACCTTAATTGCACATATGATTCACAGCAGGCTCACTTGCTAGTAACAGAAGATTCATGATTAAGAAGGCACGGTAAGTTTTGATTTCAATAGCTAAGACTCAGTATATCTGAAAAAATTATTTCAGTCAAAATGCACAAGTATGTGACGAATAACTCTCAATTTGATTTTTCCATTTCTTTCTTTTTCTACAGTCTGGCTGCAAAGACTCTGGTAATAACAGCAACAATGTACTAACACTGTGCAGTTCATCAACATCTCACACTAGCTGTACATAACTCTCTTAGGAGAATATGAAAGCTATTTCTTTCCAAAAGCAAGCCCTTAGTACATGTTAGGAACAGCGTAAATAATTTTGGATTCAGACTGTGCTTGACAGCAGTTTCAATTTGTAACATTACTCAAAGAATCACAGCTGTGGAAATAAGAAAATGTTTTTAAAGTGCTTAATTCTGAAGAGTCTGTTTTAGCTTCCCTTAAATGTTTTTAATAGTATGTTTAAGGAAAATGCCACAGGGACAACATAGCTTCTTCTGCAAGAAAGGGCAATGCTAAATAAATCATTTCTTACTGAAACTCTCAGCTCACTTAATGATAAATTTGAATGTCGAAGTGATAGGAATGTGTTCAAGAGGGAGGTCTGTTCTTCCTGAAGACCAAAGTTGAGCCCTCAACTACAAAGTTTAATCAGTCAAAACAGAGAACATTTAACACTGCAGAGGATCTCTGCAACAGACAGGACCCTCTGGGCAGGTGCTGGAAGGTCACAGACATTTTGCTGCAGGCAAAGGATTTGAGCCTGCCATGTGCTGTTTAAGCTTTCCACACTTGTGCCTGTGCAAATTAACCACCAACAAGTGTAAAACATCAACTCCAACTCTGTACAGCTTCAAGTAAGCACACAGGTGTTGCTTCCCTGTGGCTCAGGGCCAACATGTTCAATGCCATGATCCTCTAGCACCACTTCATCCTCAGACAGCTCACAGTCAGCTCCTCCACAATGGGCATTTAAACACAACAGTATTTTTATCATCAAGGATGGGAGGGAGGGAGCTGGAGCAGGAGATCCTGGAAGCATTCAATAAAAACATCCACCCCACTTGTACCTGGGAAACCTGAGCTTTCCAGCTGCACTGAAGTAATTTCACAGTCAATCCACAGAACACAGCAGACCCTGCTGTAAACAAATCTTGGCTGAAAACAATGTTCATCCCCCTGCAAACCTAGTGCTGTATGAGATGGCCTAAATTCTACATAGCTTTCTGAGTGCTTATTTTTGATAATTCCTGAAAGGAAGTTCCACCGAGAAGCTACAACATTAAAAAAAACAGCACTATATGCCTTTGATCTAAAATTATGCTTTTTCCCCAGGTAGTAGAATTCTCATAGAAAAAGACTTCCCTTGACTTTAAAAATGACAAAATAATATACATTTATGCTTTGTTTCAACAATTATTATATCAGAGCACATTATTTTAATAGTCTTTGACTTTTTACAGCTTAGTATCTCACCAACTGCAAATATATCCACTTAGGATAAACCAGAAATTTCCCTCTGCTTGCTCAACAATTTTCTCTGTTAAAAAAAACCAAACAAACAGACTAATAATTTTTGTCTAAAATTGAAGATTTGAAAAAGCTTTGGATGAAATATTTGTCAGGTAAACACTAGAAAGAAGCTTTTATAAAACTTGACTTACAGCTGACAGCATTCTGTGACACCATAAAGTTGAGACCCCTTCAACCTACAAATTCAAGAAAATCTTGAGATAATGGAAAGGCACAGAAGAGAAATCACCATTACTTGCTGTTACAGGGCTTACAAACACCAATATGTGTCATTGAAGCATTAGTCCAAAGGCAATCACTCAGCATTTCTCAGACTGCAAGGATTTACTCCCAGGTCCAGAACTTTTAGTGACACTATTTTAATAGGAGTCACAAGACCTCTAAGTCCATCAGGTTAAGTGTAAAGGGACAAACACTTCATCTCCAGTACTGAGAGAGTGTCTTGTATCCAGGAGTTAATTTGCATTAGTTACTATATTATTAATTCCTAATCCAAACAGAGATCTCTAATTTTAATGAGCTGAACTATGAGGCAACCTCAGGCAAGGATTATGCTCATTTTCTCTAACAAAACTTTGTTGCAGGTACCCTGCCTCTCCCAGAGCTTTATGTGAAGCAAGTATCTCACAATTTTTCATCAGCTCATTAGCATCCCCCATCATCTCTCTCAACAGCAAAGCCATCTATGTAGATTCAATCAAAAACCAGAAACCCTCTTTTCATAGAGGACTACAGCCTGCAGCAGCCAGCTATCAACTGGAATCCTGCCCCTGTTACATAACAAGGATTAAAAAGAGAGGTTACAAGAAGTATTACTCCACAATTTATTATCTGTCTTCTGACAACAAGTAATAAATCCTTTTCCTAATTATTAATCCTTAACTACTGACTTTTATAATGATTAGCTTCCATTATAACACACTGGAAGAGTAACAAGGTCTCTCTAAAGATAGTGACAGGAAAGCTGAACACCAAGACCAAAAATATTTCCCCAGTCTAAGAATTCTTCATTCAAAGATCCACTATTCATACAGGTTTCCTGAGATCAGTTTTCTCCATGTCTGAAAAAGTTTCAGCTTGTGGTGAGAGGAGAGGTATGGCTTCCTGAAACCCCTTCAGAGTGAGTGTGTTTGTTCTGGAACACCCTTGGGACAGTCACTACCCCTTGTGTGCCATCACTCACCCTCTGCATACAGCACAGCTTGGCAAAACACCTCCTCAACAAAAACCAGAAGACATGATGTTAGTTACCCTTCATTACACAGGACAAAGTGATCCTTTTATTACAAAATTCATATAAACCATAATACCAAGAATATATGCAATATATGGTGGGATTTACCTGATACCCATGTCATAAAAACAGCGTGCTGGTTCTGCACAGTAAATGTCACATTAGCACATTACATAACAAAAATAACATTCTCTTCTATTCCTAACTTTATAGTATCTGCCTAGTCTACCACATTCACCTCTGCCCTTTGGAATTTTCTTTAGATTACTTGCATTAATTTTAACATTTATTCAGCTGACTTGAAAGGCATTTTTCAGCTACAAGTAGGAGTGAGGTAAGTATCAGCTATCTATGTAACTAATAAACTAGTTCTGTCCTGTATGCCTTTTGGTACCAGAGGGCATTGAGATACACACACACGTGAAAAAATATATATATATTTATATTCATATGTAATTGGGCAGTTAGGTTAAAAAGATGGTGCTGGGTTAAAGGTTGAACTCCATGACCTCAGAGGTCTTTTTTAACCTAAACCATTCTGTATTTCTATGAGACAACAGCAGGCAACTTCCTCTCCAACACTGTAAACCAAACTGAAGGAGACATTGGTTTGTTAAGACTCTCAGACTCCAGACACATTTTGAGTGTTGCTCCCAGACCCACACTTCTTTTCATGCTCTCAGATGCAACTAAGAACTTCATAGGTGCATGACACTTCACAATCAGACACCAATAATACATTTATATACCTTGCATCAGATTACACATTTTGTCCCCTCAGGAATGAAAAGCTTTCCCTTGCACCATAAATTATTCTCACACTCTGTGCAACCAAAGCACCTCAAAGAAAAGGCAGGATCAGGCAGGAGATCCATTGCTGCTACAGGGTCCCAGCCTGGGCAGTGCTCCTCACACAGGGAGAACAACCCACTCCAGTTAAGCCATCAACTCCACAGTCTGCTGCTTCTTTCACAAAAAGATCATTATTATAAAAATAACTAAGGGGTTCATGAAACTCTGTGTGGCAGCATGTTGCAGAACAGTAACAATTTGTTTTAACTAGGGTATTAAAATGAACAGTTTGAACAGTCTTTGCTATATTCTACAGCAAATACACGGCCAGTGTTTGCTTCCCCAATAGTAAGATAAAGTGAAGACAAAGATAAATTTTTAAGAAAAGTTCAAAAGCCCTGACTACACTGGCTTGTGTTCATTTCCTTGTAATAGGAAACAAAACAAGGCCAGGGCATGTGCACTCCTAGTGCAGGCAGGTGCCTTGCCATGATTGTTCCACCAGACTTCTGCCACACAACTCAGGTACCTTTGGGTGACAGCTCCCATGGGAGACCATTCCCAGCAGGCACAGTGGATCAGCTCTCCCTGATTTTAGAGGAAGGCATGTCCTAGATACACATCATACAACACCCTGAGTCCTGGGGATCACACAATAAGCATGGGCCCATTTTATTCATGAACACAAAAATGGCCATCAGTGTTAGAATGGAAATCTAGGGAAAATTGGTCACCAGGGATCTAACTCCGAAACATTCTTAAGGCTCAGAGACAACAGTGAAACTCAGCAAATGTACAACTTCCTGATCAATTAAAATGGAAGCCTAAAAATACCAGAGTTAACCTGTAAGAAAAAGTTAATGGTAATTCACCTCAAACTTGTGTGATGTTCATTTCTGTTGAAGAAGATATGTCAGTTGTGAATATCAGCATATGTACCCAAGAAAAAAATGAGCAAGAGAACACAGTTTTTAAATAGAAGGCAAGAAACAATAAAGCATGGTCTCTCTCTAATAAAAATGTACCAGAAGTTTTACAGTGTAAAAACCTGAATATTCACTCTCAAAAGCACAAAGCCATTTCAGCATCTGTTGAAAACACTGCATTATCTCAGAATGTAACTATGACACAAATATACAGAACTATAAATACAATTACATCTGTAGCTTTTATCTGAAGTAAAGTATCTAAAGATGTTATGAATGAGATTATCAAATCCAGCAGTAAAACATCAGATTTTGATAAAGGTTGAGATATTCCAGAGTTTATATGGCATTAAATTTTGCTCTAAGAAGAGACAGACCCTTAAAAGGGAGAAACAAAAAATATCATTAAGTCCACTAGAACTTCCAGCACTACCCTTCTTTTTACAGGAAAGCAGTCAAATATAAAACCATCAGAGTTTGTATGAAAGAATTTCTCCTTTGCACATAGATACAAAGTTGCATATTTTGTTTAAAGTGCACCATAGCATTTTTGAAAGAAAACATAACCCCAAATGCTGAATAACTAAAGAACAATGCTGCATACTCTAAGATTAGGTGTAAAATGAAAGTAACCTTATTAAGAACTGATACTTGTTTATTCTACTAATATCCAACACTTGCTGACAACATTTGAAAATCCTATTTTTAAGTGTGGAATTTTTGTATCTACTTTGTTCAGCTGAGCCCTCCCATGACTAATTTTAGACTTTTGCTCAAATGAAATTATAGGGAAAAAATCTATTTTCTGGAAGGGGCAAAACTATAGAACTTCCCAAAAGTGAGATTTGTGTTGAATCTCCTTTTCTTGTGAACAACCTGCTCCAAATTTTAGGTTGGTTGGTTTGGGGTTTCTTTTGTGTTGGGGAGCAGGTGTTGGTTTGGGTGCCTGGTGTTGGTGTTTGTATTTTCCAACATAATACTAAGAACATCAAACTAGTTTTTGATTTTTACATGTTTTTTTCAGCAAAAAAAATTATAAGCAAATTGTTTTCCCCTACAATTTAACTAGCAAGTTGGAAAAATCCCTCAAAGCAGAGATATCTAATGGAAATTTTGACACATGCTTAGTTAGAGCCACCCTAGTCAGTACAAGGTCACTAGCCAGGTCTGTGCAAGTTCTGTTTATAAGGGTTATACTTTTTCATTTATTATTTTTCTGTAAAATTATGTATTTGTGATGGTTTTTCCTCTCTAGAGTTGCTCTTGTCTTACAGAGGTTGTTGTCTTTTTTCTCTCTTTCAGGGGGAGGAAAATGAATACATTCTCTAATGGCTAAGAGAAGTCAGATGTCTAGCACTTAACTACTTAGCATCCAGCACATGTCAAACATTGCCAAATCAAGGTGGGAAGAGACAATAGAAAGCAGAACAACTTTGTATATGTAAGTTGAAATAATGGAGAAAAAAAGCCTGCTGGGTTAATTGACCAGCCTAAAGCCATATGATATATAGACCTATGTAGATACTTTCCTACCAAAAGTAGAATTGTATTTTAAATATTTTTGGAGAGTTAGGAAGTTTTTTTGCTTATATTCCAGTGGAAAAAAAAATGGTTATTTTCCTGACTTCCCACTGACTCTTGCTTTATCTAACCACTGAAACAGAGGCACTGAAAACACATATTCTCCACCCAAATATACTTTCCCGCTCTCTTCCCTTCCTGTCTGGAAAAAAAACCAAAAACAACAGAACAGCAAAACCAAAAGGTTCAACACTATCTCAGCTCACTCCCTTCACCTACCTTGTGCACTAGTTTACAAAACTTTTCCTGATTTCCTCATCCACAAACAGGAATGAAACTATCATCATCATCAGGAGCAGAATCATTTTGCAAAAGCAGCAGAAGGTTATCCCATACCACATGGTACAGAAAACAGCTTACTCATGTTTACTTTACTAAGCAGACATTTCATCTCTGGAGCTGATAAACAATTCTGAATGAGTTTTCAGTTTCCAACAGGACATGAAACACTTATAGAAATATATATACATATATATAAGGTCTTCATTCATTAATAAAAACACAGTAGCAAACTATTACTGAATATGATGTGTACAAGCAAGCCTGTGAAGACCTTTCAAGTTCCATCCAACTCCAAAAAGATGCATCACATTTAACTGCTTTAAAAATAAGTCACTATTATGAATTACATATAGCAAATTAAGCAAATGGGAACCACATTTCTAGATAAAAGTCAATTAGCATGATGCATGCTGTGTTCCACTGTTATCTGTAACATATTCATAATATTCATAGTCAACAAATGAAAATTCTTAGGATGAAAAGCCAGTTCTTTCTGTCAGTATTCCTCTACAGAATTGAGAAGTGTAGCCCTGCCCTGCCAAGGATCCTGATTTTACCAACAGAAAGTCAGAGCAAGGATACCACAGCTTGTCCAAGAGGCTAAGGTAAAGCCAGATGGAGGCTGAAAACCAGAGTTCCAGGCCCTTTCTCTACACATTAAACATCACTGGCTGAGAATGAAAAAGGCACCTGCCCTGCTGTTGGAGCCCAACCACGCTGCTGGTATTTGCAACAGCAGTTTAAGAACAGGGGAAGGTCTGATAGTCTGCAAAAGCTTTTTTGCCACTTCCTAACCCATAACTTCATCTAAACTAGTTTTGCCATGGGAGAAGTAAATGCTCAACTATTTGCCAAAACCCTGTAGTAACTGAAGCAACTACTCTTGGTCTGACACTAGCACAGTATATTTTTCACATAACTTGGATCCTTCCCCACCTATTTGCTTAAACAGCTTTAAGTTCTTAATAAAACAGCTGAGACTAGTCTTGATATCTTCACCTGTCATTTTAGATAAAATTTTAATTTCTGATTTCAGCTATTCCAAACATGTTTCATATATTTTCATTTTCCCATTCTACTTATAAAGCACAATCTGTTTGGCATCTACAAAATTTTCTTTAAATTTAACATTATTAAGGTAAAGCCTGAAATGGGCAGAGAGCCCAAGCATGGTTTTGTGGCTTGGCTTGAGTTCAAACAGAAAGCAGTAAGAAAATCTGCAGGCGAGGAAACCCACCTCTTCAAGTCAGGACCATTACAAAAAACAGCTCTCAAGCTGCTCTATGCACCCAGTTTCTCTATAGATACCCCAAAAATAAGGCCCAGGCCATTCTGTCCTCCCCAATGTGTACCACCCTAAAATTGAATGGAAGGGATGACAGACCATAAGATACTCAAACTGCTTTGTTCTGTATCCTACAGTGGCCCTAGTGAAAAAATAACCACCACAACAGGTGTGGTGTATCAGTGCCCAGACTCTCCTAAGCAAGGCAGGTTAGTCCCTGCATCTGCAAATGCACTGCCAGATTTTTCCTCATTTAATGATAATGACCACAGAGCTTATGTAAAAAAAGTTAAATCAAAACACCATAGAGGTCCCCTTCAAAAGAATAATTATCCTTCCACTTGGCTGAAGTGCAAACTAGCAGAGTAAGAGCCAATTAATTAAAAAGCCACATAAATTACGTGGTTATTTTTTGCTACCCTGCTGTGCAGCTTGACAGTCACCGAGTAAGGGGAAAGAGAAAAGCTGGGAAAGTATTTGTAAGGGAGAAATTAAGGACTGTATTCTGCAACCAAAGAGGAGTTAATGATGGAATTATTTTATAGATGTCTCAGGAATGAAGGTTTGCTCACTGGCATGTGGAAGGATTACACAATCTGGCAGAGGAGGCTGAGCAAACAGATGAGGAGATAACACACACCAAGAAGGGCACTGAGAGAAGTTACACACTCATGAGACAAAAGAACAGCTGATCAGTTTAATTAAATTCTTTTGTTCCAACACTTTTGTAAGGAGACATTCTCTATCTGTACCAATGTTTTGACTTTTTTTAAAAAGTAACATTTTCCAATTATTTTATTATTTATTCCTTTCCAGCATCTCTGCCATCAAAAGGGTAAAATTTAAAATTTCTCTCAGTCTCTTCTTTCTCTCTGTGCCTGCTTTATTAACTAGTTATAATCTTTTCTCAAACAGTTTTGCCCTAAGTTTATTTTTCCGTTCCAGTGCAATGACCAAGAAGTCAGACTACACAGTCAGAAATGTCAACAGCTTCAATCACACAACAGCAAAGTCTCTCTTAACACATGAATGAGCACCACTTAGTTTTGCTTTCAAAGCACTGATCATTTAGCTCTGTTGTAAAACAGCAGACAGCACATAATCAGAAAGAGCACACTATTCATTGAGTGAGCAAATAAAATCATGTACAAAACATACACTTTTTTTTTNGAATATTTAGCCATAGTCCAATTTTTAGGATGCCTATGAAAAGTCTTTCACAGAAGTTGCACTACATTAGACATGACCAAGACTGTACATTACAGTATTTCCTTTGAGATGAATACATATTATAGTTAGCAAGGTATCAAAGATGACCTTCTGAGTTAGTCCAGAGTGATTCTCATCCAGAGCTCACAGTTCTTACCCAATGATTAGCCTCAATGATTTTTGCCTAAACAATTTTCAAGCATGTTTTTTCTTTGTTTCGTATTCATTAAGTACATATTTACAAACACTACTACAGAGCAGTACTACTTTTA
>WEIU01008075.1:242182-282361 GCA_013389925.1 Aegithalos caudatus | reverse complement strand
AAAATTTATCAATATTAAGACCTTAAATTCTAGCTATGTCTATCACTACAAATAGAGTTTTCTTCCAAGGAAAGATTAAATGATGAAAAATATCTTAAGATTTCTTTACATATTTTTTCCTATGCAAAATATTTCAGGTTGAAGATCTTTACTTTTCATTTCATTTGCTTTCATTTTCCATTAAATGGAAAATTAAAAAAGACTGTACAGAGCATATAATACCACAGCAAATTCATCTCATTAGATCTGTTAAATAATTAATCCAAGTTAGGTTTCTCACTTTTACAACTTAAACAAAGTTACTAAAGGACAATTTCAACTGCTTTAAAGCAGATTAAAGATACTGCAGCAAAAACCCATCAAGTAATATCAAACACTGGACCTTTACTTTTTTTGCTGAGACATAACATCAGCTCACGGTTCAGGTATTTTTATGACTACAGGAGAAAAGGAAAGGCAGAAGAAAAGCCAACAGAGTCATAGCTGGTTTAAACACACTACTGAAAATGCTTAACTGATTTCTACTATCACTGCTTTTCAGAAATGGGATCTTGGCCCAACTTATTCCTTGCTTGCAGCTGTTTTGGCATATTTTGCTGTTGGCACATAAACTGTTTCATAAAATAACCACACCCCAAACACTAAAATTATACCATAATCAGAGAATTAATTTTTACCTAGAGCACTAAACATTTTATTAACATTAGAAAGCTTCCTATACTTGTGAGAGCTTATAGTCTTGGGTTGGTTTTCTTTGTTTTGGTTTTTGGGTTTTTTTTTTTTGTTTTGATTTGGTTTTTTTAACTAAGAAGCTGAAATTTGGCTGAAATGAATGAATTCTTGTTTCAGTTAATAAGGAAGCTTTTCAGGACAAAGGAAATCCCAAAAATATTTTGTAAAGTTTGTGTTCCAATTTTTTTTCTTCCAAATGATAAATAGAAGCATGAGAAGCATGACTGCAGAAGACAAGACTGAATTCAGAATCGGATTTTCAACTGTACTATCACATTTCCTGAACCAATATTCTGAGGGTCAGAACATTCACCATTTGTTTGACACAAATTTTTAATAACTAACACTTGCCAGCTTTTAAGCATTGAAGAACAGAAATGCAATAGTCCCATCACTCCTAAAATGTTTTATTATGCATTAACTGTAATACTTTGTTTCAGTAAGTTTCTTCACATCATAGTACTTTTACAAATAAGACGAGACATTAAAAACCTCAGGCTACGGGCAACAGCTCTGAGAATCATCATCTATGAACACAGAAACAATGAAAACCTCTTACTTCAGTGCTTGGCAGTAAGTATGTGAAAACTACCAACATCCAAAGTATAACATAATCATGTATTTGTTTGCATTGAAACCTATTACAAGTTTGGGTAAAATTGACTAATATGCAAACACTCAAGAAAATCCTGATTAACATTTCTCAGAGTAAAAAGGTAATACCAAGTAAAGCAACCATTTTCAGCATGTTCACTTTTTTCTGATAGTACTTTCTAACAGTAATCCTTCTATTCTTTTGCTACTGTGCATCTCCAATGCCACTTGCATTTGGAATTTGAACTACACAGAACATAGGATGCTCCTCGGATCTGAACTGAATCTCTCAAATGATAAACTGCAAGCTGGCCACAGAAATGTCACAGCAGCAGCTTTTGCCATGGTGTGGAAAGTTTGACAAATCCAAAACCATTTTTGTAACTGTTAGGTTATTTCACAATATGTTAAGACCATTATGAGATTTCTTGGGTAGTTCACATGGTTACTTTAATAGATACAATTTTCTTTCCCACAAAAAACTCTCCTCCCCCTTTTTTGTTCCTGATTATACATCTCAGAAGTTCAAAGTGCTGCTCTATCCCATCTGTTCCTGGGAGTCCCTCAGAAACATCACCCCCCAGTTCCTTCATTCATTAATTTATTTGCTGCATGCAAAGAAAATAGAATGTGTTCTTTCTGAATACTTAACTTTTCCTAAAACTATCAAGTCCATTATTTATGGCACCAGTAGCAAGCATTTTCTCTAAGGAACAAATACAAGGTATGGAATTCTATTTTGCCTGCCTCCAATCCAGTGTTTGACATTTCGATACCTTGAGATGGGGTTTAGTTTTCATTCCAAATTACATCTCTAGACACAGAAAGATGTCAGCTTCATCTCACTTTTGGCTGCAATTCATTTTTGAGAAATGATTAAATATCAAGGGATTTTAACTGTGATTTAAAAACCACCTATCAGTAATTCAAAATTTCATCCTTGTAATAAATTAGTTCAGAATTTTTGCAAGACAGAAAACAGACAAGGCAAAGGCTGTCTAACAAATAGGTCTAATCTTTTTGTTTATGATGATGATTAATATAATGCAGCCTATTTCAGAATTAATCTGGTAGAAAGATGGAACATAGGTTATTTGATTTTTTATTCATGACAATCTGGGGGTTTTTAAACTATTCTGTCTAGTAGTTAATTAAATTAGTTTTTGTATTAATCCAAATGGGAGATCTTTTCCTCCTCATTCTAATAATTTTAAGGATTATTAATCTTTTACTTGTTCCCCTAAAAACTTAAAATCATTTGCGTTGTGACCAGTAAGCACATACACTGATGACACCGTTGCCTAGAAAATTAAAAACCCAGAGCACACAAAAATAGATCCTCCTACACAAAAATGCTTTAAATGCATTTCTTTGGAGGGTAGCAAGTAAGATTTTAGTGAATGGTCACTATATAAGTGAGTAGATGCATTTCTCTGAAATACTGAAAGCTTTCGCTTTCTGCATGTACCACATTTGTCAATAATATCAGAAAAGCTTTTCTTGTCCATATTTAGGCCAACTATTTTAGACTGATTTTGCAGATTGATCTTCCCCTTTTGTGTTAAAAAGATTAAATGCTTCATGATAAAACTCCCAGTAACACCAGTAGAAATAATTGTACACGACTGTATAAACACAGAGTAGTATCATAAGTACTACAAAGTTCAATTATTCAGGCAGCTGGAGTCTTCCCTTCCTGAAGCAAAAAATCAGAGTTGGAGAAAAATCAGTTGGAAAAATGAATTTCAAGGCACTGCCTGAAAGGGGAGAGAAATGAAAGAGGACACTCCTCAGCAGCCAGCAAAGCTGTGAGCCACAATATGGAAAGTGGACTCCAGCAGAGACAGCTTTTATAAAGCCAGTATTATATCCCCCCATAGTCAATCAGCAAAGGTAAAGATCCAGTCCTGCACTCAGGCATCACAACAACCGCATTTCAGACAATATTGTACAATTCCTGACGACTGTAGTAAAAAAAAATGCACCTCCTAGCAGTTGGAGCACCTTCTGTTTCTCCTGCTTTCTTACCTGGTATTCCTGAGGGACCTCCAAAGAAAAGACACACATTAATACTGATGTTTTTCTGACATTTGGCTAAGCAATTAATGAGACAAAGCTGTTCTTTGGTCTATAAACAATCTATAAATCTATAAACATTTTCACTATTTCAAATGCACGATGAAGATTAAAGATGCTCCCAGAAGCAGGTGTCCAGCTCTATTTAGGTTACAACAGTGATCTACTTAAGTTAAACAAGACTTTTTAGAAGCTTTGTGTAAGTTAAGGTCATTTTTCCCTTTCTAACACAAGGAAACAAAGTTACCCTAAATTAAAGCAGGGCTCAAGAAAGGATACAATTTTTCAGCCACTGCTGAAGTTACTAATTTAAAATTAAGACTAAGGAAAGCTGTTTCAATTGTGCAAGTGTAGCACAGCAGATCTGACCAGATTCCTGCTCTTACAGGACACAAAAAGGATGGAGTTTGAAACTCACCTGGCATTCATGAAGCTCTTTGTGGCTATCAAACTCTTGACTGAACTGACATTAATGTGGAAACCTTGGGAGATGTCTCAATCAGACTAACAAAATTAATGGCTGCTTAACTTCACCATTTTTCTTTCAATTTTTCCACTAAGAGCTATCTTCCAGCAAATATCCTGAATAAAAATTATTACTGCAAAGCACTCGGACACTACTGTGATCAGTTTTACCAATGCCACAGTAGAAATTTAGATTAATATTCAGTCATGAATAAGGCAAGGAGGCAGAAAGAAGTTTCAGATTACACAATGTATAAGTAAAATAAAAAATACCAAATTATTCTGAATTTATTAGGAAACATTGGGGTTTTGTAAATACTGTGCATTAACTTATAATCCTGAATATGATATAAATGAAGACTAAATGCATGTGTACAAAAGGGGCCCTGAGGTATTTTATCATGCAGATCCTCAGAATAAAAGTCTCATATCCTGAAAGAAGTGGGACATATTTCCAATCTTTCATACCAAATTCATGAGGACAACTGAAGTATTTATGCCTGCTTTTCTTAAAGTTTAAATACTTGGTATCATAACTTCAGTGGTTCTAACACTTTTCAAAGTTCTCATTATTCTAGCACAGAGTCTATAAAAGCAAAGAGCAATAACAGACTTTACTGGACTGTATTTGTGGAATGAGAACATAAACAGAATAGAGAAGTATTTCAAATACATTACTGGTTATATTATAATCATCAAAAAGATAAAATATTGCACTATAAAAGAAAAAAATTACTGCCATTACCTTGAATGTCACTTCAGTATGTTGAGCTCAAGTCTATCTCTTTACTTAAAACTCAGTCATGAGGTTGTATAAATGTATATATGTATAAATGTATAAATCCTGAAATTGTGTCCTTCCTATAGAGAGAGACCAAAATAATGTATTTTTCTCTTTTTTCAACATTAGTGCCTTTAGAGAGAGTCAGGGCTACTGCAGAAAGTTCAGCAAGGGGCCACAAATATTGGGGGACTGGAGCATTTCACATGGGACAACCAAGATCATTTAGACTGGAGAAGACAAGGCCTAGGTGAAATCCCATCAATGTGTAAAAATACCTCAATGAAGGGTGCAAGGAGGAGAGCTCAAGGCAATTGATACAGACTGAAACACAGGAGGTCCTCTCTCAACATCAGGACACACTTTTTTTTCCCTGTGAAGGTAAGCAAGCACTGTCACAGGCTGCCCATGGAAACAGACAAAAGCCACCTGGACATGTGTTGGAACAGATGAGCTCCAGAGGTCCCTTACAGCACCAAGCACTCTGCAATTCTGTGATGCTTGTTTTATTTTACAGACTCAATTCAACACCAATAATTATGTAAGGAATCACATGACTCATTAATTCCAGGAATAAATGCATGATCAGTAGTATCACACTGTGACAGTAATCTAAGAAGAAAGCTGATGCAATATCAAGGAGTTTATGCCTCATTTAATTTAATAAGGTGCATATTATTAATTTAATAATTTAATCTATTGGTATTTTAGTTGATCCTGATCCCAGGTCGGTGTGTGTGAAAGACCCAAAAATTTCAAAATATACATACTCATTTACACTAAAAATCTGAGAACAGGGAACAGTATAGAAGAATACCAGAGCAAAGTAAGACCATGTAGAAAACTTTAAACAATGTTTATATATGGAAAATTAATTATACCAAACAGCCTCAGTTCACTTTGATTGTCATTTACTATTATAAACAAACTCATGCCTGAGTACTCTCAAATTAAGTGCTCAATCTTCATCAGTACATGTCATATGATGGGTATCTCACTTTTCAGAAAATGTTACTTGCTTTAAACACCAGATTTAGCAAAGCACATCCTTAACTTTGAAACAAAATAAAAGCATCCCTGTTGGAAGCAACATGTTTATAAAGGCTGACGGTGTTTATAAAGAGACACTAACGGTGTTTATAAAGACTCAGCTGGTTATTTGCTTGCCTGATGCTCAAAACAATATGCTAGTCAAGCAAGGACACAAATATCCTGACTGAATCGTACTCAGGATACAGTCACAGAGTTCCAAGAGCATTTCCTTACAGACACACAGAAAAACCTGATCAGCTTAACAGACAAGAGAGCTGGTCTAGAAGTGAAAAGGAGAGCGAAATGTTAAACTTCCACAGCTTACAAAGTTTCACCCTACATTTGGCACCAGTAAAAGAAACCACAAGTCCTACAAAGTTTCACGAATTTAAGCTTAAATGTCTCTTTTAAAACAGTTAGAAAGCTACAAAATTCCTCCCTATGTAAGGCCTCTGTAATGCAACAGCACCCTGAATTCCTTCCCATACACTGCAGTCCATTGACTTTTGTCTAGCAAGTGGGCAAGGGGAGAGGAAGTTTGGAACTGTGGACAGGCTCCTGCTCAGCACACAGTCACTAACAGCTCAATAAAGGGCTGTCCCTGTCAAGGCAAGATTTAATCACTGGTATTAGAAATGTAGTTCAGACTGCTGTGCTAGCAGAATTTGTCCAAACATCTCACAGGGAGGAAGCAGACCATGACAAATATTTCTTTTTACTGGCACTATACATAGAGACGAACAGCTGTTACAGTGAGGTATAAACCTGCCTGCTATTTTCAGCAAAAGCAGGAGGACAGTCATTCTTTGAGCTCCCTGACAGTAGACAACGTTGCACTGACGTGCTCTGTGCTGCTGCTTGGCACAGCTTTGGTGTCTACGGAGCAGACTTCCCAGTTGGATGAAAGCTGGCCTTCACTCTGCACTGAAGGGCACAACTGTTACACATTCTATACACTGTGCCTTTCACAGCCCAGAACATTAAAGGCAGACTGTTTGCTGAAGTGCAATAAACAGAGAAAACTCAAAAAATGTGAGCTTAAGGTAAGCAGTTCTGGAGAAGATGCTGTGGGCAGTGTCAGGACGACACACAAAGCCACCTGAGGGAGGCACAGCTTTCCTGCAGCTGGGGATGCTGCACCAGGGGCTGCAGCCCAGCTCCCACAGTGGGGGTGGCATTGACACACACAGATCAGTCCTCACTGGTTTAATTTCCTTATGTTTTAAGGCATGGATTCCCTCACAGCCTGCTTACAAGACTGCTGTACCAACAAACGTGGTGGTGAGTGCCATGGCTCTGACAGCAAACAAATTCAGTGAAGGACCCACTCAATTTTTAATGAAGTATTCTGTGAGGTGCAGTGTCAATAAAATCCTCTACTCACTAAACCACAATAAAGTTCAAAACAGAAATAGCTGTATTAAAGGAGTCATGAAAAATCTCAACATATTGAAGTTTCATATACTGAAGTCTCCAAGTTTAAAAAGCATAAAACTAGAAATGCATACTATTGCTAGAAGAGTTACGTTTCATCATAGGGCATTTAAAATTATTTCACCCTACAGAACAGCTTATTTTGAATACCACAGACATAACATTTACAGTAAAATCCAGAAAATATAACACTATGACAAGAAGGAACATAGACATAAATATTTTAAAAGATTAGAATATAAAATTTAATTCAAAAGCAGCATCAGATTGGGAATAATGATTATTCAAAATAATAGAGCTCTTCATTGGCAAAAGTTATACAATGTGACTGAAAACATATTTTATGGAAATAAACAGAACATTTTCTTTGAGGTTTTAACTATCTTCAATAGGTAATGTTCTGCACACTTTTTTTTTTTTTTTAAACAGAAGGCAATTTAATATTTTATTCTTATATAGTTCTAGAACTTCATACATGGTGTCTACAAGTAACTTTTAAGGTGGTCTGGAAGGATTATATTCATTTTTACAATACCCAAACCCAAAATATCTGAAGAGGAACCTGATTTAAAATCATACATTCTTCTCTATAAAAAACTTAGTTCCCTCTACACACATATTACTTGTCCAAAGACAAGTTTATGCTTTTGCTTTCAAATTCTAAATGTGGTAAACCTGACAGACAACTAAACACATAGAAACCCCACCATGGGCAGGCATGATAATAATGTGCATCCATGTAAAGAACTTATTTATACACAATCTGGCACATCTAAGCACAAATAGCAGTATCTCCAAATGTTGGCCAGAAATTATGAATACTTTGTATTGAATACAAAGAAATGATTCAGCAGAGGACTAAAACCCCAAGGAGTTACAATACTTGCCATATTAAAAAGCAATATAATATGCAGAGTGGAAGAGAAGTATCTCAAAAATTTAAATCTCTATGTGGCTGTCAAATTTTAAAGCCAGCTTTCTGTGTTTTACTGACAAATACACATTTTGCTAACAAACTTGTGCATGTAAATTGTGTCACTGAGGCTAAAATCTCATTATTTGTAATCTAGTGAATTGAAACCTCTTCTTATGTCAGCAGGCATAATGGAGCAGTTCAGGTAGTTAGTCTTTAGTTACCTTTCTTGAATGACTTGTTTACATTATATACTTCCTTTCAGAACACAGTGTGAGAAACTAAATCCCTGGGAGCCATGGGACTGGTCAAGAACATCTTTGGAATTATTTCCTATTAGAAGTACACGTAAATTGGAGTTCATTAACAGCTCTTCAAGGAAATAAGCATGTTTTACACATCAGAATACATCCTGAGATTTAAAATATCAGTCTCTCACTGTGTTATATTTATAGTCTAGCAAATTAATATTCTGCTCTTCTAAGTATAACTAAACCCTGCAGCTTAAAAATCTGCCTGGCTGATGAGTAGGGCCACATTCACCTTCAACATGGACAGGCCACTTACAATGAAGGACTTCCAGGCTTTAGTCTCCCATCTTCAGATATATCATTCCATGGAATGCCATAGGATTTCTCCAGACTTTCTGTAACCCCACCTTTTGTTACATACATCTAAATTTACTAACAATGCCCTCTCTTTGAAGCACACCTAGACCACAGGTTGCTTCCATGGTTCTTCCCTGTTCAAACTAGGAGTGAGAAAACCACATGGCTGTGTCTCAAAAATCTTGCTTTGAGCTCTTTTTATTTTGAAATTCACATGCTGATTTTAGATTAAACAGGCCCAACAGCCTAAGCTTACTGCACACCTGAAAAAGAAAATTATATTATTGTTTTTTACCTATTGACATCATTTTGGTAAGGCTTTAGTCCTCCATCTACAATCTGCTTCTTTGCAATTCAACTGTACATGCTCTGCTATATAAAACACATATATAAATAAGCAAAAAAAAGAAAAAAAATCAATTAACCTTGCATTATGCTAGCTTGCCTTCTTCCCTCCTTGCATCATGCCTTCTTCCCTCCAAAATGGAATTTTGTTAGCTCAACAATTTTTATAGCTTAAAGACTGGAGAGAACTCAAGGTGCCTTAACCACTTCCTCATCACCAGGGAACATCCTTTTCAGTGGACCTTCTCTCACACTACATTCCTCCTCTGTGCCAACATTGCTCCATTTTCATATGTCACCTTACCCAAATTAAAGTGTGCAGGGAGGTCTCTTCTCCAGTCATTTAAATTTAAATTTCTCTGTGTGGCTCTGTGAGCTTCACCTTTTCTGTGAATCTTTTTTCAGTGCTACTGCCATCCAGCTGGTATCTATTAAACACATGCAGTGGATCATAGCAAAGGCATCAGACATATCCATACCCCCAAGCTCCCCACAGAAAGAAAAAAATAAAAAGGTGGCAGGGGGAGAAAGGGACAGGAAATCTGTTATCAATAGACAACATCCTGTTAATTTCACTCACATGAGTCTATGTGATACATACTCAGTAAGTGTTAAACTGAAACCAGAGTCTATTCAAAAAAAAGAAAAAAGAAAATCTATCTGATGCCAGCTGCCACAACATTAAAATAGATAATATTTTAGAACAGTTATTTATACATACCTATGACTGCTCTCTGCAAGAACCAAAATAAAAGACAGGACATGGACTTTCCCTTGAACTTGTAAAGAAAATTAATTATTTCTCTCCCCCCTCCACCCCCTGTCCCTGAGCAACTGGCTGCAGGTGGCCCTGCTTGAGCAGAGGGGTTGAACCATATGAACTCCAAAGGTCCTTTCCCACTTCAGTTATTCAGCAAATCCTAAGATCAGCACATCCACTTGGAAATGCAAGTCTGACAAGAAGTAAAATTGAGGGGTTGACTGCTGAATGCTAGCAACATCACTTTTTCAGAAAAAGAATGATGTCCATTATAGAAAGCTAACTAAATAAATACCAACACAAAAAGGAGTAAAAGAAAAGATTCCCACGAGACACCCAGTCCCCAAGCTGTGTGAATTGAAGTTTAAAACTGGTTTCTGTGTCCCCAGCTGTGTCCTGGAGTACTATCTGTGCAAGAGTTGCAGTTCAGCTGGGAGCACCTCTGCACTGAGCATGGAAACAGTGGACATGGGATGCTGCAGCATTCCCTACACCCAGACAAGCACAGCAACAGCCGCCAGCTCCAGGGGAACCATTTCTGTTCTAAGGGCAAGATCCTCTTGAGAGCAGCATTTCTTCATTCAGTACAACTGCAGACAAAATTCACTGTGACCTTTGGAAATAAAAACTGCTCGATTTAGCTTTAAAACCTTCACCTCCTCTTCAAAGACTTCTGAATACTTAGATACAAGAGTGGTGATATGAATGTAGGTTTAATCATGAGTGAGTCATTGATGCCTATTGCTCAACTTGGCACCTTTTCACATGCTCTTACAAACCACTGCACTGCATCTTACCTGTACTACACATCACTAACTCCAAAATGCTCTATTTCCTGTTACTATAGCAGAAACTAAGTCCATTCTCCTGTTTTCCAGCAGTTAAAAAAATGGTTATAACTGATTAAGTTCACTTCTGCTTTGCTCAATAAACAAAATCAGAAAAATCTAATGTTTCATGGAAATTTAGTTATGTAATGTGGTTCTACTATTATTCATTATATCCACTGTGTATATGCTTAATGCCAGGCAATGTCTAAAGAGTTTTTAATCCAGCTTGGTAGCTACCCATATGGAAAGGAAAATTGTCCTAGTAACTCTACATCTAATGTGCTAGTTTCTCCAGAAAAGATTGTCCTGGTCTTATAGCAAATCCCTACATCAGAAAGGGGTTTAACAAAGGCAAATAACTTCTTATATATCATTCCCTTTTTAATAAAAATATGGAAACAGAAAAATCTTTAGCATGATATAATACAGAAATCAAAGCAAGATCCTGAAGAGCTGGAGACACTCTTTCTGGCACTGCTCGGAACAAGCTACATAATCCTAGGAAAATTACTTTCACACCTCTCTGTATCTTAATTTCCACCATTTCTAGTGGAAGAAAAATCTAAAAGTACTTTTGTATTAAAAACTAAATACCACATAAAAATCAGGAATATGACCAAAGTCCCACTTGTACTTATTTCACACATAACACTAACAGGTCAGTCTTTGTGTAAAATATATAAATCACTGGCATGTGAGGGTGGAAATCGAATGCTTCCAAGTCTTTATCTACACACTGAACATTGCTAGATATGATTCTGAATCAACTTTCAGAAACACAATGCAACAAATATTTTAAAATAATGTTTTAAAAAAAACTCATGTCTTAAAGTGCATTCATCTTTCATCAAGTTTTAGATAGACATGAAAACATATTAACTTTGATATAAACTCATCATATAAGCTTATTAAAATAATGATGTAAAAATTAAATAGGAGGGGTTTCTTTGACAAAAAAACCCTTAGTATTATAAAACTATTTTGCTAAGTCAGATATTAAAATTTAGAGCAGTTGCATCTCTAACAGTGAGGCAAGTAATATAATAAAAACCATAGAATGCAGCTCTCTGTTATGATATATTTTGAGTCAGCTGGGGTTATTTCCCCATGCACTCCAATTCAAAACAGTTCCATATGAGAAAAGCAAAAGCTCAGCTTCTTTCATCCTTAACTTGATCCCTCTGCCAGTATTACACATGGAGTATAACTTCACTAACTCAAACACATTGGGATAATACCACCTTTCACAGAAACAAAACTCTGTGTTGACAAATTGTGATGCATTGTTTTCTCCAGATATGTTACTGAGGCAGCCTTTGCCCTGAAAATGAGCACATTTTATCCTGCAAAGCAGAAGAGGCACTGACATCCAAAAGCATGCACTAACAAGGAACAGTTTTTGGAAGGAATGGTGGCAGGAGTAGCAGAATCAGCAGTTTTCTGGATTTCTGGACAGCAGCCATTGTCCAGCATTTCCTTTAAAACTTATGGTATGGGACAGAAGAAAATGAAACCAAAGCATTTTAATTAGATTACTTTAAGTTAAAATGAACACACACCAAATTAGAACTCACTGGTGGGTAAATTAGATTTGAGTAGACATTCAGCTGTCTAATAAATCTTACTTCATCCTTCACTGCAAAGAACACCCAAACCCTCCAACTAGCTTTGACTTAAAAGAGGTACATAAACTTAGTTCATTCTTCAATTTAGCCACAAATCCCAGATTAAGTAGGTACCATAAACCAAATGGAATCAAATTAAATTACACACTTGAAGCACTCCTTGGAGAGAGCTACTAACAAAATGTTGATTTTTCAGGACCAGAACACTGAGCCATATATAGCCAAGGGAAATTAAGACGTGCATTTTGTGTGTTTTTGTCATGAACTCAATAAATTTGACTATTCTAAGTGACCATGCCTCTATCCATAGAAGGAGATTCAAAGAGAAGGAAATCTGAGGGGTCATTTGCTTTTACATGAACTAAGTAACTGATCATGGGCTACTAAATCTTGTAACAGAAAACAGAATAATGCCATTCTTGTCATGCTTACTGATTTGCCAAGAAGTCACAGGCTACAAAAATACCAGGTTCAAGCATGGGTCAGTCAGGATTTCATCTATTATGCGCCTCCTTCACTCTTCCTCTGCAAGCTTTTCTCTTCTGACCCTTTCTGCTCATACCTGACACCTTTTAAGGTTGTTACAACAGCAACACAAAGCCCAGTGTAATATATCCCAACTATCACTGCATCAAATTCAGTCCACTTAATGAGAAGTACAAGTAAATTGGTCTTCTTTGAACACTCATCTCTGTTGCATTGCTTTGCCCCACACTTTGGAAACCAAATTTCAAATTAATTTGAAGATAAAATCTTACTAATATTTCGTTTGGAACACAACAGTGAGAAAAGGTTTCCACTATTTAATTTGGAAAGCACAAATTCAGGCTGTATTAAGTACTTATCCTCAAATAGCTCATGTGCAGATTTCTTTAAACAAATTATACTAGACAGGGCACATGGAATTGTGAAGCAAAGCAAAACTCTCAGTGTAATCAAGTATCTAAGTTAAAAAACTAAAGTATGGTTGTTTAAAAATAAATCCCTCTGAACATAAAAATCTAACTACCCTTTGTAACACCACTTTGAAGAGTTAAAGTACTGTACAAATAAAACTGCCACTCAATATTAACAACATCAAAAAGAATAAAGTAAGCTTTTTGTGAAGGTCTGGTGAACATTTGCTGGACTGGCAAAATAGAAATGTTCTCTAATTATTCAAAGATGAAAGAGTATCTATTTAAGTGCATGTGATTGTTTGAATAGTCCTTGATGGGACAGCATTATTACTACTTAGTTCTCTCCATTATAAGCTAAAGAGTATATAAAATCTCAGCTGTCAGTGTAAAACTGTGTTATAACATTGCAGTCATGGACAGCTGTATTTGCTGACTATATTATTTTTTTTCTCCCCAGGGGGCCATACATTCATCCTAGATTCACAGGGGAATCAAGCCTTGTGGAAGAAGGAACCCTGGGGACATTTTAGCAACACTGCAGTGGGGAGGGAAGGCTAATTATGAAAATGAGGCAGAACCATTACAGTGGGAGCTCCAGGGTACGTAGGACTTACACACAAATGAAAGTAGTTGCAAAATAAGAAATATGACTAATCCAAGGCTATTCAAACACCTTTTTTTGTTATGATTGGTGTGCATTTTATCATTCATCTAGTTACCCTTGAAAGGAGCATGCTAATATAAATGAAAATTAATTTTGTAATATTAAACCCAGAAAGTGTATGGTCCTTATGAAAAACTCCAAAAGGATACATAAAACTGGTATGCCATCAAGTACACTTTATCAAGCAGATTCAAATCTATATGAAACTTAAATTACTCTCAAACTTCCACAATATCATCAAACACTCAGAATTGCATATGCACCCATCACTGTTTCAAGTATTATTAGATGGTATCTTAAAAATTAAAGGCCTAAAGAAACTTTGATTTTGTCTGAGGTTTGTGCAAGTTCCCTCTATCTCTTATGTGGACCATCCAGAGGAAACATGTAAATATGAGCTCAGGCATCAGCCATAGGAATATAACCCAACATCAGCACAGTGTGATGCTAAAAAGACAGAAGCACTTACAAGCATGAATAAATTAAGTAAACAATCACATTTTGCAGACAGAGGAAACAGGACACAGACCTTCTAATCACAAATTTTGGCTATCATCCTGCAAAGCTATTTACTGCAGGACACAGCGGTGGCTGACCATCTAGGCATATTTATTGCACTCTAAATTAGATCTTTACACAAGATTTAATGCCTCAGTGACCTGCAGACTTGATTACAGACACACCATTCTCTTGGACTAACATTAGAAGGAACTCAGACAACACTGATTCATCTAACCAGAAGGGCAGTTGGATTGCATACCCAAGGCACTGATGTGTTATGAGCCCTGCTGGCTACCTGATTACATCCAAGACTAGGTCATCACCTAGATCATTCCTTCTCTAAAAACTCCACCCACTCCCAAAAAGGGACAAAAGGTTACACTACTGTTTGCTTCAGGGTTTCTCCTCTCCAGCTCACAGAGGATAAGCTCTTGCAACATCTCCTCTCGTTGTTCTTTGCAGTCAAAGTTTCAGGTTCCAGAAGATAACTCCGATGTTTGGGAAAGGGTTACAGCTAATGGGAGTGCACTGACAGGCTTTCAGAACAGAAACAGAAAATCTCAGGTTTCTGTCAATTCAATATTCTTTTATCAATATTAACTTGTGTTTCCTAAGGGAGGCACAAAAACTAATGCCAGCAATTTGCATACTTGCTGTCACTATGCATTCTACCTGATGTACTGCACATCTAGCTCCTCTCAAGAGGTTCAAGTAAGCCACGAACAGGATTCATTATAATTAGAATAATCTACCACTGCAGAAACCACTGGATGTCCCAATGTGATCAGCAGAGCTGCACAAGAGTTTTCACAGCAATGTCCCACCCACTCACCCTTCCTATCAGGGATGTACAGAGGAGCTCTTTCCAGGGGTGTCAGTGCTCAATTCGGATTTCAAAATGTGGAAGAACATTGATTTGCTTATCTTCAAACTGCAGGCTTGTCTTGTTGGCCTGCTGTTACTCAAATGAAACCATTTGCCATTTATATGGAGGCCTGCAGATGGCATTCAGCTATAGAAGGCTCAAAACACATTCATTTAAAATAAAACTTCTGTCCAGCAAATATAATCACACATAAGAAAATCCCAAGCTATAACAAACCAACATTTTGTTTATGGCATGTAGCTTTTGAAACTATAGTAGCAAGTTATTGTTCCTTCACACAAGCTGAGATGTTTGAAGTCTGCCTGTTTCAACATCCAATGTGAACTCTCTCCTACACAGCCACCCACACACTACAGAATCAGCATGTCCTGTCCCATGGTTTGCTCTGCTGCCTGCATGAAACAGAATGGTTTCTAATCAGGCAGAGGCTTCTAGCAAGAAAACACTCTAACTTGAGGGAGCACAGTTTAAATACAAACAAATATGCCACCTATTTACCCCATTTTCCAGCATATAAAAAAAGACTGATTTGACTAATAAGGGAGACTATTGATGGAACCTCAATCAGCTGAAAGAAATTCAGTGAAACTGGAAGTTCCCCGTACTCAGACATGGTTACTAGAAAAACATAATTGCTTTTCAGTCTAGACAATAGTCACAAGGCCAAGGCCATCTTCTTTTACCACAAATCTCTTACAATTCCTCAAAAACAGTAGTATCCACTATAGCTTCAGTACACTTAGTGGTAAGGTGCTGCTTTAGAGTTAAGAGTCTATCAGGACACCATGCCTCTAGATATATTCCACTCAATTTGCATACATTAATTTAGTTCAGCTTATGTTCACCTGGCAAAAAGTCACACTTGAAAACTACAATGGCTGAAACTGTGTGTAAAGTTCCATCATACACAACTTTCACATACAGGCTAAAACAAGGCTCTTAAAATAGGGAACTATTCTGGAAATGCTGACACATCTTTAACACTGTGAGTGGGCGCCAATATAATACACACATTGTGTACACATATGTTGCTGTCTTCCTGGGAAGCTTAGCTGAAAGCCCACATGGTTGATGTGGGACAGCAGGAATGCCTCTTTGAAAGCACTCACACTGCTTATTCATAGTATCTCAAATGAAACCCAAGGCATATGGGAAAATTATGCCATTTCACAAACCAGCACTTATGGCAGTGAACAATCCTTTTGAATCTAAACTACCTTTGACACTCCAACAAAGAAAAGAACACCTTGATGACAGAATTTACACACAATATCAACCATTCAAATTAAAAAAAATCTTAAGAGCTAGAACTGCAGAGGTCATCAACAGTTTAATAAAGTGAGTTATATCCATTACAAACAGACCTACTTCAGTTATTCTTCTTCCACTAAAGCACACACCCACTATAGAGGGTCAGACTCTCAAAAGAATAATGAAACAATAGATGGACCATCTGCTGTTACACAAAGCAAGTTGAAAATCCAGGAAGAGAATATATGGGAGCTGTACTAAAATCAGCACTACCTTTCCATTTGCTTTCACTCCAGAGTCTTAGCTAAGCTTTTAAAAACAAAACAAACAAAAAACCAACAAACATGAAACATCCTTTGAGACCTTTTTTTTTTCCTTTTCTTGGCAACTCTAACCCATACACCGATTTTCCAGTGACAAATACTCTTCCTTCTGTTAATAGAGCAAATGACAGGCATTCATGGAACTGGTGTTCCACAAGGTTACAGAAGGATATGATAGGTATCTTAAACTGCATAACCATCCACAACTTAAATGTCTTCACAGATTTCAGCTGATTTTACTCTAAGGTTTACTTGTTCCCTCCTTGTGCTTATTTAGGCACGTCAAGCACAAGTCAGACAGAACTCCTTAACAGGCTTAAAACAAGTGTGAACAAATAAGTGCCCAAGGAAAAGACTGCCTTGGAAACACTTTGTGCATAGTACAACATTTTTTAAAAACAAAGTGCAAATAAACAAAGGAACAGTACATTTACAGGTCTCTTTTTTCCCAACAGGTGCCTCAAACCCATGTAACAGATAGGACTCTTCTGTTCAATTATGTTTAAAGGATTTAGCCACTAGACACTTCTACCATGTTAAAAGAGATACTAAGAGATGGGTCTTTTTTGTTGCTTTGTTTACACTGAGTTAACATAAGCTAGTTTATTTCACTAGTATTTCCCTAGCTATTACCCTTTCCAGCAGACTGGGTGCACTGGGCTCACAGGTTTGGAGAAGGTATGTCAAAAGGTGTTTCAGTCATCCACTCCAATAACAAACTGTATTCTCAAAAATCATTAAATAAAGGACAGATTTTTAAAACAAATATCCAACAGTCTGTCTTCCGAGTCCATTTAAAGATATATTGGAGGATTCTAAGAAACTATGTTTATCTTTTAAGTTGCCCGTGACAGCTCAGCGTTAATAACACTAAATTCATGCAGTGCAAACAAATGAAAACCTGGAAAATACCTTCTGAGCTTTCAGAAAAGCATTTTGCATTCATATTCCTCTTAAGCCACTAAAAAACTGGTATGTGGTGTTCAAACACATCTCTTCCTGGCATTGGGTTTAATTAAAGATTATTTCAATGTGACTGCCAAGATCCATGATCCTCACAGAACAGCTTCCCTCCCCCATTCTTTTCTTCCTCCCAATGGAAGAGGAAAAATGAGAGAAAATAAGCAAGTCTTTCTAAGGGCACTTAAGTCAGCTCCATAAGGCAAGATTCCTTTCAGACAATCCTTGCCAGTCAGAGATGGGGGTAGATAATGAACCCACATAAGCACAGACTGGGTCAGCCCTGCCCCATCCTGCTCAACAACCCCCAGGACAAGCACTGCCTCCTTACATGACTGTGCTCTGTAAGTGATTACAGCCCCATTCCTCATAGGGCATCAATTATAGGGATTAACAGTAAAAGGAAACACATGAACAGGATGCTACATACTTTGGGGATTTGGGTTTTTGGTTTTTTTGGGTTTTTTTTTTTTGCTTTTAATCTTTGTGTATTTGCTGCAGCTATGAATTAAGGAGTAAAAAGGATGTGCAGAGGTCTGAATAAAATAGTACAATACAGTCTTCCAGTCTGCCATATTTAAGAAGCCCATTTAAAAAAAAAAACAAAAAAAAAAAAAAAAAAAAAAAAAAAAAAAAAAAAAAAAAAAAAAAAAGGACAAGAGCATTTCAGCCTGCTGACATATGACTTTCTACGCAAAACAAAAAAAAAAAATTGCGATATATGCCACATTTTCTGTATTTTACCAATTTCAGCCGAGAATATGTACCATTAAGCTGTAAAACCACTGGAGCATTAGCCACTGGGAATGAGCTGTCAGTAAGAGGCATTAATGAAGTGGATTAAAAATTCTTATGAAGTTAGAACAGACACAAGCCTTTATCAGCACTCCTATCACCCACCACTACTCTGCTGCTATAACCAAAAAGCATGTAACTAAATACTACTCTTTAATTCTAGAAAAACCTGGAACTGCTGCACTATAAATTAAATGGCACTATACTTACAGCTAAGTGACCTACTATGACTCAGGCAACCAGCAAAATATAACCTAACTAGAAATAAGGCATAGCTGTTCAAACTGAGAACAAAAAATACAGACACAGCCTATTCATTATGACCAACTCAGCATTACTGAGACAATCTAGCAACTGAACATGTGCTTTTCCTACTACAGTGTTTCAGAACTGAAAGCTAGAACAATATTTCCTTACAAAAAGATTAGGTTTTTTCTAGTATTTTAAAACCAAATACTTAGAAATGAAGAGACAAAACCAAGCTAAGTTAATGTAACATAGACATCTTTATTGCTGGCACATTAGGCAAGCAGATGTTCTTAACAGAGACTATCATCATTTTTAATGACAAACAACAGTTGGAATACAGGTTTTCCACTTTAGCATTTTCACAACAGGCTGTATATCTAAACAAACAAATATTTTCAGGCAATTTGTTGCATTACATCTTCCTTTAACATGCATGACATTCATAGAGTACTAAATACAACTTGACACAGCTCTACCCTAAGTGTACTGATGGAAGACTTACACACCGTATCTGCTGAAACATTTAACTTGGATTTTAAAGAAATCATTTTTCTTCTGTCAAAACTAAGGGTTCTCCAAAAATAAGAATGGTGCTCAGGGATTTTGATACTAAACCCTACAGTAATCTGGTAACACAATAATTTAACTTTTTTCACATTACACAGTAACTAATTCTCTATAGCCCCATAAACTGTTGAAAATGCTGACATGAAAAACATCTGAAGGTATTTGTCTTTTCACATTTTCCCACTGGAGAGCAGTTAGAATTAAAGGCCTGCTCTAGGATATACACCTGTCAGGTCTCACCAATTAATGACTGCTTTAAAAAAAAAATTAAAACATTGTTCTAACAAGTGCTCTTGGGTACAAGACGTTTTATTACTGACCCTGCATTTCATACTTCCCATGACAGACATTCATGACTCAGAATCAGCTCTGAAATGAGTTCACAAAATATTCTGTTGGCTAAGGACCATCTTCCATTGGAACAATTTGAAAACAGATGCTAATACATGTCTGTCTTACATTAATGCCCTTTAACTTGTAACGGGAGGCAAATTTTTTTCACATGCAGTCATTTCTTAAACAACACCGTACTGCCCAAAATGTCCTATTTTAAGAGGTATAACTAACAAATGAACTCATCACCTCTTAAAAAGTAACAAGATTTCTGATACAGAGCCAGTGAAGGTGTTTGGGCTTTTTTCAGGACAAATAAAGAGGTTAGTAAAAGCCTTTAGAAAATTACTGAGGCCTAGCACACACACAAGAAACAATTAAGATGACTAAAATGTTTCTTTATTCTTATAGACTAGAATATTCTGTGACAAATTCTAAGACTAGAATTTGTCACAGAATAATCCTGTACACAAGTTAGGGAATGACCACAGATTTTCTACTAAGTATGTAGGTGTTTTACTTCTTTGAATGTGTGTCCTGGTTCCAAGCAGGGCAGGGTAATTTTCTGCAGTAGCTGGGATGGAGGGCATGGCCAGGACCTGGATGTTATTTCATCCCACCTCAGGTGATTTCCTTCTGGTCAGGGTGGTGGGAATGCTGGTCCTGAGCCAGAGGGAACACGGCTGTGGTCACGTCAAGCTCTGCACTCTCCCTTTTGTAAACTCTTATTATTATTACTGCTCCTGTTCATTTTCTTATCTCATTGCTGCTTCCAGTAAATTGTTCTATCTGTGCCTTCAATTCTCCTCTCCAACCTGCTGCAGCAATGGAAGAGAGAGGAAAACAAGGGGAGCTAATGGCAGTGTGTGGTTCGGGGTTTGTTTGGGAACACTAAACTGGGGAATATCTTTCCTAAACCAGGAACATAAGTTAGTCAACAGATACTAGAAAAAAAGGTGAACAATGGATCCCAGATATAATTAATCAGCATTTGCAAGAGACTCTTATTTTACTCACTCATAAACAAGCACATGGATCCTTCTTTCTGCCATCAGTACCCCCTGTCTAATCCAGCCCTGCAATATGCCAGGTACTTTCTCAAGAGTCTTGATATTCTCCACTGTTGGTCATATTAACATAAACAGTGCAATACTTTGGATTGGAGCTCAAGAGACAGAGATAGCAGCTCATCAGGAGCTGATAAGGCTTCCACACCTTATTACTCAGAATTCCTCCCCACCAGGAGACATTTGCATTGTGCAAGGTACATGCAAAAGTGGGGCTAATAATTAAAATGAGATGTGGATTCTATTTCCAAAGACACATCTGTTCACAGACAAAACAAAGTAGGGCTCAAACTATTATTAATGATAACTTCAAGTAAGAATTGTGGAATAAATAAGGTATTCTTCACACATTTCCTTTTTTATTGTTGCTTTAAATCTCAAAGTCATATAGTTTCACTGTTTTATCTTAGAGGAAAGCAAGGATGTGTTTTGTGAACACTCCCACAAGTGGTAACAAGCAGAAGAAAAAAATTAAATTTAATTGGTTTTCCCCAAAATTTTTCTCCCATTGTAGAGTCACAGCTTTGCCAAAAATTATATAGAAGCAGTGAAAGACTAGATTATCAGATGGGCTGTCCAGGTCCCCAGTGGACTCCTGATCTATACATTGCATCAGATACTGTACTAAAATTACAACTCCACTGTTAGACCATTCAAGAATTATAAATCAAAGTGCTCTTACAGAAATCACAGCAACCTTACCCATACAGAAATTAAATTTAGCTCAATCCATATGCTACCACGTACTATAATCTTTCATCATATACCCCAGAAACGTCTTTCTTAGGCATCTGCTATTTCTGTGTTTCCCCCTAAATTCATTGTCTTATATCATAGTAGGAAGAAATACAGTCAAATCTACCTCCACATAGGATATACTAGAAGAAGTAATCATTATTATGACCAAATATATTAAAATGAACACACTATTACTTCTTCACCAATTTTCTGATCTGCCAAGATATCTCCAGGATATAAATACAATAAAGACAATATGTATTTTACTTCACACAATGTTAAAAATAAGGCAATGAAACCGATTATGGAGAAAAATCTTCCATTATGAGTCTGAATACCTATTTAATTCCAACATGAAAACTGAGCAAATGATGGTGAAAGTACTCAATGTTGTATCACATGCTAGAAACAAATATAAAAACATTTCAATAATGAGTATCTTGGTTGCACCCAAATCAGAAAGATTAAAAATGTTTTTGGTCATCTACATTACTACCAAGATGCTGATGACAGTCACCTGGTTGCTTGCTCAGGAAGTTTTATTCCTCACACAAATTCACTTACTGACTTCTTTTTCCATTTGTACTATGGGTTAAGCTGTGCTTCTTTTCAGAGTTTACTCTTGGTCCATTCCATGTATTACTCATCCTGTTTATTTGGATTTTTTAAAACAGTTTTATTCATTGCAGTCTTTTGTGTAAATATCACATTTTCTTTCAAATCAAGCAAATTATATTCCTAAACTGGCTCTCAAGAGAATATGCTGTTAAATCATTTGGAATTGCTCAATATAAAAGAATGAAACATGCCAACATATTCATCTTGCAAGCAACAAAACTGTTTTGTGCAGACAACAGAAAACCTACGTTTTTAACCACAAATCCTTGTTCCCCCAATACAAATTAACCATATTAAAGCTTTGCCTCACTCTAGAGCATGCACAGTTTTATTGAACAATCTCTAAAGACAAAGTCAGCTTGCAAATGTGCAGCCACTGATAAAAAGACTTGCTAAATAATTATAGTAACTCTATTATTTTTAGTATTATTCAAGTAAATTAACTTTATTAATACTGAAGCAAAGAACACAATAGGGAAAAAAAAACCCCTTATGTCAAGTGATCATAAAGGATTTTTCAAATTCCATGACATTATCAAAGTACTCCCTAGCATGCCAGATTTTAATGAATGGAATACAGTAGTTCCATCCATCAGCTTTTCCATCAATACCCCACTCTGTCACTTTTGTTTTGAAGTAAAACTTCAACTGTGTTAATCTAAACATATACTGTCACTTTTGCAGATGAAGGTTATTCCTTTCTCTTTACAGGTTAATGAAACTGTCTTGACCATAGGTGTGATACATAGCAAGCATTTCTCCTAGGCTAATTTTTTGATCAAGCATTCTTTGGACAAAGGATTACCACGACAGCACGTTTGTTTTTATAAACTGGCTTTACTTTACTTTCAAAGAGCTTCTATTGACTAAACACCAAGTGTAGCACTTGAAAGTGATTATTCCCAACTTTTTTTCATCTCTTTATAGAATAAAAGCAGACTTTTATTCTTTCATGTTTCTAACTTTTAATGGAAAACCATGCCACAGATGATTAGGAAAAGGAAACCATTTCTTTTTATAGCCCAAAAATAAATTTATATGTGCTTATAAGTTTAGGCATACATTTCATAAAAATGGATCCTTTCTTCTATAATCTTTCTCTGTGTTGCTGCTTGCATGGCAAGCAGCTTCCATCATGCAAGCATGAAGGCATCCTAAAACAAATACCTTATCAGTGAATATAGAATACTTCTGGAGACAGAGAAGCAGAGACAAAAGTTTCTAAAAATGAAATGCACATACAGAAGGGATTGATGAAAGATGCATTCAAGTCCATCCATTACAGGAGCCTATCTCTTTCTACATGCTAAATTCAGAAGTCAGCACTGTTTGCTCCTCAAAAAGCTGCCAAAGGTGCTAACTGGGGCTTTAGCATATCTAATAACACAGCTCTATTTATAGTTGGTGACCACAGTCCACCCCCACAAGCACAGCTGCTCCCTACACAGACCTGCAGGCGAGTATGGGAAGGGATGTGAGGCACAGAGCTGCTGCAGAGCAGGAATGGGTACTGGTATCCTCACTGCAACAGAGCATTTCCAGACATCTCTGGCCAAAAGCACTGCATGGTCACACAACCACCTACTTCCCCCAGTTCATTGTGCCATCCTATATTATGCTCAAAAGACAAATTGGAATCATACAGAAAACTTTGTCAGTTTAGACATTGCAACAGTCATTTTGTATAATTCTAGCAGCAGAACTATCATTAGCTTTATCATAAAGGAAACTAATATATGGAAAGCCTACAGGACTGATTCCCTTAACTGAGCTTTTTGTGAGCTGTCCAAAACGGGTATAAGTGGTATGGCACCTGAAAATTTGGCAACAGCATCATGCACACTTCCATAAGGCATAAATAATTATACAAAAGACAGTAAGTTAAATATCAGACTGTGTATATATCCCCTTACAACCAGCTGAATTCTACTCAGACATGACTGTCAACACCACATTATTTGTAAAATAATGTTTGAAAGAGACCTTTCACTAACATACAAAATGCTGTTTGATTTTATAAGAGTAAAAAGTAAAAGACAAAGTGCACGTATCTCTCCTCTACACAACTAGATATGAATCAAGGATCTAAATCAATTATAAGACTTTACAAGCCATTATTTTTTCATTACCATCTTCTGTGGTTTTAAAATCCCTGTCTTTCTCAGCAATCTGAATAAATAGTTGCCTCTAAGTAACTCTGGTACTAATACTTCCTTTGTTCTCATTTGACAATACCCACCCCCAAGCACTGAAGATGATAAAAAAAAACAAGCTAGAATTTAAATACTGCCTTACAACAACTGCAGTCACACAGCCTGTTTGCATTTATGCTGAGAACAAGCTGTCATAATACTGCTCTACCATTTGTAACCTCCACGTGTTCTCACCTGCCCTCTGCAACAAGAGCCTCTTTGTCTGAAAAGTGGGTTTGTGTAACATTCCTTTTTTAATTTAAACTATAACCAAAAATAGCAAACAGCTTGTGCTCCACCAAATCTGCAGTGAAATTCAGCTACTCATGTGTGTCAGGTACACCGAAGAGTTTATTAAAGCTGTTTGGTTTACATCTGGTTTTATATCACATCTAAGGAACAGGAGGGGAGAAGAGAGTGGAAATTCTCGCCATAACATAAAAGCTTAAAATAAAAAATCATTGCATTTCCTCCTCCTATGCAACCCTACCTACAATAGGGAGCACTCACTTTTCCCTGGAAGAAGCCTCTTTGTTAGAAGCTATTTACTGTAGCCAAGTTCCATTCCCAATTACCTTATCATACATTATACACTGAAAGATAAAGTGTCCCCTTTTTCTTGGGACACACAGGAGCAATGGGCCAACACTCCAGAACACTTTCAAGCATAATAAGGCAAGTTTTCCTAAAAATCTAGTGCAGGAATCATCTAAAAATACAGGTAAATAAATACAAGAGGGGGAAAAACAAGTGCTAGATCCCCTTCTCTCAGCTTCAGCAAGATTAGAGTAAAACAGTCAATATATTATCTCTCTAAAATGTGTTGAGATAGTTTAAGTTTGGGGGTTTACATATGATGTTAAGCAACAGACTGATTTTATAAGAGTAAAGTAAAAGTAAAGCTATGAGGCTATAGCTTAGTTCAGAATTTACTGGAGACCAAAAACTACATAATATGCTTGGAAAATGGAACAAATCACAGGGTACCAAGGAGCCCCTAACTTTTAGTCAACAATTACCAAGTTATCTATGTGATGTCAACCAAAAGCCAAAACTGGCTCTATGAAAAGGGCCATTAGCATACTTTTCTGAATCTGTACATTCTATTTGTCAAACAAACAAACAAAAAAAAATCAGCCAAAACAATCTTAACTTTTCCAAACAAAATCATCCTAAATTAAAACTTTACTCTTCCTGATCCTTCCTACAATCAACAAAACCTCCTCTGCCTGGAGACACAAACAAGTTTTGAGGCTAGCTAAGCTATAAATTTCCTAAATTCCTATAAATAAACCAGCAATGTTGTGACATAAGCAGAGGTAACTCAAGAAAGCAGGGTAAGTTACCTCACACTTAGCACAGGACAGAAGTACACAAAGGGCTACTGCATTACAGCTGGCACACCTGACACCCATCCTAATAGTATTTTAACCTCTTATCAAGTCTGTACTTTCAGGATAAGGAGAAACAGGTGAGAAGTTTCTGTGTCAAAAAGAACATTGTGTACTTCAATGAACCAGTTCAAGAACTTGATCCAAGAACCACAAGCGATCACAGTTGTCAACACAGACCTAAGGAAGAGAAATGGAATACTCTACAAACCCCAGTAACCAACATGGAGAGTAACAAAGGAGAAGTTGATCTAGCATTTGAACTGCAGAAACGAGACCTCCCTTAAAAGACTTAAGAGACTATAAGAATTCTGCACCAACATTTAAATAAGCTGTACAATATAGAAACATGTAATTTGAATCAAGACACCAAATGGCAAGATCCACAAGAGAACTAAGTAAGACTTTCTAGACAGAAACAGAAGTGTTTTTGTGATCACCTTGAAGGACTTCTTTGACTCTGATATTTCCTTCATGCAGACCTTCCTACACTGACCACAAAATCACCACAGCTCCTCTCTTGACATCTTTATCCATACCATCCACTACTTCACAAATATCCATCTTCCACTTCTGGAATACCACTTTAAAACAAACAGCCAACCAACTCTGACTGAACCAAGGGGCATTTTAAGAGATTATTAAAAATAAATACACACTCTGATTTTATTCTGTTCATATAAAGGGCATATAGCAGAAGGCAAGCAATACTGAAAGTCACAGAATAAGTTGCATTTCAAGGTGTTCTTCTGAGGCTATGATTTACAGGAAATCGCAGGAAACCTCACACATGTCTCCATTAGTAAGAAGTGAAGACTATGTCCAGCACCTTGAATGAATCCACATGTAATCTCCCCATTGCCACTTTATTTCCCCTAAAGTCTTATTACTATAACTTATGTGCTTGATTTCTACACCTGGATAACACATTTGTCTCAAAAACCGCCATTCTACAAAGTTTTCATTTTTTCCTGAATGCTTAATTCTGGAATACAGCAAAAGGGAAGGAAGTTTGGACTTCACAGAAATGATGCTTTCCAGCTTTAGTTTACTTCCCAATAAACAAAGGGCACAAAGAAAAGCAACTAAAAGAAAAGACAACCCCAAAACCCTCAAAGACAGGGAAAGCCTTCTAAGAGTAGATGTGAAACAGTAAATCTAATAAGCTTGCAGTAATAACTTTTCAAAAAGTAAAATATGTGACAAAAAGTAAACTTAGTTCCTAGAAAGACTTCTATTGCAACTATATCTAGTACAGTTTACTTACTGGACATTATCTCTTACTTCATTAAGCAAGAAGACTGAAAGGATGTATTTTTGTAGATGGCACCATACTCAGAAAATAGATGCAGTTAAGCACAGGAAACAAACTTGCAAACCCTATTTTCCCTTCTTAGCAAGATTTACCCAATAGAGTACAGAATGACAGCACCAACTACTCTTAGTTGGTTATCATATGTGTTTGATATGGAAACCAGATACTGTGCCAGTCAGATTTCCTACAAATGAGTAACACAAAAGCTTACACTGCATTAGTGCTGCTTCTCTAACTTGTTTCATCCACAGGATCTTTGAAAACTAAAATTCAAGCACAGGATCCTTGAAAACTAAAATTCATGATAAATCATTCACTCTAGAGTAATTTTTTGTGTCATCACACAAATAAAATCACATGTATATTGGCACTATTTCCTAAATGTACCATCACTATAAAAACAAAGATTAGTCAATAATGCTAATAGGTTAAAATGATACCAACGAAATTTATGACAAATGAGGTGTTACTCTTTTCCATGATGCCCTTCACCCAAAACCCAAAAGAGAATAAGAATGAAAACTACAGAAACTGTCCAGGTGCCAACATTTCCCTTACCTTTTTTTAAAAATTTTCTATTTCCCAATATTTCTACTACAAATTGACTACTTGGACTTGACAGTCATTTTAGAAGCATCTTCAAAAATACAATCTTTAAATGATCACTGCTACAATTACATTATAATGTTAATTAATAAGGTTAATGCAAGCATATTTGGAACCAAAGAGGCTAAACATTAAAAACTTCTTTTGCTAAGTTACCAAGAACTAGCATGATCAAGTATGTTGAAGCATTGCTTAGCAGTGCTCAGATACTTAGTTATATGGCTCAGCAAACAAGTACATCTTCATTAAACTTAAAATTAGGACACACATGCAGATTATACATCACCAGTAGATGAAAGAGGACAAACTGAAATCATAAAGATGTAGACTTTTACTTGAAATGACGTGGGTCATGATCTAATGAAGTAATGCTTACATTTTTTTATTTAAGCATTCTGACATAGAATGCAATTTGTATAGGAAACACAACAATTTGAACACAAGAAAAACATTTCTATTACTCCTTTTCTCAAGTTCTGAACTCCATCAGTTAAGCAAAATAAGATAGCTGTCACCTTTTGAAATACTAATTTTAAGAGCCTGAAATAATTGTTGTGATTCAGTATGCTTCATTAGTATGATTTGTTTTAAAATCCCTCCTCTCCAACCATCTCATAAGAATGGCCCAAATAGACAGTAAATATGCTAACTACACCTTCTTCAAAAATCCTGTGCTTCACAAAAGATGTTCTTCTGTCACCACTGTTACCCTAATGCAGGAAATGAAATGGGTAACTGGAAAGAAGCAACTCTAGCAACTAGATGGAATTACTAACATACTGCCAGAATGACTGTACAGAGCTTATAGCAAGTATTTTGAAAAACTGACACTGAAATTGGTTTTAGTTTTTGTTAACTTTAAGCAAACCTGTAACTAGATTACGATTTCATACAACACAAGTAAGTCAAAATAGAACCTGCTCATATAATCCAACTACTTTTGTCAAATTTCCATTGTCATAACAAATTCATATTTCCTTTGAAACACAATGACTTCTATCTATACACCAAATGGGATGCCTAACATAGGCAGCCATAGGCTCAGTGATGAACAACTCTCAGGAGTTCTGATAAGAATGCATCTACAGTGAAAACATTGCTTTACACACTTACAAATTCTAACACAAAAAAACATGCACTAAAACACCTTAAACAGTGTATTTTGTTCCTCTAGGAGTGTCTTTGCCTAAGTATATGCACACTTGGACAGTCTTGATGTTCTTTAAGAAAGAAGTGCTTAGATGTCAAGCAAATTTCAGACACCCTACCAAGCCCAAAAGACTACCACAGTAGACTGAATAGCTATGATCATTGCCAAAGATCTGGAAGGAACATATGTATAATTCAAACATCACAGCAGTGACATTTACAAGAATGTAGACATTTCACTGTTTCTACCAACCAATTCCACCAGCTGTAAAACTATACTGTCACCATGCCTGCCTCAGAGCTCAAGTGCAGACAGACACAGAGAAGAGCAGGAATTCAATCCTCTGCTCTCTTGATAGCTCATTCCCCACTCCTTTAAAAAGGGGAGACTTCAGAAAGAGCATCACCTCTTTGGTTTGAACAGATTCACAGTAATATCACACAAGGCAAAGTCTAATAGCCACAACAAGGTTGTATCCCCCTCTTCCCAAAACAAGATGGCAGATCTTGCACAGAATTTCCTGAAATATTATTTTTTAAAACATTAGGTAATCAAATATTAAATACCTCTTCAGTTACCACCAAGAGTGCAGATAAAGTGGACATTAATTCCTTTTATTAAAACTCAACCATAGCAAATCAAGAATCCATTAGGTTTCTGAAAAGGTTTCACAGCATGAAACTAACATTATTATTACCTTACCCTAAAATCACGTAATGTCTGAAAAGTGGGAATATTGTTTTGCTTCATTCCATCACTTGTGAAAACTCTAAGTCAATATCCATCATGGCCCCCAAAGTTTAAGGATCTAGGGTGGGGAGGGAGGTCAAGCTCAATCCAAGTTAACAGTCACTCTCTCTACCACAGGAAAAATACATACTGTAAGCCCTGTGAATATGTAATTACAATGAAATGAATGTTTTATGAAGGAAATGCACTTTGTTTTAAAGGTCACAAAGTGACAGATAAGAGCATAGAGTGAAACAAATCCAGCAAATTACTGACTGACCTGCAGGGTCAACGAATCCAAGCAATAAATATTTCTGCTCTTTGAATAATTAAAAATGCTAAAACACAATGGCTGCAGACAACAGTGTTAAGAATGCAGACAGACCAGATGATCTACTTCATATTTAAGTATTTCACTTACCTGTCCTGTGACTGCTCCTCATACATTCTTTCCTTTCCTTCTTTAAAGAGTCTTATGGCCCGTTTGGATTTTTTCATGAGACTGTCAATGTAGATTTTAAAATACTCATTCTCACTGAGTTGGGCGAGTTTCTGGTTGTCATCGTACTTGCTCAGGATGAGTCGCAAATGTTGGTAAGTGTCAGGTAGAATGTCAAGTATGTAAGGTGGGCTGTTTTTAAGTTGAAGCTTTGGGTTTTGGCACAATCTTACCTATAAACAAAAACAAGAGAATGTAAAAGACAAGAAATCCATTGAGACAAAAACTGATCTGATATTTTCAAATTTATCAGGTATAACATTCTTCTGTAATCTCCAATGCCAAAGAATTAAATCCTACTTCATTTATATTCTGTCAAATCCCAACACAGTCTCTAATGTTAAAAGAGGCAAAATTTGATTTAATCTTGTCACCTCTAGAAAAAGCAAACAAGCTTACCTACATATTTTGTGGGTTTGCCCTTAAAGTATGTCTTTTCCTGTCTAATATATGCTAAGGAGCATATCAAAACACAGCATAACACAGCACAACAAATGCCAAGAGCAGTACTTTCATACAGTTACATACTGTTTGCTGCAGGTTAACTTAGCTACAGGTGTTTATCTACTAAGAACTGACATAAATTACTTTGTCATCTGTTGGCTCTCTTTATCCAACAATATAGCCTCTTAAACCCTAGGGGAATTCAGTTTTGAAAGCTCTGCACATAAGAAAATGGTCTGAACTGTGACAGTGGTTCAAAAGTTATTACCTACAGCAGACAGACTTTAGGGACTCAAAAAGATATTGTAAACCAGGAAACAAAAATATTATAAACATAAATATTATAAAATATTATAAATATTATAAAATATTATATCATTGTTTTCCACCTCCTGGCTGGAATAGAAGTTCAGTGCTTTGCTTTTGGCTGAATGAGGAGGTGCCCACCAAAGCTTCTTTCTCAATCCCCTACTCATAATGCAAGACTCATAGGTCAAGACAAGGGCAGGGAGAGATCATTCACCAAGCACTGTCACAGGTACTTACTATTAAGGTACTTAGCCTTGGGGAACTTAATTCATTTAATTACCAATCAAATCAGAGTAGGGTAACAAGAAAATAAAACCAAACTGTAAAAATACATTCCAACCCCCACTCCCTCCTTCCTGGGCCTAATTTTACTCTCCACTCCACCTCCTCCCTTGCAGTAGCACAGGGGGATGGTGAATGGGGGCTGTGGTCAGTTCATCACACCTTGTCTCTGTCACTCCTCCCTCCTCAGTGGGAGAACCCCTCACACTCTTCCCTTGCTCCAGACAGGGGTCCCTCCCACAGGAGACAGTCATCCTTGGACTTCCCCAGCACGAGTCTTTCTCATGGACCACAGTTCTTCATGAACTCCTCTAGACCACTTCCCTCCACGGGGTTAGGGTGAAGTTCTTCAAGAACAGACTGCTCCAGCATGAGTCCTCTTCAGGGTCACAAGTCCTGCCAGGAAACCTGCTCCAATGTGGGCTCCTCTCTCCATGGGACCACAGGTCCTGCCAGGAGCCTGTTCTAGCACAGGTTCTTATGGTATCACAGCCTCCTTCCAGCATCAGCCTGCTCTGGTGTGGAGTCCTCCATGGAAGGAATGTCAGCTCCACTGTGAGCCTGCCTGGTCTTCACCATGGGCCACAGGGGAATTGCTGCTCCAGCACCTGGAACACTTTCCCCTCCTTCACTGAGCTGCGTGGCTGCAGAGTTCTTTCTCTCACATATTCTCACTCCCCTCTGTCCCAGAAAAGCTACTGTGCAATTTGCTCCTGCACAGTAGCTTTTCTGCCCTCTTCTTTGAGGTATTATGCCAGAGGCACCACTGCTGCCAACAGGATCAGCCCTGTCCAGCAGCAGGTCCATCTTGGAGCTGGCTGCTCTACTGGACAGGGATGAAACTTCTGGCAGTGCCTCAGCAAAACTACCCCTGTAGACCCTTCACTACTAAAACTTTGCCACTTAAACCAAACAGAAGAAAGCATCTCAATGGACTTGGAATTACTGTGATCCCAAATGGCACAAATATTAATTGAATACATGTTACTCAAAGAACAAGTTTAAACTAATACCTTGATTAGAATCTCGTTTCCACTGGAAATGTTACTGGAAGAGAAAAGTAGTCTTTGTTTCCTACACATCCTTAACAAAAAAAAAGATTAGAATTGTCTACTGGTTATCTAAATTTTCTGATAGTTTGTTCTGTAATGTTCTGTTCTAGAAAGAAGAGACTAAAACTAACAGGTAGTTTTTGACTGCTGTTGCACTGAGCTACTCAGGCTGGGCTAAAACATTGCAGAGGGACACATCCGAGATGTGTGTGCAGCTGCACATATGCAAATACTTATGAAAAAATTAAGACCATGTGGTATAAAAGTTTTATAGGCATCATTTGGAGATTGCCACATTATATATTAGTGACTTTGACGTTCTTTTGAGGTAACTAATGAGGTTATAAAAATATCTTAATACTGCTGAAAGTAGATTCCTATTCTGAAAGTACATTCCTATTCCTACTACTATCAACTTGAAAAAATGCATCCTTGGGCTTTTCTGGGTGAGAGGGGAACAAACCTGTATCCTGCTCACCTTTCCAAACTCAAAACTCTATCACTATTGCTGACCTCTCCTGTAATTTCTACATCTACACCATCAAGAAATTCACTGCCTTAAGATTGCTGCCACTAACAGACCTTCATGCACCCCAAACATCAAAGAAAACAAGTAATAGTTTGTGTCTGAAACATACAGTGCAAGAACACAACCAGGCAATTAGACTGAGGTAACGGGGAGTCATAGTTAGGAAAGTGGAGACAGACAAAAGTCAAACACTAAGAAGTTTATAAGAAGTCTAGCACCATTCAAAACGGTATTTGAAACATGACATTTGCAATAGCTCTCCTTGTTTCACTGATTATTTTAGTAATTTCTATTATTCTTTCAACTTTTAGACCAATAGATCAGGAAACCTTCTGATATGTTGCAGAACAGTCCTGATCCCAGAGAAATTTACATCTTACTAGGAAAAAAACAGACAAAACAGAAGCAGGCAAATATGAATACGTGAGCTGAAGAGTGGATCAGAGACTGAACACTAGCAGTTTGGTATTTCTAGACACAAACTGCTAAGTTCCACAACAAGCTCTCAAATAATTTAAAGGCTTATAAAGGAACTCCTTAAAGTTGAGAATGAGCTGGAAACAAACAAACAAACAAGTTTGATCATCTCTTGACCAGTAATGAAGTCTGAAACTGCAATTCACAACTGCAAGAGCCTTGAAACTGAAAATAACTTGTTTATATTTTATGTGATAAAGACAAGGTCATCAGGATTAAAAAAAAGGACAACAGAGCCCCAGTTGTAGGTTAGGAGATGTCTAAAGCAGGATTCTCAAAGAATAAAGGTTGGCTGTGATAGCATTCTTTCAGGATCAGAAAAGCACTGCAGTTAGGCTGACAGATAGAATTCTCTAAGGAGATGTCAGAAACACGGCCAAAGAATCTTACATGTGTAGCTAGACCTGAAAATCATCCATGCAGAAACATACATGAATTTCTTTAAGTAGAAGAGTAAGAAGAACTAGAATACAAATACAGAAGTGAAAATCTTTATGAAAACCAATTTTTTTTCTCAGAACTTCACTGTGATTTCTGGTTTAGTGAAAACTTGAAACCAGACTGATATTCTTCACAAGATCAACTACAGGAGACAAATCTGTCACTGATCAGGCCTTACAACTCTCTGAAGTAACAAGCACAAGAGAAAAAAAATCTGAAAGATCAAAATGTTTATTCAGAAAAAAAAGCCAGCAATGAGAGCAGACCACAAGCAAAGAAGGCTGCAATCATTCTGAATTACTTATTTACCCTGACTTAAATCTCATGAACAAGGAATTAATCATCTTTCTGAAGTCCATCTTTTTGACCAGATGTGCCAACAAGCAGAACAGAAGTGATTACATCTATATTAGAAATATCATTAAAATATTAAAACAAGAAAAAGCAATTTGCTTATGCTGGTTGCTGTATTTTTAACAGTCAATCCATTCAGCCATACAAAAAAATATCCAATTATAAGGAAGACATTCAGAAGTTTTAAAAAGTTTTCTTCAGTCTCACACTCTTACATACAAGATAATTTACAAGGCTTCACTTTCTGCTGAACTTGGAGAGATAAATACAGCACATTACCAGAACCTTCCATTTTAGAACAAGATTTTAAGAAAGCCACACATAAATTCTACAACACTTTCATTAGTTTTATGCATTATACTTGAAAAAAATACTAATATTATGTTCAAATCAGTGATCCACTGAAGTAGTATAAGGTTTCCTCTACTTTACAGAGTACACAAGGCTTCAAAGGAAGTAAGTCTGTAAGGAGATGGTTGGTAAACCATATGGTTTCCAGTCAGGATATCCTGACACATACCACAGCAGTTCACAATTAAAAGTAAGCAATAAGAAATGACACCTGCTGACGCAAAAGATTTGCCAAGACCTTTCTTCAAAAGAAAACAGAACTCCAAACAAACAAACACAAAAAAAAAACCCAACAACCCAACACCCCAAAATAAAGAGCTCTATATTGCACTTTACAAGGCAGCTCTCACCAACACATTAGGAACGGACGTGAATCACATCACTGGGTGATTTTTGTATTGTTATGACTGGAAGTAAGCACGTATATATTTAGCAAGCACTCAGTGGTAGAAAATGAAAAGCAGTAAGCAAGTTAGTAAAAAAATCTCCCTTATTGAGGCAAACTGAGACAAAATTAAGCTCCTTTCACTGGTTCACATGCAGGGGAAAATCCAAGTACTTAATCCAGACTCACAGAAACAATAAGAGTGCAACTCTGTGAAAACTGAGGCATTACCTTAATCTAGGAGAAACTGATTTTGAAACAGTTAACTCTGGAACTTCCAGACAAGTTAACTCTAGTCCCTTTGCAGAAAAACATTAACCCTCTCCCCCCTCCCTAACCAAAATAATTGCCACTACTCATAACACTTTTGAAGATAGTTGACCTAAATTGTAAGGCATTATTTCAGAGCATCATTGGAGAAGAGAGTAATGGAGGCCTATTGTACACAAACAATTAATTTCTTGCTAAAAGCTATCTTCTTTTTACTTTTTAAAGCAAAATTGAAAGCCTTGACTCATTTGACAAAGGGATCCTTGTTCAAACAAAGTATAGCAGCCTTAACACAATCTGCTTAAACACCTAAGGCTAGTCAAAGAATACAAGGAAAGTAACTCAGCTAAAACAAAACAAAGCCAGTATCTAATGAGTAGGACATCCACTAAACACTGTTTTCAGCTGCAGTGAATGGGTCAGAACAACTGGAATATCACTGCTCATACACATCCAAAAATACACTTCCAAACTGCCCAACTGAATCTTCTGCCATGCTGCACAAAACAGTCGAAGAGTTAGAAACCACCTTGACACCAATAGCATAAAGGTAGCTCTGCAGTTAAGATACCATAACAATTCCCCAGCAATCCACAACATCCAATGCAACCAACAATGAACTCTGAAAAACTTAATCAAGAGGGGCTAATTAGGAAATGGGCCAAGCTTGAACATTATTCTTCTTTGACACAGATTTCTTCCTGCCTGAAGTTACCTTAACTGCAATGCATTTCATTTTCCATAGGAAAAAAAAAGTTTTGTCAGAATATAGTTAGAGGTGGTCCAAACACCAATCTTTTTGCCTGAGAATACAGTAAGTGCTTGTTCAACAGCTACCACACTGCAACTTAGCCATATGCTCCCACAGTGGAAGAATAAACAATAAGAATGCTGATGCCACTGACACACAAGGACAGTTGACTTTGGAGGGTAATTTTACTTTCTTCCAATTAGAAAAAGAGAAGCTTCTGTTTCTCTGTTTAATTTTGTATTCTTTTTCCATAAGCAGCATACACAGGCCATTAGATTTCCTACCAACTTTGACCACAAAATCAATTACATGAAGTTTTGCAAAGAATAACCAATGCACACATAGTTTCAGCTACCATGCTCTGTATACTCAGATGCTGACAGATGTTAATTTAAAGAAAACCAGAATACTAAGCAGCAGAGGTAACACAGCTTTTACTCACTAAGCTGACAGTATAAGCTTTGGAGAAGCACTCCAGTTTGCTTTTAAATAATTATTAAATAGTAAATCAATGCTATCCACATTTATACAGTCAGAGTCAAGCAACTGGAGGTCCATGACAGTGCACCCAAACAGTTTAGGCAATATTGTTAATCTTCATAGTAAAAATTTAATTATTTTCAGGCCCAATGCATAGGAAGAATGAAAACTGATTAAAAGTTGATGAAATATACCTGTTTTAAAAAAATCCCATTCAGAATGTGTCATGATTTTATCAGCTTGAATCCCACAAGAGTGAAGTGTGAAAAAAATAGTAGTGACAACTCTAAATAGCCCAAGCAGTAAACAGACCTAACTGCTCCAATGTTTACATAGTAGAAATTCTCTCCCAAAGTTGGTCTCAACATACCATTACTCTCTAATACATGGCTAGGGTCTAGGTTTTAAAAGACGTTAGGTTTACAACCTCAGGAAAAAAAAAAACAAACATGTAATTTATACACAATCTAAAGGAAGACCTCAGTCATTTCTTAACAACATTCATTTTTCTTTTATTTACAGGATACAAACTTTCTAAAATATAGATCATGTTTTAAAAACATGAATTTTCTTCCTATAAGTCCAGAGATATATGGTCGACTTTCTTATACAATGCAAGCATTGAAAAGCAAGGCTAGCCTTCTAAACCATAGAAGTATCTTTTGCATTGCACAGGAATTCAAATATTTTTGGTTCTTAATGATAAAGCTACTACTTACCCATGAGAAAAGCAGTAGAGAAACCTGACATTGATGCTAACAGTTGCTTTTCCTTTAATAATGCAGTTAGTATCATAAATTCACATAAGGCATACCAATAAACCACAAAAAGTATAGATCCCAGTGTATGAAGTATACAAAGGAAGATATATAGACAGAAAGCAATTTACATTCACTGATTATCTACATGCAGATTTTTTTTTTATTCCCTCCAAGAATGTTACTCATGGTAACTTTTACAAACAAGGCTCTAAGCAGGAGCATTATTCCAACATTGTGTCCTGCGAAAAAACTATTTTTCAAAACCCATGATTATAAAGTTGAAAGAGAAAGCACCCAAACAGAACTGCAATATTCTGCCTATCCCACCCTAAAGCATCAGTCCATGGAAAACTGATGTTATCATGAAATCTGACCAATTTGAAAGCAGGACACATAACCAATTCTACACAGAGAAGTCTGCATGGTGTCTAGGTAGCCAGAAATTTTGCATACACCACAAAACCACCCTCATAGTGCAGTTCTTATAGAGTAGGAATGTTTGTAGTATTGGTTAATCCCTTATTGTTGCAAACAAGTAATTCATACAGAAAACCTCATCTGCCAGAGGACAAAATTACAGAAAGAAATTAACGAAAGGTAGAAGATGGCAATTTTAAAAAAGAAAAAAAAATGCAAACCAGAAATTATGAGCTCTGACACTAGTTTTTAAGGCTGCTCTTTTTTTAGTGTTTGGTCAAGATAAAAGCATTGCTTTGTTTCCATTATTCATTTTCTTAAAATCATTAGAATGGGGGAAAACTTTAGCTCCCTTACTCCAGCAATAAGATGGTTACCACAGCTACTATAGTTAAAGAATAAACAAGCATAATAACTGTTATTACAACAAGTAAAATAGGCCTCCAAGCCACAGCCTTACTATGGGTAGCACCCCACTGACCTGGCAGAGCTACTGCCCTCAATAGGTATTAATTTGATCACTGACCCACCACAGAAATCAGCCATAGGACACACTCCAGAAATGGGATTTAAAACAACAGTTGATGGGGCAGGTTTCTATTTCTGATTTTAATCCCTGGGTTTGATCTAGGCAGAGAAAAAAAAATGACCTTCCTGTGCCTACTGCCACACAAGGCTATGAGATTTAAATTTGTTTGCTAGCATATTAAATTTGCTCAAACACATCCTTTCACTACAAGTACCAAATGCTAAAAACCAACCAACAAGCTAGAGCATTCCCACACTATGACATCATCCTGTCTGGTATACTTTAATACAATTTGGAAATAAAATTTGATTAACTGAGAGCAGCTTAAAGAGGATACATTAAAGATCCAAATTGAGGACACTTATCCAGTAAAATGAAAAAGGAAGCACAGCACAATGTCCAGCCTTTCCAGTGACTTCTACCAGACAGGCCTTCCTGGCTGTTCTGATGGGCTGTGATAAATACAGTTACCCTGTAGTGGATGAGTGAAAGCAATCCAGAACTCTAATCAGTGGGATAAAGACTTTCTGGTAACTGTGATTATACAAACAAATCAGGGTATAACCTTACCATATAGACCTGTAAAAGACCTGACACAAGGAAATCAGACCTCTGCATTCCCCACGTGGTTTCAACAACAAACCAGATTCCCAGTTTCCAAGCTGAAAACTTCCTCCTACTGAAGAAGAGTACCTACTTTCCAGTAGTTATACTTGCAGTTCTTAGTAAAATAGAACTCACTGTTAACAGCATCCTGACTATTGACAGGAAAATGTCAACAAAGTCTTTGTGATAACACCTATTTTTACTAAAGCTGAGGTTTTAGTTTATAATTGCTATCAGCAAACACAGTGGAAATACAGATACTGTTCTTGAAGCATCAAAAAAGAGCCTTCCAGGACTTTAAAAAATAACACTAATAAAGGCACATTACATGAAATTGTCTCCACCCTGCCAGTACAACTAATTAGGAAAATTAAAAAATGTTGAACATCTTGCTTCACAAGAGCCAAAGAGCTGCACCAAATCACAGAGTTAAAAAATGGTAATTGTTTTGCCATGCAGACCCAAGGTCAACAGGTAGTAATCCTCCCTGCTCAGCAGTTTCAAGAGGAAGCTTTTAAGGATCACCCCCTGTGCAAAGCAGAGTGCCTGCATCTCCTGAACAGCAAGTCACGTTACAAACTCTTCCTGCTACTGGTAAGGCACTCTCCTAGATAATCCATCATGATGCAGGCTGTCATTTCAAAGACTACTAAACAAAATGTATCAGGCTGATGAGGGGAAGTATAAGGGCTAAAAAGCTACAGTCTATCCCCCCACTTCCTGAAAAATGAGTTTCAGTACAATGTATTTCTAGTTTCAAAATTAGTAGTAGATGCACTTGTAAGTCATTAAAATGCAGAACACATACTTAAAAAGTTAGGCATGCCATACTAATCTGTTTACTAAACTGACAAGAGTGACATCCCCCAGTCCCCACGCACATTCCTAAAAGCACAAACACATCTATGTTGTCATCACCACCGTATCTCACAGGACAATTAGCTTAACTCAAGTTTAATACTTCAGAGGTCTTGTTTGCAGACTAACAGTGTGATACAACACGAAACACACAGAATATGTGATTACAAGTCTAAGTTAAGCAGCTTTTGGTTAGGACAGCTCTTCAACTTTGAGTCATTTTAAAGGATCTGAAAATAACAATAGCCTAAGGCAAACGCACACATTTGTTTTCCTTCCACAAACCAAGATTAAAAAAAACATAGCCAGAGGCCACTGGAAAGGAAAAAAAAAATAAAAAAGACAAATGATGCTTAAATAACCTAAAACATAAGTCCCCTAACTTCCCGAGGCACACGCAGCACAGCACACAGAGAGCTGCAGGAAGAAGCTGTTTGCCCTAGCGTACCTATTTAAATAGCCCCATTCTTTACTGTGTGCACACACGGACGCACAGAGACACCCACCACTTTGTCCATAAGCTTCCAGGTCTTCTCCACAGTCCTGCGGTCGGCAGCTGCCTGCTTGGGGGGGCCCACAGCATCCTGAATGGCATCGATGAAGCCCAGGATCCGTCCCTTGCGCGGGTTCCGGCCGTTGATGGAATTGGCCATTTGGGAGCCAAGCTGGCCGCAACGACACAAGAAACACAGGCTCACAAGGTGCTCCCAAAACATCTTGTCACAGAACCCGCCGCAGCCTGCGAGGCAACACTTCCTTCTCCACGGGCAGGAAAGGGCAAGATCAGGGCATGTTTTGGATCGAGCTTAACTTTTCATGACCAACAGCGTAAACCCACCTGGCCCGGGTTTACATTGGCACAAGCGATCCCGGATTTATTGTCAGCACCGACAGACGGGAGGGGAGAACACACCCGCGCCGCGCCCCTGCCCGTCCCTGCGCCCGCCGGCCGCGG
>WEIU01008075.1:223558-241385 GCA_013389925.1 Aegithalos caudatus | reverse complement strand
GGGAGCGGCAGCGCCGGCAGTGCCGGCCGGGGTCGGGCCAAGGGGGGTGCGGCTGCGGTCCCACCTGGTCCTGCCGGCTCAGGGGCCGCCTGAGGCCTTTGGGGCCGGGTGCTGAGTGCTGGTGGCGTTCGTGAGGGCGCTGACACTGTCCCTGGCTGTGGGGTCTCCAGGGAATGTGGTAGCGTGTCCCTCTCTCCCTAGTCGGGCTGTGGGACCCGTGCCTGTTGGAGCCTTTAGAGTGTGTTAACAACTGAAAGTTCCCGCTGCCTTTTTGTGTGCGCTGCCTTTGGGTTTCCCCTTTGCGCTTTTGGGAGTTTGCTGGGGTTTTTTTGTGGCCACGAAGAGCAAGAACTTTTTTTTTTTTTTTTTTTTTTTTTTTTTCTTTGTTTCTTTTTTTTTTTTTTTTTTTTTTTTTTTTTTTTTTTTTTTTTTTTTTTTTCTGTGAGCGAGGGATTTTTGCTCTTAAACAAATGCTGAGATTTTCATATTTCCATGCTAGGAATGGGCTGGAGAGCTCCTAAAGGTGGTGAGGGAAAATGTAAGCACCTTTCTAGTTTAAAATGCCCTTTTAGATGCGATTATTTTGATGCGAGCACTTCCCCTGGGGATATGGTAAATAAAACTCAGCTGATTGTTCTGCTTGCATGCTGCAAAGAGTGAGGCTTACCTGCCTAGGGTACAAGACACTTGACTTCAGATCCTTTTGAAGATTGTCCCGGGAGTAATTATACTTTGCAAGGGTTAATCTTCTAATGAGCTCTCAAAATAGGAAAGAAAAATGCAACACTTAGCATCAAAGTTTTATTTTCTACAGACAATAGTATTAGAAGAGTATTTTTAAGTTTTGGGTTTTAAAATATCTGCGCATGTGGTAGTCGTTTTCAAGGATTTTCTTTTTTAGAAAAGAAGATTTGCTCTTTTTTGGGTTTTCTTTTTCTACTTTTCTTGGATTTGACTTTTAATAAAATAGGAGTCAGGAAAAAAGAGTAGAAAAACTCATAGAGTATTTCAGTATTGCTTTTATTTATATTGTAATTCATAGGTATTTTTAGTGAAGGTATCTTCTTGCTGATTTATAATGTGTCACGTTATTCTTTCGAACACACAAAACAATAAAATCATATCAATAATGTCTTCCTCAAAGGTTGTTCCTCTATAGTTTTTAAATATGAATTGGCAGTTACTTGCCTTAAGTGGGTTGGAAGCTTCTTATTTTATTGTAGTCTCTGTAAATTACCCTCTTCCCTGTGTTGGTTTCAAACTCCTCTCTGGCAGATGTCCCTATCCCTTTTATTCTTTGGAGCTGGGCTTTCGTAAGATGAAGTTGATAGTGACTGCTCACTCTGTTGCTGTCGTTTGGTTGTGAAAAAAAGCAGAGGAGCCGACGCTTTTTTGGAACTTGTAAAGCCTTCGGTTCCTGTTCCCGATTGTTTTGTTTTCATTGTTGTTATGTCATTCCCTTCATATCCCACACTCTGCCAAGAGCTGTGATCTGCGAGCTCTTGGTAGCGTCTGGGGCTGAGTCATGGTGTCTTGCAGTTCATCCGAGTGCAGGGCCAGCAGGAGCCAGCAGCTTGGTTCCCTGCATCCCTCTGCATCTGTGCTGCCTTGTTAAAGGAGCAGCCAGCTCCGTGGGGAAAGTCAGTGGCTTCAAGCAGCGTCCTCTCATTGCCTGTGCTGTGCAGTTAAGTACAGATATTCTGGGAATTGCAGTCCTCGGAGGGTCATGTGAGTACATTGGAAGCGAGCCAGCTGGGAGAGCAGGTGGAAGAGATACCCATGGCTTCAGCAGCGAGGCTGTTAAAGTTGGGCCAGGATTCTGCGGGCTGTGCTGTGGAAGGACGAGGAGACGGCACTGCTGATGTGGCCTCAGGCACACAGAGTGACGAGGCTGTGTGACAGAAGACAGCTGAGAGGAGCAGAGCGAGCAGCTGCTGTGTCTGAAGCTCAGGGCATGTCTTGTTAGCAGTTAGCACACAAAGACTTAGCTTGCCTGCTGGATCTCTGGGATCCATAAGGATTAATGGTGGTCGCTGAAGGCACTGGCCACCTGGAATACTTTAATACAGGCCAGCAGCACTGTGTTAATGTCCAGGTATTCCTACTGCCCAGCTTCAAGCTCTCTGATAAGCTAAACTTCTGTGTATAGAACCACTGAGAGACCACAGGGTGTTTCAATGCAGAAACTTAGGTCAGGTACTTTAAATCTCTAGGAAAGAGCATCTTTCTCTTTGGGCTACATGCAAGGTACATATGCAAGTTTGGTGTCAAAGGACCAAAGATTTTGTATATACAGATAAAATGGCTCCACAGATCTCATTTACTTACAAGCTCTCCAACTGAATGTTTATTTTACTTGTTATTATACTAAAGAATATGACAGTTTGGATCTGTGATTTAATCACTCTATGAAAACACTACAGAAGGCAACGTGGTAAATCTGAGGCATCAGATTTTGAGATTTGTATGTTACATGAGACTGATCCTCAGCTTAGCCAAGGTACTAATCAGTCAGGTAATGATGACAACATTAGGATGCCGTCCAGGAATTAGTAAAATTCTGTAGTGAAAATTGTGGAGTGAAGGTGGTTGACAGTCAGGATATGATGAAGGAATAAAGAGAGCGTAAAAGAAGCCTTGAACTGAACTCTCCTAAGTCCCTTTGTAAAGTAGGGATTTTAGGTCTAAACATTTTACTGAAAAGCAAAATCATGTGACTTCTCCCTACCAAGCAAGCCCAGCTGCTTGGTAGGCAGAAAGATACGTAAGATTAAGCTAACAGTTACATTTGTCCATTATAGTATTTTCCTGTCTGTTAACTTTTGGGTTTTGTTGGGTTTTTGCTTTTGTGGAGGTTTTTTTGGTTGATTTATTCACTTTCTTGATGACTCTCATTCTTCTGGAGTTATTAGACAGCTTTATGAATGAAACTTTGTTGGTGCTCTTGAGTGAATTCCATTCCATCAAAGAGCAATTGACAGGCATTGGAAGCAAGAGAGATGTTTTGGTTTGGTTTTCTTTGTTCACCAGCTATTAAAATATTGATTTTCTGTAGTCAGTCAATGCATGTGGTTTGGGAGCTTTTGTCATTTGCGTGTTTTTTGCTATGGTACAAGTGGTTTTGTACACAAATACACTGAAACATAACAACAAAGAAGAGGACAGATGTAGGTTCTATTTATAGCAACATAAATAAGGTTAATATAGTATATAATATGCTGAGTTAAGGGATATGGTAGCAATGCTTGTAAAGCTTGTGTCATCAGTTTCAAAAACTGAATGTGAAGTGACTTCTTGCTAATTGTAAAACAATTATTTAACAATTAACAATATCCTGGCTATCCCAGCATGCTTAAACTTTCAAATTTATCTCTTGTAGTTTTGACTGGATATGTACAATGTGATGAAAAGGCTGTTCACAGGGGTGTAGCACTCTGTGGTGCAGGGTCAGGCAGTGGTTTAATGACTGAGCTCTGGCAGGGTCGTCCTCTTCTCAGCATGTGCAGTGCCCCAGAAAAATGCAGGGACATCCCTTTTTGAAGGGAAGCTGGAGCTTTAAGGGTCACTGGAACCTGCTGGTATTTTGGTACCCTACCTTTGTCTGTTCTGTAAAAACATCAAACAAGCAAAACCAACAAACAAGAAACCCCCACACTACAACCCAAACAAACAAAACAACCAAAAAAGAGAAAATATAATTATTGTAACAACAGATAATTATTAAGTGTCAGGACTGTTTGCTTAAGCACATTTTGGTTAGCCCATTCTAGATGCATACAATATCTTATGCTACTCTTCTCCCATATCCAATTACTGCATAAAAACCTGTAATAGTTGTTAAGAACATTAAAGTGGAGTAAATACAAAATGCTTCCATGTTATTAATTTGCAGTGCCCTCAAGAATGCTAGGATCTTTAGATATTAAAAAAAAAAAATTAAAAAGGGTTTATAAGCTGCAAGCCACCATCATGGGTAATTTAAAAAATAGATTGCAATGTACTTACCTGGGTTTTATTGTAGTAAACTGAGAAACAGAAAGCAAAACCGACCTGTGACACTCAATATTTTCTTACTGATAATTTAAGTTGGTATAATAATAAATGCTTTTCCTGCCTTAGTGGGTGTTACTTAGAGAAAATTAGTGATGAGAGTGGCAGTTTGTTGTCAGATATTATCTAGTTAATTTTCCTCTATTAACTAGTTAATTTTCCTCCTAATGTTATTTTCCCTCTATTTACTTATCTTATATTTTTCATAATCATCATGTACTCAAGCTTTTTTTAAAACAAAACTTTTTTTACTGCTTTCTAGAAGTGAAAATATGTTGTTTTCACACATGAAATATGAATAGTGTAATAGTTTAAACCACTTTCCTGTTGAACTACTGCAAGAAAGAAAAAAATGACTGCCTTTCCAAGTTTCTGTGGACTGTAAAGATCCATAGGTGCTCCAGCAGGCTGAAGCAACTGTGTTGCAGTACAACTGATGATAATACAGTGTTGCTGTATTAGTTCTCTCTGCTGAGTAATTAAACCCTCTTTTTATCCTTGATGTGGAAAGAGAAGCTAAATTTAGCTCTGTCTGTACCTGTAAATAAAGCCAGCCAGGCACTGTTCTTGGGCCCTGAGGCCAGGTGGGCTGGCACAGGGGTGGTCACCACCATCTTTCCCGAAATTACACCAGCCTCAGCATCCCCTCACACCCCCACATCCAAGTAGTGACTCCTGACCTGTGCTGGCCCTGAACCTCCCTGGGATTATGTTGGGGAAAACCCCAGCTGAGGTGGGCCAAAACTACTCAGCAGTATCTTAATGATCTACTGCCACACTTCATGGTGTGCCCAGGTCATTGTGGCTGCAGTAACTAGATAGATACTGCTGGAGTTTGTATGCATATAAATATACACACATGCATACACACAATGTAACAGGAGATGTTTCATCTTTGTTAATTTTGGTTGGGCTGCATATGATGAAATTGTTTTCAGCTCACTTCTGAAGGAGTGAAGTCTTTAAAGGGCAAGAATGTAACTGACCGAGGCTCTTGTGCTTATGTTTTCAAATCTTTCCTTTACCCTAGGAGCAAATCTACTTCAATATGATATTGTTTCCCTTGCAAAATACAGCACATCCATTTGCCTGACTATGAGTAATTAAAAAATGTGTTCTCTGTTTGCAGAATGACTATGAAAACTAATTGTGGGGCCAGGCCTGTGTTTGTTTACACACCTCACTAATGAGTTCGTTTGCTGTAAACTAGACAGCCCACTTCAAAACACATCTCCGCCTTAATATATTGTATTAAAAAAGTGTGTCAGCTTAATTTTAAAACAACCTACCCCTCAGGGAGTATTCTGCTGTTTCTTTTCTGTTATTAATTGCATCCATCTGTCAGAGCAGGTGCAAAGGCTTTAACTAAGTCCTGTCATTTTAGTACTATCTCTTGAATTCGCTCCATCTGTGCAATAGCAGAAAAAAAAATCAATGTCTAGATCTCTTTTCTTTTTTTTTTCTTGTTATCCCCATTACTTCTGAGTGCCATGATCTTAGTTTTTCCCAATCTTGGTATGACAAAACAATCTTTAACTCCAACATCTTTTTTAATGTCTTGCCAAAATACAACTGGGTTTTCTTGTTTGACTTGATAATTAGGCAGTTTTGTTCTATTCAAATAGCTCTTTTTTTGCCAAAATTTTTAAGATTTTTCAGCTTGTGGCAAGAGGTTCTAAAATACTCCCAGGGACTTTTCATTCCCATCTTTCTCTGGAGTAGGAATTGCACTTTGACAGGAAACAAGCCTTGTGTCTATTCTGTGCTTCTGTGAGTTGAACTAAGCTCAGTTAGTGGAGATTGGAACTATATTGCTAGCAGCTTTAATTGAAATAGTCAAATGAAGCACTGTCATAGAGGCTTTTCCTTCAGAAAACTGTTCTCAGTTGAGTAAGACAGTGTCTTAAATGGGAATTATGCAGTGCTAGGCAATCACAACTTACACATGGTGATTTATTTGCTTAAATTTCTTTTTCTTCATTGTTGCTTCCAATATTGTTGTTAATCCATCTAAAACAAGACAACTTTTTGTACTATAATCTGCTTGACTTCTTGACTGTGAATTTATGGTGTATCTTGTATTTCCTGTATGCTCCAAGTTCTGCTGATATTTTGTTTGTGAGCAATGACAGGAACCTTTTGTCTTTGGTAGAATAAACAAGTTGGGGTTTTTTTTTCCCTCTGCTTACTTACCTTCATTTAAAATAAGTTGAATTTTCCACACTGAAAAGTAAACCGTGTGTTTTGTAAGGCAAGTCACTATTTTAGTAGAACTGAGTAATTTTTGACCTTTTGCATGGGCCATTTTGTAACACAAACTGTATTTGGTATTTGTGATTGTTTGTGACATACTTCAGAGCATTCAGTTATTCTCAGACTGAGCTGATAAGATTTTTACATCTTGAGAATGCAGATGGTGATTATTTTTCTACTNTTTTTTTTTCCTCTTTTCCCAGAGGGAAATGAAAACCAGTGAATCAGATTTCTGGAGAGAGTATTAAGTGATTTTTGCCCTTTGAAAATACTCATTTCATTGCACCAAGAAGTCCTATTTTGAACAACAGTGAAACTACATTCAGCTACATTGAAATGTGCTTTTACTTTATTCTATTAATTCTGTTGCGTGGGAGAGTATAACATTTGTTTCCATTAAGTTTCATGTTAAGGAATGTTGTGTCCAAGGAAATATAAAGAGGTCAAAGTAAAACTAATAACTAAGTGAATTAACCTCTTTTGCTGAAATTCTTTCATTTTCCTATCAAGTTTTCAATGTATCCAGTTCTACGTGGATGCCCCCATTGTTTAGACAGTCAGCAGTTGTCCAGCAGAGCATTGTGACCCTCATATCAAGTTGCAAAAAAGTAGTTTTAATTACTAGGAATGTGATTTTACTTCAGTTTGGGTTTTGTTTTTTTTCACCCTGAAAATTTATTTCCCTCTGTTTTTATTTTGTTCAGTTACCATTCACTTGCTGGTAAATGCAAAACCAGCTATACTGGCTTACAAGCCTGTTGTGCCAGTATTTTCCTCTCTCTGTTATTCTTGGCTTTTTAAAAGGGTCTGGTATTTTCAAGCTTTTCTTGAAATAGTGTAGTGCTATAGGGGATATCAAAAAATGTCTTCTTATGTAGTTCAGTTCTTCTCACACTCTTACTTCATCAGAACTGACAATGAACGCTCCAATACAATTTTTCTACATACTCACCAGTAATCTGTGCTGCTCTTAGGTTTTATTGTGCTTTTTTGCAAATTAGACAGCACTGTTACAGTGCTCACTTTTTAAGGAGTGGAATATTTATGTTTAAAGCCTTGTATTTCTCAAAAACTGTATAATTTTGGCACCAGGTATAGTACATGGTTGGTACTCAATCTGCCACATTAAGTGAAAATTTCTCTTCAGTTTTTCTATGTAGATATGAATAAAAGGCAGAGTTGATAATATTACCTATATTGTCCCTAATTTTCAAGTTTGCCCTTTGTTGTGCCTTCCTCTTTGGGAGAACACAGTCAAAATGCTATTTTTCACAAGAAATATTGTTAATATTCTTACATGCCAGCAGTGTGAAGAGTGTGTAATGCTTTATTCAGTCCTGATAGAAAGGAATGGCAGAAACTGAGTTTTTAATATTTGGTGGATTTGTCCAAAACTTATAAGAAAATTTGGAGCAAGTAGGAAAGCCCTGTGTCTTGGAATTTTATTTTTTTTGCAAGTGTTTTTCTTTTACCTATAGCAATGGATCCAGAAATTTGAAAGGAAAGTAGTGATCTGATTAAGTGTCTGTTCATGTATCCTTGAAAAGGCAGGCTGATCTCATAAAAATAGATATTTGATAATTTTGGAAAATTTACTGGAATGTGAAAGTTTCTCTTTTTGAAGGTGCACTGAGGTGCAGAGTTGCCTGCTAATTCTAAAACCCTTGAATACTTTCCTATGCTTGTGCCTGGTTTTCTGAAGTTGGTTTTAAACAAATACTTCACTTTTTTCCATAGGTAAATGCCTTGAGCTGTTTATTTTTCATGTGTAGCATACTTAAATATTGTCAGATGGAAGGATAATAATGTGGATTCATTAACTCCTCAGTTCTTTGATGCTGTATAAATTGGCTTTGGATTTTTTCTGTCAGAGCCTCAGCAAGGCTATCCACACACTGTTTGTGTGGATATGACATAATTGCCACTTTGCTGTCTGGCTTCACTGTCTAATACAGCTGAAGAGACTGTACAGCTTCCAGGGAAAAAAAAGTCCATATGCTGGAAGGATTGAGGTTCAAGCTTGGCTCAGCATATGCAAAAGACTCATCTTTTTATTCATCTTAAAAGTCATCTTCTGAAGTAGGTAAGTGCTTTAAAGCAGAAAAGCTTATATATTCAGAGAGATTTTTCCTTTTGGTGACAAACAGAAGCAAAGTGCAGTAATTTTGTCCCCTTTTCTTGTACCATCCCAATGCAACTTCTAGGGATGAGTGGGAATTCTTACTGCCTTTCTCCTTCATGACTCTGTGGTCAGCTAGAGCAGTGTAATGGCAGGAGTATTTCACTTTGTAGACCCTGAATGAAGCTACATTCTGCCACTCTTAAGCTCAAAGAGACCTCACTTGCAAGGCCTCCCAACCCAATTTCATAATCTTGGACAGCCTCGTGACATAATAAAGTCTGCAGTTCAGTGGAGTGTCTGTTCCTGTACTCGTGCAATATCTCCTGCCCATGTGGAATATTTACTTTAACTTTCAGGCACTGAAATGATAGGTGGTTGTGACTTATAGAAACAGGCACAACTGCACTTTTAAAAAGCAGAGCCTGGTAGGTACTGTGGTGTGTGTGACAGAGTGCATGGCAGTTCAAATATTTTAAAAATGTGGAACACTTTTTAAAAGGAAAAAAATCATAATGTGCATCTGTCTCCTTTTTTTTTTTTTTTTTTCCCTTTGGTCAAAGCTGAAAATATTTTCTTGTGAAGTTACTTCCTTGTACTCATTGGGTTTCTATATTTATTTTTTCCTTCCACTTGGCTAAATTATGCCAGTTGGATTTTAACTCTATTTAACCTGATTACTGAGCCACAAAGCCTGTGAAGAGTGTAGTTGGTGGAGCCAAAAAGCAGAAATGCAGCAGGTAACCTACTCAGAAATAAGACACATTGGGCCTTAAATAGTAAAGTAAAAAAAGTAAATAAAACCTTTTAAAAATCTTCAAAGAATGTAGTGATTATATAAATGAAAAATGTCTTCAATTGCTGGTCCTCTTGTGTTATTGTGTAAGACAGAACTAGCAGAAGGCTGTTATCTTCCTATGCAACTGTATCAATGACCTCTGAAGGAGGAGGAAAGGAATCAAAGATGAAGTAAAATAATCAGAAAGAGTCATCAGAAAAAAAAAAAATGCTGTAAGTAATAAGTTGAGATTGAAACCTGTTTAAAAATACAGGCTTGTGGCTGTAGTTAAATGCCTTGGTTTCACTGACATGATGCAAACATCACCCGGGGATTTTATTTAAAGGGCTGTCCCCTGTTCATGATTTTGGAAGAGTTGAGACTCTTCACACCTGATGGTTAAATGAAATGCATTAGTTTATCACACTTTCCAGAGTCTCTGCACCCTTCCTGGTAGGTACCACAGCTAAAACGAAGTGATATTTAGTAAGGTGTTAGTTTACGAAGATATTTATTTTTGTAAGAAAGAAATGTGTGTTCTTCACTGCCTGTGCAAGTAGCACTTGATCTATTCCCAATTACTTGCCTAGCTTATCTGTCAGTCAGTTCAGCTTCTCTTACAAGTTGCTGTACCTTGATGCTCACTCAAACTTTCTGCATTTTCAATTTGAGCGGCTGCTCTGCTCGGCGTTGCAGAAGTTGCAGCTTCCTTTGAAAGAATGCTCGTTTGCTGAAATATTGAAACTTGACTGATTACTGGAAGTAGTGCCTAGGATGGGAGTTTTGAGCTCAAAAACTTGGATATTCTTTTTGAATAATTGACTGTAATTCCTTCTTCCACTGAGCAGAACACAGAAATGTCATGAGACTTTTTTTTTAATTGGGCCTGCCAGCCAAAATTTAAAATATTAAAATACTCTATAAGCTGCTTATGAATAAGAAGCTGGATAAGAATTAGTCATAATTTTGGCAATGATTTAGAATCTAATCAATTAACTGCAGTTACAGCTCTTCTATGAAGTGGTGTACCCACAAACACAGTTATGTGAAACCTTGTTTGGATGTCACTTGTGCAATTTCATTGTATTTTAGAGGGATTTTAATATAAACTTGGAAATAATAATGTCAGATTAGCCCAAAAACAGTAGATAAATGCAGTAGTGTTCTTTTAGGTGGTGTTACTACAGGTTTGTAGAAGGACAAGTAACATTAGGTAAATTTGGGTTTCACTCAGCTGATTATATTTTTCTGAATAACAATCTTGTAGAGTCAACAGGAAAACCATTGGTGCTAATTATGACTAATGTTTCACTGTATTGCATGAAGAATTTAAACACCATGTGGTCTGAGATATTTAATTTTACATATTCTCAAAGCTTTTTTTTAATGGTGGTCTTATTTTTAAAGTATATTAAGCCTTTTTCAGGAGAAGTTTAAAATTAGAGTGACATCAATGGGACTGTCTTGCTTTAAACCAAAATGTAAAATGTGGCTCTCCAGATTGTCTTCTAAATTGTCAAGTTTACTTGGCTTTGTTAATTTATATCTTTCCTTGTGCTTAATCACTTTATTTAGTGCCATATTCATTCTCTCATTTTTAATGTACTTCTATAGGCTTAAGTTTCATCTTTGTCCAAGTGTGTTGCTAAAATAAGGGTCATTTTTAAAGTGTGTTTAGCAGCATAAGTGTAAGAATGTATGTCTGCAAAATGTGCATGACTTTGCAGGAAATTCTTTGGGGTCTCTCTGTCTGAGTGTATACATGTGTGTGTGTGTGTGAGGACCAGAAAAGGAAATTTAGACAACTTCTCACATCTTATTCATACAGGTAGAACTTTGTCCTGTTAAAGTGGATATGTCTAGTTCCACTGTTTTTTTGCTTAAATGCAACTTGGTTGTAGTTCTCAATGGATTTTGTTCTTAAAGTGGACATTGGGGACTGCCTAAAGATAAAACCAGTCAAATTTCTCTGAGTTTCTTCTCTTTTTGGCATGGAGTTTACCCATCATGACAAATGAGTCAGTTTCATCTTTTCCATGTACCTCTGATGTAACAGAAAGTAATGGTCTTTTAAAATAGTCGTGACAGTCATAGTTATTACAAAAGGGTGAGTGGGGGAGGAAAATAAGAGAAACTAAATGGGAAAAAGTCTAGACCAAGAATGACTATTAGTGTCATGAAATGAAAGCCACATATCTATAAAAACTCACTGATAGTGTGTCCTTGCTCTGTGTTACACTGGCATGAGATGAACTGTATTCATCATTAAAATTAAAATTTGAAAACCCTCTTAGAGGCTTCAAACCATTGATGTTAATCAATGTTTGAAATCAAAACCTTTACTCATCAATAGGTGAGTCAACCTTTTTTCACAAATATACAAATCATGTAAGGATGGAAATTATTGTTTTGCAGTTTTATAATTTTTTAAAAAAGTTTGAAGGTTTACTTATATCCTGAGGTTGGTGTATTCCTGTATTTTCCCAGTCTTCTCCATAATGACTTCAGATAGCCATAGGATCATGCCTAATTTTTACACTGATCAGAAAATATTTTGTTTAGAGTGTATCTCATTTTCTTATATGAGAAGAAACTTTTATTTTATTTTAAACTGCACAGTTAACTAAGATCTTGAGTCTGTCAAATTCTTACTGGCTCGTTCATTATTTCAGTAAAACCTATTTCACGTGTCTATGCAAGGGGCAAGAGGGAAATAATTGCCCATCAAAGAAAACTTTTTCAAAATAATGGATGGTAGACACACAGCAGTAAGAATTAAACTATTTGGAAGGGAACTTCAATAAAAATCTAAATCCACTTTGAAGTATTGAAAAAGGCATAGAAGTAAGGTCTGCCCTTTGTTTCTGTCACTGTTGTTTTTCTCTTCTATGCCCTTTTCTTCTTAGGTCCCCAGAGGCCTTTGCTTGCAGTGTGATGGTGACATTGTGTGTATCACAGAAAAGCAAATACAGTGGTTCAGCTGTAATCTTAGCTCCCACTGCCCACACAGATTCATGAGCTCTCTTCCTTTAACCTTGCCTATTGGTAACTGGAAAGCTGGGAAGGACAAATAAGATAGAAAACAAAGTTCTATACCATATTGGGCTTTGGTTGGTCCCTCTTTTTCAAAGCGGGCAAAAATATTTTACCCCACAAAAAACAAAGTTTAATTGGTCTTTACCTGATTCCAGCTGATGTTTTCTGGAGAAATGTCCTGGGGAAGATTTTTACTTCTACTTTGTCTGTTGTTTTCTTAGCCTCCTGTGTCAGTCACAGGCAGAAGTGCTGAGCTCTCTGTTCCCTGAACTAGATTATGAAATTGTACCCCTGATGATAGGAGATATTGTACTGATGGTTTTGAATAGGAAACAGGAGACTCAACTGTGACTAAGGGCATTTCTATGGATGGGCTTGGCTCTGTGTTTTCACAGGGCTTTGAATTTCCTACCAGGATATCTAATGAAAAGGCGTAAGCAGGAGAATTGAACTCCCTTTTCTACATAGCATTTGTAGAATGGTCAGGAGTCCCTTTCTTGGGTGCAGCACTGCTGGGGGTTTGAAGCTGCTGGAATCCATGCTAGTAGCAGTGACAAGCAGTGGTGTCAGCCACGGGATGAGAGCTTTGCTGTGCAAGACCTGCTGGCTCTGATTATTTCAGATCAGAAATCTTGGTGTAAGACAACTGGCTGTTCAGGACAATTCAGATGGAAAATCTAACCTGGAAAAAGTGTTTGCTGTAGCATCCTGAGAACCTTCTCAATGCCCAACACTAACTGCTTTCTTTTTGTGTGTAATAAAATAGGCATATAACTCTATTCAGTATTTCCTGGTGCCACTCTGAGTCCTTCAGCATCAGAGGCTCTGAAGGACCTTTTTCACCCTTGTGGATGACCTTTTTGTACAAATGAATATGCAAAGCTGAGATGATGCATCACACAGAAGCATCCAGATCCACAGAATTCTGCTGGAATGGATAATGGAGCATGTCCACTATGGATTGTGATAAAATTGTTCCTTGCTATTGCGTGAGACTGGATGTACCAATTTTTCCCTGGACTGAGCCTGTTTACTGGGCTCTTTAGGTGTTGGAAAGAAATGCTATAAACATGAACGTAAACTGTCACAGCAGAGTGTTGGAGTCCAGAAAGTAAAGTTAGAAACAAATTCCCTTCATGTTGAAGACAAGGCCTATTGAAATTCATATAAACTAACCATATTAACGTGTGGTTATTAATAAAAATGGATTGTGTAGTGGTGTTATTTCTAAGATAATTTCAAACAGGTCTGTCTCCATTTCCTGACTGCATGACTTTGAAAGATTTTATAAATAGATTCCCTGTGCTGGGGTGGTTATCTTGTTTTCTTACTTGCTACTTTCACTCATTAGTTCAGTTATAACCCTGTGATTTTTTTCAAAAAAACAGTAACAAAAAAGAGCTCTTACATCTGTTTGTGTCTGCAGTTCTTCACTCTGGCCCTCTCCAAGGCCAACACAGCCCTGTCCATTGAGAACTGCTCCAGAGAACTGTTCCTCTAAAACTCTGCAATCTTCCACCAGCATGAGTTAAATATTTCTTGGAACAAAGCTTCTCAGCTAATTTCAAAATTAATCCTTTTATTTCATGGGTGATGGATCTCCGAACAGACCACAGCTGATAAGAAAAATGTAGAAAGTCTTAATACTTAGCATCATTTTGCTATTCTGCTGCAGATCTGTCCATAATCTTTTGAAAAACATGAGCTTCTTCTATTCACTTACCTGTGGTAAACTACTCTTCCAAGAGAACTTCCTCACTTCCCACTGGCTGGCAAGAGGTCTCCCAGGTTACTGTCCTTAGCACTGCTGCTCTGTAACAAAGGTAAATCAGCAGCTGGCTTTAGTGAGGAGGGAAGTAGTCCCTGGTAAGTTAATTACATGAATGTGCTTTCAGCTGGATGCTCCTGGAAGGCATTTGTGGGACACATTATCCCTGACAGGAGCTGGCATCATATACAGGCAGACAGTGAAGAATGAGAGAGCTGCTTGGTTTTGCAGTTCAGCAGCGTAATGTCTGATACCTGGTGCAGGAATAGAGCAAAAGATGCTCCTGAGAGAGCTGCTTTTTTCCTGCAGTTTGCATAACAAACTGAACTTCTATCTCTGATTTCAATTATCTTTTTTTGTTTGTGTGTTTTTAATGACATCTATAGATAAAGGATAAAGCACATCCCCATATTAGAGGAATTCTGCAGTGTATGTTCCAGAGCTGTAAACTTTTTAAAAAGCTTTGGGACACTTGCCTCATGAAACCTGAACTTCAGTAACAGTTGAATGCAGGAACTGCCCGGCATTCCCTTTTTCAGTTCTTTTTGCTCTGTTTATTTGTTCCTTCAATTGTTGCATTTTGGATGCTGTTTAACTTTTAACCTCCACGGGGTATGCTGGTGTTTAAAGTGCCCAGCTTGCTTAATAGGAGGGCAAAAGAAGAAAGAGGAGAATGAACTTGAACAGCAGAGCAGGCATGAGGACAATAAATTTAGCTGACTTCTGGAATTGCAGCTGTAATGTTGTGGAATTTGATACAGATGGAAAATAGGAGTTGAAAAGCACAAAATTTCCAGTGTGGGTGCCATTTTGAGTAGGCTGTGTGGGTGGGGAATGGTGCTAAATGCCAAGCAGGGAAGTAGAAGGGAGAGTCTCTTTCCAACTAGTAACAGACAGCTAGAAGTGGAGGAGAAGGGGGCTGGGGAAATGGTTTAAGTGTCCCAGTGCAGCTGTTTTGTAATAAATCACTGATATTTGTGGGTAAAGCTCAGCTCATCAGTGTTTGCTACTTCCTTGTCCATAGAATTCTTTTCCACAGTAGTTTCATTATTTTTATGGTAATTCTGTTTAATGTCCTACTGTATGTAACTGGATGGTTCATGAGGTTCTGAAATCTTCTTTATGGTCAGACTGCATGACATATAGAAGGGCAAAATTTGTTTTGGTTGACTATCATTCTTCAGTATGAAGGTAGCATTACTTTCAAGAGTAAAGTGCTGTTCCTTCCAGGACATGCAATACCAGTTTTAGCAGGCATTTCTGCTTCTGCTTTGGTTTCAGATTCTCAATTCAAGTTCTGATGCTTTGTTTTGGCATCAGGCCGAGGTCCAGGAGCAGATATTTTCATTTAATGCAGATGTATTTCCTNAAAAAAGCTTTTCCTCCAGTAACTTTTAAGAGAGAATTTCCTGCCTTGAGAGAGCATAACAATATATATTGTCTGGTACATTAACATACAGAGGAAAAGGGGAGGGACAAACTTATTCTGCTTGATAGTCCCTAAGTATTTAAGAGTGTTTTGTCTACCTGTCAGTTAAAGGTGGATTTGTTGTTCAAGATGGACTCATACAGCTTTGATGACAGAGGTACTTTGTAATAAATGGCCCAACATTTTTCTTCTCTCATGTTAGGTTTTAGATGAAGCTGTAAAGGATTTTGAGTATTTATATGTGTAATTGTTCTTGTTCGGTTTTGAACTAAGTGGAGGTCCTTGGAAACAAAAAAAGTGTCCTTTAATGGTTGAAACAAAACACAGCATTTCTATTGTAATGTGAACAATTTAACTCTGTCTTGTGTGTAGGAAATGAAGTATAATGGTTGTAATCACTTGGCTTTTATTGTTCTGGGAGAACCCTTTTGTTAGTTTCTAGCTTCTAAGAGGAAGGTTGTAGTTCTTGCAGTCCTGTCCTTTAGGAAAGATTACAAGAATCCCACACAGTAACATTTAAAAATCTGCTTTCAGCGACGGCCAGAAAATAAAGCTGTGCTATATGTTGTGCATAGCAAAAGTGGAAATGACTCAGTTCAACAAGTTCCCAAGTGTATCGATGGTTGACTTCAGAGGGAATGACACTGCAATGCATGTGGTAATTATCTCTATGAAAGAAGCACACGGTCTTGTGAATGAAATTTAGTATTTAAGAGCAATGTTGGGTGTGGGGTAATAATCAGGAAGTCATTTGGGATGCAAAAGCAGTGAAAATAGGATGGGTATTTATACAACTGGAAAGTATAACCATGGGTTGTTCACAAATACTATTAATATCAACTATTCCTCTCACTGAATTTTAAATTATAACTATCAGGCTTGTGGGAGGGAGGCTGTTTTTCCCTTATCCTATACATTTTTAAAGGTTTGGAATGTAGTTCTGGTGCTTGCAAGTTTTCCTGCTGCAGCTGGAAGAGATACGTCATAATGCTGATGTCCACAACTGGTTGTGTTCTGAAATCATAGCCCAAACAAAGGGAAGTGCATAGTTTTACCACCTCTCCCAGCTGCTGTCACAAGAAACACCTCCTGAGACACACCTGTGAGTCAGAATTTCTGCAGCTTCCTGCAGCCCTGTAGTAGTAATTTACCTCTTACCTCACCTGTGACCTTTACGGCTGTTCTCAACCTCTGCACTGTCTCTCTCAATGTAAGCAGGCAGCAGAAGTGAAACTAAGCTGTCTCTCACTGTCCTCTTCCAACCCATCTATTCTGAAAAGAGGGCAACCCAGTCAGAAAACTACTCTGTTCCTCTGTGCTTGAGCACAACATTTGGGTAGACAGTAAATCATAAAAGGACTCTCTTTTTCTCTGAACTGATAAGTAACCAGGTCATAAGCTACATAAACAGGAACTGGACTGAAGAAAATCAAAGGTCATGATGTTTGTTAAATGCAGTGAAGATTCTTACACAAGCTGTTTTGCTGAAGGATAGTAATGTGGTTTATTTAAATTAGGTTTCTTTCCTCTGGTTTCAGACAGTTGTGTTCTTCGTGGGGCCTCTGTTGTTGCATTACAGTTTTACCTTTCAGAACATAATTCGCTGTTGATTTTTAATGTCCTCTTAAAAGCACTGACTCTCAGCTTGTTTTCAAATGAGTCAAGATTTTGATTCTTTTCTTTTTTGGTTGTCTGTCTTAGATCCTCTGAAGGGTCTGAAACAAGTGCTGAATTACCTATTTTACAGAGATATTTCAAGTTGTATAACTGACATAAGAAATCATTGCAGAAGAAGAATTACGTCTTTGCACTGATTATTGTAATGGTAGAATACCTAATTAGACATGCAGACAATAATCTCTAATAAGTGAAAAAAAAACCCCACCCTGCAATATATTTAGATATCAGTAAGAAATGAAATGAGTTAACAGCAGGAGAAACAAATGGTCTGTGGTTAATTCAATCACTTCCTTTGCTACAAAAAGGCAACCATCAAGTTTTAAAAGACTTATTCAGATGTGACGGGGACAACCCCTAAGCAACAGCAGCAGCAACATCCACTGCTAATCATTCTCCTTTGCCAGTTTTTATTCCAGTCCTGCAATTTCTCTGCTCACAAAAAGGAAATATGAAAGACTGTTTTGTTTGAGCAGGGACCATCAGACTAAATGTTCAAAAGTACAGCTCCTGAAACTTCTTACAGATTTGAATTTTCATTTAAAATATTCTGTAATAAAATGCAGCACGTGTAACATAACTAGAAAACCTTGTACTGAAGTTGTCTTTTGCTTTCCAATTATTAAGCACAACCTGTATCAGGCTGGGGAATACTGGAACAAGAAATAACTGTTCAAATGCTAGGGACCTTTAACTTTATGGAATAGTGGGACAGAA
>WEIU01008075.1:179725-200597 GCA_013389925.1 Aegithalos caudatus | reverse complement strand
CATTATTCCCACAAAACAAACACTTGGAATTCTTCGGCCAGACAGAAATGGTTATGGTAGCCATGAATTTAATCATAAGTAAAAATAATGCTGTTTCTTTCACACAGTAACTATATGTGCCTGCAATTGTTGTTCTCTATATTAATAGAGGGTTGCCCTCATAATGAAAGTAAATTTTTTGTAGTTTTCTCGACTCTCATTGGAATTTATGTATGGGAAAAATTGACGGAAGAGAAATGTGCCCACTAGACTTTGGGATTTAAAATAATCAAGAGTGAAATGTTACTTTATTCTTCCATCAGCAGTGTATTCTTCAAGAGATCAGGAAAATGAGGAGGTGTACCAAGCTGGCTCTGGGCAAAACAGTGGCATTACTGGCTGTAGGGATATTGATCATGTGCAGCCTAAATTTGGACATCAGCAGTTTTGACAATGATAGCTAGAATGGGGAAGGTCCTTGTGCAGCACTGTGTTGGTGGAATGGTATCTGACACAGCTGACAAAGGGTTGCAATACAAGACCATTTTCTTATTCTGTATGTTGAGGAGAGAAATACTGGGTATATCCTAATATTTCTGAGGAGTTGCTCCTGTTTCTGACCCTGTTTTGTCATTTGCAGTGCTTTAAGAGCTCTGGCAGAGCTCTTAACAAGGCTTATGGCAGTACGGTAGAAGAAAGAAAATGAAGTTCTTACAACAGCAGAACAGGCAGAGGGAGAAAGCCTGGGGGGAAGAAGGTAAACAAATATGGCATTTGGGAATTTTGGAGACAAATATCCCTCCAGGGAAGGTGGTACTCAATGCATGGTTTGCTCAGTTACTCAAAACTGAGAGCTGTTTTAGAACTGCAAGCCTAAGTCACACACGCCTGTGCGTACAACGTGCCTGCCCTGCTGCACTTGCATCTGCTTAGGAGATCACTGCCACTACATCATCTAACCAAAACATTAAAAAATGCAATGAGTCACCACTGCCAAATAACTGTAAGTTTTGAAATCAGCCCATATCTGCTCAATAGGTCATTCTGTTTTAACTCAGACCTAATGCACCACACAAAGACATGGCAACACTTCTCTTGACTTAAAGGCAGTTGTCCATAGGTAGATGTAGCTATGGATTTAAATCCAAGCCTACAGTACTGGGGCAGTAAAAAGCTCTGGATTTCTCAATGTCTTGGTAAATCATTGGGGGTTTTCTTCCTCTTAATGTAGGAGTTTGGACTTGTAAGTATGGCAGAAATCAAGATGACAGAAACTTGTGGCTAATTCCTGTTATGTGGCCTCTCACCAATTCTCTTGGTAATATCCACAGACTCTTCTGCCAAGATCCTGACAATTACAAACTGCTGAGATTATAAGAAATGGAATCCCTATAGTCAGTCCCCAAGTAATCAGGTACCCTAAATGTATGTAATAGCCAAACCTTAGATATCAGGGCATTAAAATTCTTGCTATTACTTATTGCTGTCACTGTGTACATATGTCACACGGTATGACAGACAAGCTAGCACAAGATAATGAGTTCTGAAAAGTGATAGAATAAAACTGTGGGTGCTTCCCTGGTATCTTAGAGCTACCATAACTTTCCAGAAGAAAACACACTTTTCTTTTAGAATAGATCTTTGCTCTCAGCAGTAAGAGAGAATATATAAACTATATAACAGCCCAGGGGCTTAATAATCAGTTTTGGTACAAGAGATCAGTAAGTGGTTGGGAGTGGCTGGGGGGAACATTCTGCAGCCTTTGTTCCTTTTCTGTTTCAGAGTTATAACTTTTGAAAATGAAAAGATTTTTTTCTCTTCGCTGTAATACTTTTGATATTGGTACTCTTTGGCAAGAATAATCTTCACTTACCTGCTTCATGAACCAGTTCTTCATGGCAGTGTGTATGTGTAATTAGATAATACTTCTGAAATCTTCAGTGTCCATTGCTAAGACACAGAGGAGAGCTTGTGAGCTTAAAAAATGCAACAAAGAGTAGAACCCTACTACATTAATTAGAGAATTTGACATTCAGATCAAAGGTAAAAAGTAGGTAGTAGAAGTGTGAAAAGCTTTGCCTCTGAGACACCAAAGTGAACGAAACGTAATTTGAATCTTTGATTGAAGTAATGATTTTCAGATTATATTCAGCCTTCTGTGCTGTGCAAGGCTTGGTATCACTTCTAACCATGTTCACTTCTGAAGAGATCTTGAATTAAGGATCCTGCCCACAGAAAACTGAATAAGAAGGCTTCAAGGCACTCAGAGGTGATGATTGTCCTGCAGTCTTTCCTGGCACAAAAGGACCAAAATAGAGACAGAAAGTGAATGCTTTGTGGCTTAGAGCAGGGGGAAGTAGAGAGAGAAGCGATAGAAAGAGGTTAATACAGAACTTTGGGGAGATACTGATGCAACCTCTGTTATAGGTACTTGTTTTTAATACTAAAGCCTTGGAAGGCTAGGGGGAACTAAGAAAGGGTGGGTGGAGGAAGGAGGACTTCCTGGGTTTTGTGGACAATAGACCAATCCTTATTCCTCACAACCTTCCCACTTCCTTGTCCTATCATATATTTTTGGACAAAACTATTAAATGACAGTTACCCAACTGTCTCAGGAGTGAAATACTGCTAAAGCAGGGGAAACAAGAGTGGTAGTGACACACTCACATCTATTCATCTGGCAGGAGTGTGACAGCCAGTCTTGCAGCCACAACAAAGCAATGGGTGTCTTGGGGTGCTCATGTAGGCTGACTAATATAAACTTTCCAAAAACCTATGAGTATGTCTGTGCCCATAACTCCAGTTAAAGATTCATTGTGAGAGATCTGGTATATTCTTTATTCAGTTATTTTCCCCACCCACTGTGCTACAGCCTCTGCTGCTTAGGAAATGAAAGTGAGAGTGGCAGGTGAAATGGAAAAGACATTTGAAATACCTGACACCTAGTTCATTTTTTCACATCACAAAACCACATACATGTTTTGAGTACTGTTAACAAGGTAACAAGGTAACAAGTTACACTCTGTGCTCTGTCTGAAGTGTGAGTAGTAATACTTGGAAATGTCTGTTTTATATAAGGCATGGAGAGTGTTGTGTGAACCACAGATAAAAGGATGCTGGAATTCAAGCTCCTGAGAAAATGAAATAAGGTGTATAGCAGGATTACAATCCCTGGACTTTAGGAGTTTCCTTGGAAGAATGCTGTGGGGTACAGTCCAAGAGAGCTGCTTGGGTGGTTTGTTGTTGTTTTCCTCTTAAGGGTTGCATCCTTCAAGTCCAAGAGTAGTTCAACCCAACATGCAGGAAATTGAAGCAAATGTGGTAGGAGACTTGTGTGGATGAACAATGATTTTCTGGTGCAGCTAGATATAAAAAAGAAGCATACACAGGATTCAAAAGGTCAAGTGACCTAGAAGGAGTATAACCAAATGTGCAGGGGCAGGATTAGGAATGCCAGAACTAACGTAGCATTCAATCTAGCAAGGGATTGAGAAGTAACAAGGGCTTCCTACAGGTCTATCAACAGCTCAGGAAAGACCAAGAAGAACATGGGTTCAGTGCTGAATGGGGAGGGGGACTTGATGACAAATGGCATGGAAAAGACTGACAAGGTCAATGTCTTCTTTGCTTTGATCTCTACTAGTAAGACTTGCCTTCACAAAGGCCCTGAGACCAGTGGGAAAATCTAGAAGAAGGAAGACTTAGTTGAGGAGATGAGAATCAGGTTAGGATATTTTAAACAGCCCTTGTCAAACACAAATCCATGTGTCTGGATGGGATGCACCCATATATGCTTAGGAAATTGGCTGATCTCATTGTATGGCCACTTTTGGTCTTTGGAGGGTTGTACTGATAGGGGAAGGTTCCTGAGGACTGGAAACAAGTAAATGATGTGACTGTCTTCAAGGAGAGAATGAAGGAAGGACTAGGAAACTACAGGCCAGTCAGTGTTACCTTGATCCCTGGGAAGGCATGGAGCAAAAAATTCTGGAAACAATTTCTGAACACAGCAAGGATAAGTAAAGGATTGAATTAGTCTGCATGGATTTATGAAGGGAAGATTATCCCTGAATTGTATTATAGCCTGCGTGAAATGAGTGATTGTGGTTGATGATGGTGTGATCCAAGTAGATGATCAGTGGATGCTTATCTTCACTTTAGTAATGCTTTCAACACTGTCTTACAAAACATCATCATAGACAAAGTGATGATGGATGAACCAGATAAGTGAGTGAAGAGGGAGATAAATTGAAATCTGCTTGAACTGTAAGGCTCAGCCTTGTGGTCAAAGGCATAAAGTTCCAGCTGGAGATCAGTCACTAGTGGTGTACCCTAAAGGTCAATACTGTTTAATATCTTCACTAATCATGTGGATGATGGGGCAGAGTGTACCCTCAGGAAGTCACAGATCATAGAAAACCAGGAGGAATTGTTGATAGACAAGTTAATTGTGTTTATTTTCAGAGAGATCTTGACATGCTGAGCAAGGCAAACAGCATTGTGGGTTGCATTAGGAGGAGTGTCACAGGCAGGGTGAAGGAGTGGGTCCTTTCCCTCTACCCAGCCCTTGTGAGACCACCACTGGAGTGCTGTGTCCAGTTCTGTGTTCCCCAGGAAAAGAAAGGAATGGACACAGAGCAGTGAGTCTCCTGAAGGTCCCCTGTGCTGATTAAGGGACTAAAGCATCAGTCATGTAAGGAAAAGATGCAAATGTTGGGATTACTTAACTTTGTGTTAAGTAATTTAACTTATAAGTTAAGTCATTTAACTTATAAGTTTATCTTATCATCGTGCATGAATACCTCTTGGAGGGAGCAAAGAAGATGGAGGCAGATTCTTCACAGTGGTGTCCTGTGAAAGGCCAAGAGGGTGTGAACTGTAATACAGGCAATTCCATTTGAGTCCCTTAGAAATAACCCAGCTTGTTTTCTCATAGAGTGGCTTTCCACTGGCTTAAGTTCCCAGAAGTTTGTGTAGTCTGCATCCTTGGAGATGTCCTGTGTCCAGTTTGACTTCATATCGAGCAAACTTAACTGAGTTTACTCTGCTTTGGTCAAGGAGGTTGGACTAGAAAATTTCTAGATGAACTTCAATTTTTTTTTGTTTGTTTTGTTTTTTTTTTTTTTTGTGGAACTCTGAAACTGAAATATGATCACTGTAGGAACCAGAATCCCATTGGAGTCTCATGAAAATGACACTAAATTATAGCATTTGAGGACAAAATTATAAATACAACAAAGTGATGTGTTTTCCTTACTTTTACTGATGAATAATTGTCCTGATTTTTCTTTCAGTTGCTGGGTCCCAGTGTGTGCCTGTGAATGGACTGAATAGTTTACAGAGTTGCAGCACTGCAAACACTTTGAGGCCAATAGATAAAAATCCCATCCCATCAGAGCCATCCTACCTACATCAGGGATTTTTTCTGATCTAGCTTGTAGCTACAAGATAGAAATTCTTATTATGAGCTCTTTCAAGATTGTAAGAGAAGTTTAAGAAAAAAGGTTAAAACAATGTGTAGCACAACAAAATAACTTTTAAAATGTTAAACACTTGAGTTTTTAATGTCCATGTCATAGACTGAGAACAGTTTTAAATGCACATGACACAAATATCCACTGACATGCTAACATTTCAATCTACGTGGTCAAACTGGTGATGCTTGTTTTGGGTCTAATCCTTGGGACTCTTTCTTGTGTGTATAGTTTCCCTTACAGGAGATAGGAAATGGTTATTTGGGAAGCTAGCCCATACTGCTGGGTTTTAAATGCTCAGCCACATGTAGACAAAGATATTTCTGCATCTATGGGGGCTGAAATGGGGAAAGGAAGTGGTGTTGGAGCCAAACCTCTTCTGTATGACTCCATGAAAACATTGACTGCAAAGAGAAGTATCAAAATGAGACTTTTATTGCCTGGTTCCTTTTAATGTGGGACTCTTCTCTGTCTCCAGGCAGGGCTCACTGGGATTTTCTTTTATTTTTAACATCTGGAAATAGTAATGGTAATATCTGTCTTTTGGCTTTAGATAGGTGATAAAGCCTTTTAGACAGAGCTTTAGATAGGTGAGAGTATGCACTAATAAATTTAGGACACTCAAATGTGGTTCCTTCTTCTGCTGTAGACTTTCAGCTTTTCATTTTCCACCTCTGACAAATACCATCTCTCCCTACATTCCCTTCCTGTACATTGTGATAATTTGAAACCTCCTATAGGTGTAAGGTAAAAAGGGGATACTGAATAGTGGACACCTCATGTCATGGGAAAAGTTTGTGTCTCCACTACTGTCCCCAGTGCTTTGGCTCTAAGAAATTTCATCCCCACATCAAGTTTAAATATCAATGCAAAGTTAGTTTTGCTTGTTACCAGCTCATCTGGCTATTGATTTGTTTGATTCTTGCTATTTTTTTTGTTCTGGCAAGCCTGATCAGCTGGAATGACAAGACACATCTTCAAGTCTGAGAGGAGCACCTAGCCTCTCCACATCCAGTTATAGGGAATTACTACATAACAGTGAACTTATATATTTAGTAACACTGTTTGACTGACTAATGCATGGTTACATATAGGAAATTCCCAGTTATCCAAAACTCCATTTATAAACAATCTCTGTAATTCCATTTTCTCTTGACTGCTGATCATTTGACCTCAGCTTTGTCCAAATACCCTGGATAAACCAAGTGTGGTTTGGCAGCCAGGCTTCTGTTATATTTAAGCTTGATTCATAACGTGGCAATAGGCCGGTAATGACACATATCCACTTTTCCATAACGCACTCAAAAACCCGTGGATAAAACATGAGTGCATAAATGCTAGGACTGTTTTGCTTCAAATTACAGTGGCTGGAGAAAAGAAAGTATTTTTAAGATCACACAAAAAGTAATTTTCAGATTACTCAGTTGCAAAGGGCTGGGAGGAAGGGAGATGTCTCATTCCCTAGTGCTCAGTGTCTTTGGCACAGAAATGCCCCTTTCAGGCATGAGAAGTAAACCAAGGAAGGAGTGATGTTCCTGTGTTGTGCAAAGGTGTAGGTACCCAGATCAAAGTGGGTGTCAGGAGCAAGGAGCCTGGTGGAAGAAAAGCAAGGGGAGTGGAAAACCAGGCCTCAGAGACAGGGAAGAAAACCCAAAACAGCTTTTCAGAGTCCCCAAGAAGATTTTACAGTGCAAAACCCCCAATGAACTGATGGCTAGAAAGGGAGCACTCCTGAAAACAAGGGGTCCTTCCTACCAGGAGTCAGGAATATTTGGTTACAGTGTGTCTATATTGAGATATTTTTGCATATATCTATTTCATGTTTTGAGTGTATTGTTCTAATAAAGCCGAGTCTCCATGTTTCAAAACCCTTGTGGTGCATTTTGATAAGTTCAACCTGGAGAGGTTTGGCCAGATTCACTGGATTTCTCAGTGATTATAGAAATTTTAAAGTAGGTTTGCAAAAAATCCTTTCCAAATAAAATATAATTTTTAAAGTTTGTGGGGACTTTTGTTTGATATAAAATTTATTTTTATCTTATCTGATGCAGAGATAAAANCATTTTGATAAGTTCAACCTGGAGCGGTTTGGCCAGATTCACTGGAGTGAATACTATCAGAGTAAAGCCCTTGTGGAACCTCATCTGTAACCTAGATTAAATTTCCACAAACAAGTAAATGATTGAGAACTTACAGGAAGTAACATTTTTCCATGGATGTCACCATTGTGTCAGTTAATGAGAAGATCCTGCCTTTCTAAAAATTTTATTGGCTTACTGGATTTTTTCTTCCTGACTGCTAAAGAAATTCCTGCTGATGACAAATTGTCTTTGTATGAAGTGTGAACCAGAATCCCTCTGACCAGTTGTGGTTAGCAAAATTCCCACACTATTTTTGCAATAACAGTGTTTGCCAGAAAATTCAGCCCAAAATTCTATTAACATTAGATATATGCTGTGCCTAATGAACTTACTCTCCTAGTTCCCCCATATTCTCTGTTCAATTTTTAATGGAATCTAGTATATTTCCTTTTATATTGTTTAAACCTCAGAGCTTTTTAATTTTATTTTTTACAGTAAAAAAAAACAAACAGATTAAAAAACCTCACATTCAGACTGCATCTTCACTTGATGATTTCATAGCTGTGACAGTGCACATCATTTAATGCTATAGAGCCTCAAATGTTTCTTTATTTGGTGACACCAAATGTGTCATTTGGATAACTGGAATAGATAGACACGAGTCTTTTTCTAGCCCTGCAGTTGAGAATGAACACTTTGGATGGGGTTTAATGTCAAGGTTCCTGATGAATTCTGGAGAAAATGGATTAACCCCTAAGAATGACTGTTGGATCTTTGGTCTGTTGAAGATGTGGTTGGAGCTCATTGTCTTGCCCAGTTAGTGTGTGACCTTCAATAAGCCCTTCCACTTCTCTTTTCTCCACTTTCAGTCTGTAAAGGATGATCATGGTTACCGAGTCTCTTAGGTTTATTGTGAAAATTAATGGGCTAATAATTTTAAAGCCCTCTAGCTCATCAAAAGATACTTCAGATTATTTCTCCCCCCTCTTATTAATGATCTAAGAGAAGTTTGAACTAATGAGTAAGAGGTAAAAATACGTCTCCCTTTATTAGTTCGAAGAAATATCCAACACTTCTATATCATAAAAAAGAAGCACAGATTGTTTGACAAGCTTTCCAGCACTGGCTATGAATGATTCTTACTGAAATTGCTGAATCATTCTGCACAATATTTCACGTTCTTTAAAAACCTACATGTTCAGTAAATCACCCTGACACTCCTATCTTTCTTAAATTAACAAATGAGTTTTATCAGACCATTAATTTAGGCTTTTAAAAATTTTATACAACCTCTTTAGACTTGTGCAAAGAATTCAATATGCTTGGTCACCCGGAATTGATTATAAAATTCAAAAGTATAAGCCTGAGTTTTAACAGCACCTCATTGGTTTGTACCTCCTTTAGCTTAAAGGCCTTAATTTGCTTTAACTGATGCACATTTAGGGAGGAAAATTCACAGCCTCAAGGAAAAGTGCTGAAAGGCAACAGAATTGCACAATGGCTTTAGGTAACAAAGGATGTGGATAAAGGAAGATAAAGTGGATTTGGACACAGTTCAGTTGGAAGCGACACAGATCAAAAGAAACAAGTACATATGATGCTCCCAAGAGCCAAACAAATGCATATGAGGCTCCCAAAAGCCACATTGGTATGATTACCTTGCTGCCATTTGTGCCTTTGGAAATCTAAAGACTTGCTTCTTCTTCTCTTGAATTCAACAGCAAATCTCTTGCTTACTGTTTTGGAGAAAAATCAAGCTTAAATCATTCCAGGTCCTATGGTATCTTGGTCATAAAATCCATCCTTCACAGTGGTGGATTGATGCCTTACAGACTAATGTCGTTAATGTTCTTAGAGTTGATTCCTTGTGTCTTTTTGGAGGTAGATACCTGTAGTGTTTTCTGTTAGGGAACTGCTGGTTTTGGAGGATAAGAGGCCTTTTTTCTGGCCCAAAACACAAGAGGGAACACCAGTACAAGTTAAAATTTGCAGCTTTTTTTCAGATATTTCTCAATCTCTTTAAAGTATACCTGCTTAGCAAATTCGTATAATTTGTTCTTTTAATTCCTCTGGAATTTACATGTTCCAGGACTAACCTGTGTTTTCCACTATCTACTTTTACCTTTGTGGAAGCAGTAATATTGGGTAGACTCATAGTAGCCTGGTTTGTCACTGTACTGACAGAGAATAGCATGGCCACAGAAATGGTACAGTATGGTTGAATCTTGAAACAAAGCCTCTCACTGAATTTTGTTGTTCATTTAAATCACTATTGTATTCTCTTGGTTGAAAACAGAGTGATCTCTTCCTAGCTGGAAACTCTATTAAATACAATGAAATGCTGTACTAAGAGCTCTGGAGGAATTACTCTCATTGCTGCCTTCTTTTCTGTGGATGAGATTATACGATGCTGAATTTCTGCACAAACATTTGCATAGAATCTGTTTCTTGCTTTGTTAGAATCCTTTTCTAACCAAGAGAATTAAATGTTTGTGGAATCCGATGCATTTTGCAAAGAGGAGATTGGTATCTGGTCCTAAAACATCACAGACATAATGGTGGGTCTTTAGAAGCTGCATTCTAAGAACAGATGGACTAATTGGCTCTTTCACACTGCTGATACAGAAAGCTGACAGTGGTTGCTGCCACTGTCATCTTTCACTTGTAAGGAAAACTCTGGGATCATACTCATTCGTGCTAATGTCTTACCCTTATTCTCTGGGAAATCAGATGAAATTTCTAATTCTTTTTTTCTGTTTTATGGTGTCATTCTAGTCAACAATTTGATAAAGACATTTATGTTTTGGTGATTTTTAATACAAAAATTCCTCAGGCCATCACTTGAACCATCTGAAATCCCCCTTCTTACTTCCTATGCAGCTGGACATCACCAAATCATAGAATCAGCTAGGCTGGAAAAGACCTTTGAGATCAAGTCCAGCCCATGACCAGACATCATCTTGTCAGCTACAAGTGCCACATCCAGCCTGTTCTTAAGCACCTCCAGGGATGGTGACTCCACCACCTCCCTGGGCTGCCCAGACTGAAATGCATTTTTATAGACAATCCAGATTGAAATCCCAGTCTGAATTTTCACACTATATATTCCCTCTCTTTTACTTTTTCTCCATATTTGCCCAAGTAAATTTCCAACCTTTCAATGGCTTCACATTTTTAAGATTTATTCCCCTTATTTTGACAGACTATCATTTAGGGTGGCTCTTGGTACAGTAACTGGCATGTATAATCAAATTTCAGACTAATATTAATAAAATATCACTATGTTTCATACTTTTCATCTGTCAATATTTGTAGACTTTTTCATAAATGTGAAAATCATTCCTGTGCAGGCAAATGATGCAGTCCTCTGGTGAACCATTGTGTTTCATTAAAACAATGGGGAAGAGGGTGAGGGGAAGAGTTTAAGAAAATCTGTAGCTGTATGATGGCTCTAAGGAGAAAAGAATTTTTTTTTTTTTTTTTTTTTAGTGAATGTTTCTCTTGAGCTTTCTACACTTACCACTGTAAAAAACACTGATTTGTGGTCGGTGTTGAGTAAAGTTTGGCCTAGAGACATACCATGGACCAGTTTTGAATGGCACTTGCAGAAACACCATGGCAATAGGGATGGTGACTTGAGAAAAGAATTTTTTGTTGACCTGTGGCCTTTAGGTCAAGGTCTCTCTGACCTTGCCAGGCTACACTGCAATTGTTGAATTTGTGGGCAGCTTCTCAGGCAACCTGGGCTAGGGTGGTGTTTCCATCCTCTTGGACAGCAGCAGTGAGAGCTGCTTTGTGTGGAGGTCTGCAATGCTGGAGATTCAGTAAATTCAACTTGCTTTTCCCAAGAGGACTTTGGGAGGGTCACAGACCATCTCCAGTACTTTGTGCTATTCAAATGTCTGTACAGAAAATCATTATAGATCAATCCTCCTAAGGTCTCAGAATCCTGACCCTTCTTATCAGAAGAGTGTGAACAAAAACTTCAAAGTTGTTGAAGATAGAAAGGAATTGGATTTGTGCCTGGATGGGACTAGATTAGCTTACAAGAGGCAATGGAAATGTACCTGCCAGGAGGAAAAAGGTCATTTCTTCAGAGGTAAAATTCCTGTGATGTACTTAACTGGGTGAAAGTTTTTTTCTTTGAATTGCCTTTTGTATTCAAAGTACTGCAGACTGCTGTGCAGTAATGAATTAGAACTGCAGCACCTATGTAAGCAAATGTAGCTCCAATTATACATTTGGCAACAACTGTATCCTGTCTACAACAAGCTGAAAGTGTTATGAAATACAGAGATGTTTGATTTTGGACTAGAATGTATTGCCCTCCAAAATTGTCATGTAGACATAAATATCTATCTAGAAGCAGTGACAAGCCTCAAATTATCCTAATCTTTCCTGAACATGCACCTTTATTAGATAAAAGTTTAATATATAATTCCAAATTAATTGTAATAAAATATTCCAGCTAAATCTGAACCCACAGCAGCCCACCACTGTATGTTTCTTATGTATTCTCCCAAAAATATTAATAATTGAATATGTATTCTTAAGTAAGACGGCTTCACAAACTTATGCAAAATTGTCAAGAGAATATTACTTGCACTGGGTTATAAGTAAATAAGTATTGTAGGAAAAAGCAAAATTTAGTCAATTAACTATTCACATACTAATGAGGATTTCCCTCAAATTTGTCCGCCAGGATTTTTTAAAAATAAAAATCTTCCAACTCACTGCTTGAGTAGGTTTAGCCAGGACTAGTTTTTTTACACCAACATAGACAGACACTAGATATTTTCTAGTCCTAGTGGCTGTGTCCTAGCTGTGTCTCCACACTGTACCCTCCTGATGACTCTACTGCCATGAGTTAGTGATGCTGGTCAGGAGAGTAATCTGAGGGAAAGTATGGCTGGTTTTTATCCACTGGTTATTACCCCTCTCCCTTCTGGCTGGCAGAGCCAAATGCAGAGTGGGGCCATGGGTTTTCTTATCTTTGAGAAGTTAAATACAATTTTGTTAATAATTTGTTCAAAAGCTTGCTCTAGTCCTAACCTTAACTATTAGCATGGAAAAGGCTTCTTCCCAAGCCATTGCAATAACAGCAAAAACTGAATGCATAACCCCAGCGGTTACTCTTGAGCACTTCAGAGAAATGCATTAGTTAATTACTAACTAATATTATTGCCAGCTGGTACCTGGTTAAGTCTGCAGTTTATTTTACTCCAGCCTGCTGTGGAATAATTCTTCTGTTTCGTGCTACACAGATGTTTTCCTTAATTCTGATAAACTCTGTATAGAGGTAAACAAACCTCTATAACTTACCTCTGGTTTACCTGTTTCAGTAACCATAACAACATCCATGTCTTTCATCTGAAGGATATCAGTGTGATAAAAAGCTGGTATGAGTAATAAGTTATCCAGTTTAGTGGTCAAGTTGGGTTGGAAAAAAATAATTTCAAAGGATACCAAAGCATACTATTTCCTCAAGCTAAAATGTTTTGTTGTTTCTTCTAGGTTACATAAAATCAGTTTCTTCTTAGTTAGAAATTTTGTGTTTTAAAGCACAATATTTTGATTTTTTTCCTGAATTCTCTGTGGGAATTGCTATGGTAAACTTCAAATAAACATCTTCAAATGACACTTTTATTTATTTCCATAATATATGATGAAAGCATTTGGTTGGGTTTATTTTCCTGTCTTATTGCAAGTATTTATAAAATCATCATCCCAGCCATATTTATGAACTAGTTAGAAATTACTTGGACTCAACAGCAGCTGAATTCTGCTAAATGGATGCAATGTAAATGAGGCCCCTCTCAATTTAAGAACTGCTTTTCACCTTACTGCTGAGAATCTCACAGAAGTAAAGTTTGTCATGCTGCATCCTCTCTTAACCTTAGAGAAATTTATGCACCTTATATTTAATTCATAATGCAGAGGTTGCTAAATAAATTCTTTTAATGATATAACACATTATGACAATTTAAAAAATTATAAATATATTTCATACAAAAGTTCAGAGGAAGGTGAGGGCCAATGGCAAAGTAAATCCACAAAAGTTTTAGAACGAGGCAGCAGAAATTTTTACTTCCAATTTTGTGTGAAGTATAAAAAGGAGAAATAAGAACTTTTGTTAGTATATCCCTCCCTTCTTTGCCTCCCTCCTCTTTGCAAACCTCAAAGCTTTAAATTGCTTTCTAGTTTTAGATAAACAAAGTCCTGATGGGTTACACAGTGGCAAGTAGACCGGGGAATACAGTGAAGCTTTAGCTTTAGCTTTAGAAAAAGACCCAACCAAGCAAATCTTATCTCTATGGCTTTAAAATTGTGTGTGTGTATGTGCATATGTGTGTGTTAAGGGATTCTGTGCTGGTATTGGATTGCTAAATTGTTCATAATTGAGCATTTACAAACACTTGGTATATACGGAGTTTTTGATTTATGAAATGGGCCCAGTGGTCAAAAGATATATGATTCATTTCAGTAATATATTTGTCTGGTGGCACCTGATCTATTAATCAAGAGAGTGATTTTCCAGTCAGGCAAGTGCTTTGAGAGTAAGACTGATTTATAAGTGTAGAAAATAATGGATAGTTCATGTGCCTGATTTATAAGCAGCATTACTGTCATACAGATGGTTTGAAACTCAATACTTTATATGTTGGATGTAAATATCTATTTCATTAATAAAAATGGACTGATTTATGTGACTGATTTGTAAATCTTTATTCTAGATTTTAGCAGAAGTCATGCTCTGATATACATTATTTCTCAAACAGGCTATTTTCCAAGGTCCAAATTTTGTAATCACAGTTTAGCTTATTGATATTTAGTTTGAATTCTTCTCACTTCATGTTCTTACCAAGATGAATTGCTTTCTTTGTCCTTTTTAGGGTACTGCCTTGATGAATGATGTAAAGGGGTGATTTTCTATCACTTCATGCCTTCTCTCCTAGTGGTGCTTTCTGCACAGCCTTCACATTTACCAATAATTTCTGACCTCTGTTTATGTCTGGATGCCACTTCAAGAGCATCTAGTGCTTTTTCTTAGTAGCTGAATACAAATTACCCCAGCAAACAAACTAATGAATGGATAGAAACTGTAGCCAAGGGTTGATAATACTTCACAAATCTGTTAGTGGCTTGGGAATTTGGGCCATAAACCAAGTACTTTGAGATAGTAAGCTTTCAGTTGCATAATTAAATTGAATAAATTTGTTCCATCTGAGATCAAAAGGAAAAGGTGCCCGTAAGGCGGATCTTTCTGCAGTTTTTAATCAGCATTGGATTATATCTAAAATGTATTTGTAGTATTTAATCTTCTTTTTTTCCCCTCTTCACACTATTCCTCTGTTGAGGACCTTCACACATATTTTTTACTGAAGTCTGTACTCCCCAACATATCCTTTTCATCAGTGGAATTCTTGAATAAAGAACAAAAATTCTGAGCTTTTTATTAAAAAAAAAAAAAAGCTTTTAACTGAAAATGATACAACAGATTTGAGCCCATTTTTGGGATAGCTTCAAAAATATTAGTAATTTGGAAGCCTACAAGGAGTACTTTACACAAATATTGCCTGATTGAGCTATTCATCGTGGGAATTCAGATCCTTATTGAAATGCTCACTGTTGGTCATCTGGCTTTGTTTGCTGTTTAATGGTTTACTCTTCACACAGTCTCAACAAACAGCTACTTTAAAAAGTTGTGATTACAGACACAACAAATATATGCAGGAACCACAACTCGAGCTCACTAATTTGTGAGGGAATACTGTCAGGAAGAGGGAGTTGAGTGAGAGTTTGGATCAGCATTGGATCACTGGATATGTAGCACTGCAGCAGTACCCTGAAGCCCTGACTTAGCCTGTCCCTCACTTTGCAAGGCACCTGTCAAGGAGAAAAAGGAACAGTACAAGGATACGAATAACCCAGATCAATTTCACATTAAAGTTAGGGATAGGTTCCATACTTTACATGGAGATGCAGCATGCCATGATGGAGAAAATTGGAGCTACAACCCCTTCAGTCAATGGTTAAATTCTTGTCTGTTTGAACAGTTAGTACACAGCTTATTGGGAATTTATAGCACAATGAAGGTGGGGCAAGATCAAGCAAGATTGTCATGGAGTAAAGCCAAATACAAAGGGTCAGGAATACACAACCTTTCAGGGGCTGTCATACAATCATATCATGACTATTGGTCATATCCCTGAGCTGTGGAGTATCAGTGGATGAGATAAATGGATGTGGATGGAGAAGAATTCTGGAAGTCCACAGTAATGCAGTGACTGGGCCAAGGCCAGAGAGAGTGGGAATGAAACACAAATATCTCAGTTCTGTGATAAGTGGATGTTCAAAGATTTGTGAATAAAACTTTGTTCATGTTCTCCTTTTCTTGTCTTCAGTCACTGCATTTCAAACAACACAAACCACAATAAACTGTAGAGGGTTTTGCATGGCAGAAACTTTAAGCAGACCTTATGTTAATTAGAATAAGCTAGAGTACCTTCAGATCCTGTAAAGACCATAACTTGTGATCAAATTCATGTTGAAGAGATTGACTAGCAGCACATTAACTCATTGTAAAAGATTTGATAAGTTTAGATGAGCTACACAATTGCCTGTATTTCTTGGAACGTTAATTGTAATTTAAACTTTAGTATGCTTACAACTGTTACTTTGAGAATAGAAGGACAATTTAAAATTACAAAACATTAGGTTTTTATAGATTGTGCTTCATTTGCACTACCATATTTTTAAGTCATTGTGGGATTAGATACTGTAACTTCAATTTATCTGCAGCTGGAAAATTTCTGAGGGTTTTGTATACTGAAAATTTGCAGCTGGAGAAACATTTAGCAAACATTTTCTCAAATTCTGTGTTTGGGAAACTACTCTGTGCTGTGAAAGCTGGAGAGAAATATTTTGGTCTGACTGAAATCTGAACATGTGGTTTCACAAATCGCAGAAAAGTGGAGTTTGGTACCAAACTGTTCTCCAGCTTTAGCACATAGAAAGAGTTCTGTTATCCTGAAAGTCCTGGTAAGCTCACGGTTTGGGCTTTCTCTCTGAACTGCAATATTCATGAGGCTTTGTTTTCTACCTGACCTTGCCCTTATCTGTCCTTTCACACATATGCAGAAGCCCTATCTACTGATTCAAACAGAAGGAATGTGCATATAGCATCAAACTGTAATTTTCAGACCTAGTGAACTAGATTTGGTGAAGAGAATTTGCGTCCAGTTAGCTCAAATCATATCTTTTTTGTTTGATTTAAAACAAACAAACAAACAAACAAACAAAAAACAACAAACAACAAAAAAACCCCCAAAACAACAACAACAACAACAACAAGCTATTTTAATCAATTTTTAAATGCTAGAATATTTTTGTGTGTTCCCAGACATATTCTGTGTTTTCGCCCTTTCTCTTGAGTAACACCTTTTCTCTTGCAAGTTTCTGTTCTAATCCATCAAAAAAAACCCCTCAATTTCTTATAGTCCAAGAGCAATGATTGACAATGAGTTTTACCTCCAGCTGTTTCACATATGTTTGAGTAGGCAAAAGGCTTTGAATTCACATATTGAGTCACAGCTGTACTACCTATATAGTTACCTTTAAGGGTCTTCATCAGTACCAGTTTTATTAGGATTCTGAATCTGAAAGGACAACATTTTGGATTCCCAGCTAGTGTAAACCATTGCTGACTGGAGCATCCCAGCATTTACACCAGGTCTTTGTTAATTTCACTGATGTTGCCCTCTCATTCACCCTTTGCGTACACAACCACTTTAATGGCATTATGTAATTGCCTAAGCACTTCTGTCAATTTCTCTCTTTATTCTGAACATTTCTAGAAATAAATATGCACACAATACATGTGTCTTTTCTTCCTTCCCTTTCCTTAAAAGGGTTTGTTTACTTCCCATTGTTACATTGTGAGTATAGCCTATGACTTTATCATGAGTACCAGAATGTTCCTCACAGCTGTAACTCTTACATTCTGCTCCAGTACTATTTGTCATGAGCCTTTTTAAAGAAGAAATTAATGAAAAACATCACTGGACGAATTACTCAGTTCTGAGTGTGTCTGTGTGCGTCTAGGACTTGGGAGGAGAGACCTTTTGGAAATATCTGTGTTGGCCAGCCATAAAATTTCCTGCTAACATGAGGAATTTTACAAATGTGACTAACAAGTGAGCATAATGTTGTTTGTACAGTGTATCACCAAGAGATACACACTCATTTTATGTGAGCTTGCTTCCTCTGTCGTAGAAATATAGTTCCTATGCTATTAACTCTTTTTCTCATGACTAGATCTTTGTGTTTAGGCCCTCTTTTTAAAGTAAAGTATTGCAGTAAAAGTCTCAGTTGTGATCTTTTGGAATATTAAGGTAGATATTGCAGCTCTGTGGTAACAAAAATACTGGCTTTGGTAAACAGCATGGAACCAGTGGAAAGAAACAAAGCTGGCAGAGTGAAAATAAACCATGAATACTGGGACAGAAATGGACAACAAAATTGCAGTTGAAGCTCCAAGGTTGGCTTCTATATAAGGCCAAACACAGAACCCTGCCTTGTTTCTCTATTTTACCTGAGTGGTTTGCCCATTTTTCCTCTACACAGTTGCTTGTATTTTGAAATCAAGCTGAGGGTATTAGCAGCAGGATACATGGCATTATAAGCTGCTTCATACTTACTGGGATCTAGCCCCATGCTGTGCAGTGGCCACCTAGGAACTGCACATTGCTGAAAGAGCATAATGACCAATGGAGTTTAAATAACATGGCTGCTGGACTACAGTGTATGCAATTCCAAATTCATTTCTGAAAAAACTGAACCCCAAACAGTGTTGAAATACTGAACTCTTATAGTCCACTGTGAGCTGCAATGGAAGTCACATATATGATTATTCAGAGAAATATTAGGAGCTTTCTTAGAAAATTCAGTGACTACAGAAGTTAAACTCTGCTGTGAAACATAAAATATGCAACATATTAAAGCAATACTTGCCATTTAAAGGATTATGATGTACAAAATTGTGTACTGTTACTGCAGCTGAAGTTGCTTTAGAGCTGTAATGCAGGTTTTGGTGTAGGGTTCTGGAAGAGGTCACGGGGAGGCTTTAGCTTCAGGTGCTTACACCAGCCCTCTGCTAGAGACTGCCAGCCCCACAGTCTGCTTAGCACAGTGTTCACATGCACAGCTCGGGCACCTTAAACAGGAGGAGTTCAACCTCGGATGCCAAAGCATGAAGTGACACCATTGATGTATTTCATGTATTTCTTGTATTTCTTCCTGTTGCTCTCCAGGGATGACTGCTGAGTAAAATAATGTCGTAAATTTCAAGAGCATGATTTCCTAGAAGTCAGCTCTTAAATCCATCCTTAGTTTCATTTTAGTTACAGCTCGCTGTTTTCTTTATAACACAGTCTGAAGAACTGAGATGCTGAGTCTGTGAGATGACAAACTGGGGAAGAGCTCGAATAACATGGTTTCTTTAAGTATTCTAGGTTATATTTGTAGATGAACTTTGTGTTTCTATAAAAAACTTGATTTTTTGTTTTGTTTTTTTTTTTTTGTTATAAAATATAAAAAGGATGGCTGACTTCTTAACGTAACATTTGCAAAGCGTTTAGGTCCTTTAGTGGCCTCAGTCCCATGTCTGAGTGGGACTAAGAGCCTCACTGCTATGAATTCACTGTAGATGCACATTTCTTGACTGGTAAACTACCAGGGCCAGGACCATTACTTAAAGAATTTCTTGTGATGTTCGTTATGTCATTAAATACCAGTGTTTTGAAGAAATCAAATTTTTCCCCCTCTACTTTGTAATATTAGAATTGGTAGAAGTCAAATAGCTGCCTTGCATCATACCTTTTACTATTTGACTAGACTACTGTCTGTAATAAAATAAAACAATAAACCATGACTCATGGTTTGTAGAAGAAAGATGAACTTTAGTAACCACTATAATAAGCTTCCTTCTTTTTCTGCCCATAGGTGTACATATATGGCTTAGACTTCCTGTCCCTTGGCCAGGAACCTGAGCTTCAATCAATATTGCATGGTTGCTGTGGCCCTGAAAAGATTTATGTGTTTGCTCACTTTTACTTTTTTTGATTTTGCTGAATATATTTAGAAAGACGTGCTCTTCATTTAAGGAAATGAAGCAGCAGCTGTTGCTTGGAATGAAAATTTTGTTCAGCTGAGGCCAAAGCAACATCCTAAAATAGTGGAATACCTTCAGCTGTTAATACAACAGTAACCTTTCAAAGCTGATAACACAGTTTTGCGATTCCCAGTCAATTTTAGTGTTACACATTTTTTGCTGTGCCAAAACATGAGAGCAGACACTCTGGATCACTGAAGCTGCCAGAAAATGGTGAGTGGTTGACTGGTGCCAAAATAAAACATCTGTAGGATAAAAACCCACTACTAAAATCTGTGCTTTTGGTGAGTAATTTGCTTAAACAGCTCATATTTTTGTCAGCAAAACCCTCAAGAATGTTTATCCTTAATTGCAACAACATAAATGTTGATAATCAAGGACTTCAGGAAAAATTACAGAAATGACAGTGTTCTCTAACTAAATTATTAAACATCACATTACTTTCACATATGAATCCCAATGAGCTTCTGTACTTATGTGCCTAGGAATTACTTGGCACTGATTACAGGAAAGAATAATTCTTTGTGAGAAGTGTGATTTTGAAATCCAGACTTCTGAACAATTAGTGACTTTATTTCCTGGCATTTGCTTAAGAGGAAAAATAGTGTTTCTGGAGTTATTTTACATCAGAATGAATTGAAAGGAAAGAGAGAAGGATACCACACCACCAATGGTGGAGGAGGATGGGTCTGGACCTGAGCTGGGGACATCCTATCCATTCTGCATTACATGAGCCAGATTGTGCTCTGCTGCGGGGGTGTGCCATAGAGTCTCCTCACAAATCCCTGGCAGCTGTAAATAAAAGGAGAGAGAGAATTAAAATGTCTGCTGGTTAATGCTTAATATTTTACCAGCTCATCTTTCCAAGAACAAGATTTAGGACGTTCATGTGGTGTGAGCTGCTTTTCTGGGAGCAGGGAGGGGGAGAGAGGGAGGGGTTGAGTTAGTCCTTTGTGTGTTATGTGGTGCTGAGGTATGGGAGAAGGGAAGAGAGATGACATCTGGTGCTGATCTCAAACACCCACACAATGAGAAGAATAGATCATCGCTCCATCCTTAATTCCTGTTTACTAGGAATCCCAGTTCTTTTCTGGAATTGTGTCACCATGCAGAATAAATCAGTATGCAAGCCAGGTTGCCTTACTTATGGTACTTTTTTTTTTTTT
>WEIU01008075.1:133423-179713 GCA_013389925.1 Aegithalos caudatus | reverse complement strand
TTTTTTTTTTTTTAATATGGAAAGGGAAGAAGCAAAAATCATAGTATTTTAAATATAATTTAAACATAGCTGGAAGAAAATAAAAGTTAAAACCCACTGTCCTTGAGTTATACCTCATCTTTTTATCACATGCTTAGCTCCCTTCATAGATCAAGACCCAGATCTCATCTATGGTGGCCATTGTTTCCTTATTCCTGCTCCATAACTTAGAATTTTCTCTATGGCAGACCTGTGGGGATTAGCTGCTAATGCTCTTTGAAGTCTTGGTCTCTAGGTGAATGTTTCTGAAAATGACAGGTTTTCCAGTATATTTTTAAGGTAAACAAGAACAACTGTATTTTAACCTCTGAATCTTTCACAACCAAAGACTTTAACTTGAGGCATTTCACTTGCCTGATCTTGTTGACAACCTAATGTTTTAAAGTGTAATTGAGCAGGTAGGAATGACTGCTGATCTACCTTGCATTACTTGCTTGGGGTTTAGTTTGCTTCTGCTAATGCCAGTTTAGGACATTATGGAGTGTTAGGTGTTCTGAGCCATCTGAAGCTGGAGGTTCTTTTGCTCAGAAACTTAGGCCAGTGCCCTTTTTTACCCCATTTATTCTCAACTGGCATTTTTCTAGTTGTTTTTCTTTGCCTCAGCATGCTAACCTGCATTTTACCAGTTGAACTTCATTCTCCTTTTTTTTTCATTTTTCTCCTCTTTTGCTTTTTTTTTCAGGATCATTTTGAATTCTATTTGTATCCTCCAACAGAGTGGCAAACACTCCTAAATTGGTGTACCTGCAAAATTAATAATTTTTCTGCCTTTTCATCACCCAGTTTATTAAGGAAAGCATCAAATAGTCCTGTACTTAGGATAGGCCCCTGTGGAATCTTGTGGTGGGTATGCCAAAGATGGTTTCAGAATTTCCCATAATGAACTGTACATATTGGCTAATAAACCTTTTAAAATTACTTTTTATATTGCTTTGGGAGCTCTAATGTGTGGTTTCCTCATAAATTTTGTGGCATAATGTACTACCTTAACAATTAGTTCTTGATTTTGCTTGACTGAAGAAGTTTACTTGGGTTTTTATTTCTTCTAAGGACAAAGCCAGCTGTGATTGCAAGGCTCTTTTGCAAGGGCCTTTTGGTCATATGGCACTGTAAGTGAAGGCTTGAAGAAGCATTCTGCTAGATTCAAGAGTGACAATGAAATCAGAAAATCCCCTAATATCTACAATTATACATGCTGCATTCCAGAGGATAAGAAGATTAGGCTGATTTATGCTCACCTGGTTCCACAGGCTGGTCATGATAAAAATCTTACTGACCCTTCTTGGATAGCGTGTATGTGGTCTGAACTTGGAATAGCTGACAAACACAGGGATCTTGCTCTTACCTTAGTAGGGGTTTAATGCTAATAGCTTGTCTTCAGTGAGTTCCAATAGTTGTTATGAATAGAAATTGATGCTATTTTCTACTTTTTATTGTTGTGCTTAGAGAAACTCAAGGGAATGTGTTGACAGGAGCCTCAGATATATGAAAATTGTCACCTGGCAGAACTCCTGCAAGGGGCCAAGTTATTGACCACCAGAAGTCGTGCAGATGCTGTAAAAGGAGACAGAGCATATTCTTAAAGATAGAGGACATCTGATATAGTAAATTCACCAGTGAAGTGCCATATAGGGTCACTTTTAGGTGACCACACAGGTGGTTAGGGCCTGAAAAAGGAGCACCGAAAATTTTATCAATTAAGCTGGGCTTGGTGCCATGTGGCTGTCAGTAGCTGGACCTGGGCTGGTTGTTTCCAGCCACTCTGGGTGTGTACACTTTCTTTACACATTTTTCTGTTTTCTGTTTTTTCAGAGTAGTCAGCACTACTCTGGTTTGTCTGTAATCAGTAGCATACCCTTGCTCATACATGCTGACACTTGCATCAGTTCAGGCAAAGGCAGGCCTCAAAGTTTACCTTTACTTGCTGCTAACATCTCGCTTCTTAACTGAAAGCTGATATTTTGGCACACTCAGAAGTTTGGTACCCTGGGTCTTGTCACAAGTACAAATCTGAAGAGCTGCTGGAAAATAGAAGGTTTTGTTTTGTCTTTATTTTTGAGTGTGGCGCCAGGGTGCAGAGCGAGTTCTGTGTGTGGATTCAGCCACGTTCCAGTTTTGACCTCAAAACATACAAAAAGGTGCTAATTCTGCATTTTATTAGAAGTTCTGCAACCCCTCTTAATGAAATCTGGTATCTGTTGTCTATCTGCAAGTGGTGTCCTAAAGAAGTGAGCCTCTATTAACCTCATCCAAGCTGGTAGGACTTTGCAAGAAGCATTGCATAAGTTTGGGTGGATTGAGAGGAAGAATTGTGATGTGCTTTCAGCAAACAGCAAACCTTCTTGAGCATATGAAGTCATGCAGCCCACAGCAGCTGTGCTCACAGGCTGAAGTATTTTGCACTTCATGGATCATTGTCCTAAGTGGGCCCTAAGTCTCAATTGACTTTGCAGGCCTCCTCTTGACAATGAAATTCCCTGTTGCCACTAGACTATAGAGGATTTAGCTGCCAAAATCATTACAGGATATCAAACAAGCAACAGCCTGTTATGATTGCAAGCCTTTTTTTAACAAAAAATTGCCCTATGTCTCTATCACATTTATATTTAGTAAGTGCCTTAATAAATAAGTATTTGATAAGAAGATCTTTCTAACAAGAAGCATCCCTGGCACCAACAGTGGAAAGGCACCAGTGGAAAAGCACCAGTACAGGCATAATGATACATTCCTGCCTTTGAAAAATGTCCTCCTGTGTGCAGTTTGAGACTGGCCTTAGTGAAGACAGTTTTCATAGCTGTAGACCACCATGGCTATAAGAGAAATTTAGTACCTCTAATTAGAGAAAATACTGCCTTTCTCTGCAAGCCTGTCCTTAGTAATTGAAGAATAATGTGTTAAACCATTATGGTAATTAAATATGTGAAGAGGAGGGTACACTTATTTCAGTTTGCCTTTTAAAAAATGGCTCATTAATAATTTAAAACCCTTTCCTTCAGGGTTTTTTAAACACCTAACTAAAAATTAGACTCCTAATTACATGTTAATAGTACAGTGGCAAAATGGGAGGGAAGAAGAGAATCATAATTACTCATTCTCCCTGGCCTTATTTCAGCAAGTCATTTAAAAACGTGGTTTAAAACCTTCAGTAGTCAGAGAAGAAAAGAGCTACAGGCACTCAGCATAAAGACAGCAGCCACAGGAAAAATGAAACTGCAGTGTGCAAATGCTGTTCTATAGTGCTTGCTGTCAGAAATGTCTGAAGGGTTGAGGTTCTGTTTCAAGAGAGACTTTGAATTTGGAATGAAACCAAAATTGGAGAGAATTGTCTTTTCCAAAGCAAAATAGAAATAAGCATACTATTCTGAAGGAGTACAGAGATTCATTGTCAACAGAGTCACAATAGTTCATTTTCAAAGGTGGCAGGAGAAGGCTGTCTGGTGCAGTGGCCTACTTCCATCATAGACATCCATATGTGCTTTTTGGAAAAGCTTGTGTTCCTGAGATTTGGTCCTGGATAAATGTACTGAATTGTCTAAGATGTAGTGATTGACAGATACTAGTGGAAAGGATTCATGCTTTTTAAGTAGGTTTCCTAATGCAGTATTCTTTTCTATGAAAGAATGGCAGTTTTTGCTGTTATGTTTCTAATGAATGATGTATGTAGTGAGTACTGGTGAAGCAGTTTACTGTTTTGACTCACTCCTGGTAACAAAAATATAGCATTTTAACAGCTTGTAAAGAGCTAGAGAAACTTTTAAATGGGCTTAGACTAACTGGCATCACCAGCATTTATTCTGTCATTAATGCTCATATTTCTGCTCAGTTTTCTTCATTGTGTCCAGATAGCCAGAGGAAAAAATAAATTCTAAGATCAAAGATAGTAAAAAATAAGAGCACACCCTGTTTCAACTCCTCCTCTGACATGTTGTTTTTCTATTTGTATAAGTACCAGATCATGTTAGTGATGCCTTAGCATAGAGTGAAGGATAATACAGAACTGTGATGTGTCTGCATATTGTTGCTTGATGGCTGTTAACTGACAGCCCACCTTATAGCTGCTGAAGAATATTGCAGGTTTTGCAGGCTTTAGAATTTGAATGGATGAATCTGTGATTGAATCAGGGTTGCAACTGTGTGATTTGTCTCAGAAACCAGCAAGTTTCTGCTCCCTACTTTACGAGAGATCTTTTCTTACTATTGTTCATGAACCCTAGATGGATTGATTGAATTCTTTGGCTAGTTTCAGGAAGCCAAATCTTTAGCTTTTTCACTCTGGAAGCAAAATGACAATATGTCCTATATTGTCCTATAGCAACAAAACATTTGTAGGCTTGTACTCTTTTTCATGTGAAAGAGAGAACCTATCATCAGATTCTCCATTTGCTTGATTCATTTTGTAAGGTTACCTATTTTGGCCTCCAAAGAGTTGAAAATTTTCCCTGGCTTGTGCAGTTTGTGATGACTTTGTTCCACCTTTATGGCATGTTCTGCTTTCAACAACATTCAAAGCAGAATACCATCATTTTCTGTAATTCACAAAGGTATTGGCAGATTAAAGCTTTCAGCCATAAAGGCAATGCTTCATTTTACTGCCACAAAGGTAAAGCTCCTCTTGCAATAGAGGACATCATGAGAAAGATATAGAAGAGGTGGAACAGAGGGCAAGACTTGCTTCTCTCCCCTTGAGGGTGGTATGGTGAAGCTGTTAAATGGTGCTGGAGGAGAAAAACTCATTACCCCAGCAGTTTACATTGCCTCACACACAGACTGCTCTTGGTGGGACTGCACCCACAAGTTTGGTGTTTTATATAAGCAAAGACCATGGAAACATGACTATGTCTCAGCTTATGAACCTGGACCACAGCCTATTTCATCAGTTTGAGGCTGATCTTGCTTTTAAATTAGGTGACTGCCTCTGTCTATCACTAGGAATGTTGGGACAGAGGCAGTAACTAAAATCAAGAGCCCTTTTCTTTGTGTTTGTTTGGTTTAGTTTTGGTAGGGGTTTTTATTTTGGGTTTGTTGTTTGGTTTGGTTTGCTTTAGTGTTTTCCTATTCTTCCAAAAGACAATGTTATTATTTAAGCTTAGTTCAGCTCTATGGACAGTGACTTCCATTGGTTTGGGCCTACATCAGCCATGATGTGGGGCTGAAATGGGGCCAAAGGCCTGTGCCAGAACTGTCAGTAATGTACAGACATCATCTTTGCCAGCTGTTTCCTCTGTGCTGCAGGTCTGAGTGAGCAGGGATGTGCAATGTGCTCCCCTTGGGGACAAGGAATGCTGATAATGCCATGTGCCCTCCAGGGCCACTCCATCTTCTTCACAGTACGGCAGTGAGGCAGTGTCTGAGGAGCAACTGCTAATTCAGAGAGCCACAAAGCAACTTGGATCCCAAGACTTATTTACTGACTTTATTTAATATATGAAACATAAAAGGGAGGGAGGGAATTTAAAAAACCTCCAAATTCTGTTCTCTCCTCAACCAGAGGGTGAAATGTAATGCACTGACTTCAATTCTTACAGCAGCAAAACTTGAGACATGCACAGTTTTCTATTTATTTATCTCTTCTGCTTCTGAAATAATATAAAACCAAATAAAACTTCACCCAAAAATTAAGTCTGTCTTGGGCATGGAAGAGTAAACCTTTGCACATGTCATGGATGTGTCCTTGTGGAAGTTACTAGTGGCTCTGCTGAATGATAACATAGATATTGTTAAGCACTACTGGGCATGTGGAGCAGCAATATTGTCATGTCTTCGGATTTTCATGCAAGTTCAAATGAAGCCTCAAGTCTCAAAACTGTTGTCATAATCTGATCATCTGTTCCCCTTCAGAGAAACTGATATTCCAGTCCACAGGTGAAGTAGAGACAAAGGCTTCTGCCATTCTCCATTGTTCAAAAGCTAAAAGGAAAATAGGAATGTGAGTCATGATCTAGAACTCCAGCAGCCTAACTTGAGTGTTTGGGTTTTGGCAATATTGAAACAGCCTTTCAGCAAGATTACTGATTACATCTGAATACAGGGAAATCATCCTACTTTCTTCAAGGCTTCTTTTTGAGGGTTGTGTTAAAGAGCATCCATGCATTTTGTGTGCTGCAAGGATGGGCTGTGCCGTGTCTGGAATGGGTCTGGTGTAATGAACAATATACTTGTACACAGCTGGAAGTTGGAGGGTGTGTTCTGTTTGACTTCTTGCATTATGAACAGTCAAGCTGATTTTAATCTTGATTAAGTGGAGTATCCTTGAAAGAAATCTCTGGGAGTGGAAAGAGCTGTTAGTCTTGCACAGTTTGCATATTGTTGTTATGGATTATTTTTTATTTTTCCTCAAGAAAACACCTGCTCTCAGATCAGCCCCAGTAGAAAATAACTATTTCCAGAGGCTGATTGCTCTGAGAACAAGCAGTAGTTTGCTTGACAAGAAGGGAAAGAATAGATCTGCTGCCTCTTTAATATTGCAATTTACAGCTGACTTTACTGTCCATTGCACAAGAAGAAAGGCCTCTGATAGTCCTCTGAATTTAGTGGAATCAAAGTTGCCTGCAAGGGATTTCTTCAGGCTGCAGGCTGTTAAAATAAAAATCATTGAGGTCTCTGGTTACATCTGAACAGAGGGACCAGCCTCTCTTTTGCCTCAGGCATTAGGTAATAAGATTGTGCAGGGAAGAAAGTATAATCTATTTTTCTGATATTTAGTGGTGATAACAGCCAGGGATAAGGGCTTTACTGTGCTGGACACTGCTAAGTTAATCTCTGCCCTGCACAGCCCCCATTCACAAAGACTCAACAAGTGTTAGTACAGATCTATAGGTACAGGAGAGCTGGGTTCATCTTTGCATACATTAATATCACAGTGATCTTAATTGGCACAAGGGAGGCACCGATCTAACCAGTGCAACAGACACTAATCCATCAGCATCCAGGCAGCTGTAGAGGTGTGTGACCCTGGTTCAGCTGTGAGAGGGTGCACACACATCAGAGTTACATTCTGACAGTGCAGAACCACAGAAGTTTTTGCTGTCCCAGACTCCCTTTTCTCCTCCCTTCCTCACCTCTTCCTCTCTTTCTCTTTTCTTTCTCTCGCAGGTGTGGTCTGCTGCCACTTTTGTCTGCTTGGACAGAAAGGTTTGAGCCAGAGAACTGGTTCCTAGAGAGGGAAAATTCCTGTTGGTATGTGGCTGAGGGAGGGGTCAAGGCCAGCTGGCTCACTTTTAACCTTTCCTACCTGTCTCTTCAGATGAAACACTTTGCACAGCAGCTTTCCAAAGGCATCAGACCCCATCAGGACACTTTCTCTTAAATTAACCTTGCCCTTTAAGTTCACTGAATTGTGGAAAGAGCAGGCAAACTAACCAGCTCCTTATGTCTTCCCAGCTTGCCCAGATTTCAGAGGGACTTTGGTGTGGCTAACTTTCCACTTCTCCAGACATTTCACTGTTTTCTTCCATTGTTCTGCTATGCTTTATTCTGTCTCACTGCAATCCATGTTTCTGAGTTTCCAGGGAGAGAGCTTTTCAAATGGGATGCTTGTATCCTTTTGCTGAGTTGTAGAGGGGCCTGACAAAGCAGTGAGTTTGACATAGTTACAGCCTGAAGTCCAGCTGCTGGCAGAACTTTCAAGCTGTGTCAACTTTCTGTGGACTGGCTCTCCTGAGCCACTCTGGGAAAATATTTGTTTGCCCAGCACTTAAAGTAACAGATTCTAATTCCAATACCAAGATGTTGACATAGTGATACAGGGAAAAAATTTATTTTCTTTTTTGAGAGGGTATGGAGAGAAGGAATGAGAGGCAGGTAGATGCCAAGGCATGTAGCCAGGCAGAAAAGAAAGGGATTTGTGAGGAAGGGATTTTGAAACAAACAAAAAAAACCCCAATATTGATCAAAACCAGATTCACTTAAAAATGTTCACTGCAGAACTGCTTTCTGCTAAATCTAGTGTCAGGCATTGTTTCATTCAGGAGAAAGTTGAAGTCACTGTGGAGTGTTGGTGTTTCCCTAGCTCATGCTTGAGACTAAGACCAGGGCTGGGTATTTTTCTGGTGAGTTTAATGCCTGCTTGGTCTGTGAAACTTCCAAATTTCTATGGCAGCAAAACCCCACTTTCTTCCCTTCAACAAGGATAACCCTCGTTTTGTTGTTTGTTGTGGGGTTTTTGTGGGTTTTTTTTGTTTGTTTTAAATTTTCTAACTGTAAGCTCAATTTATCAATCTGAAAATTAAGAGAACTTGCTTAGTAGTTTAAGTTCTCCCTAAAGTTTGCAAGTTGTGAAACCATTTTCTCCCTCTTACTGGTTTCATGGCCTCCATTTCCTCAACTCCATCAAACACTTGTGAAAACTGTTGATGGGGAAGGTAAGAATTGATTTGAGCCCACTGGTATAGAAAGTCAAATTTATCCATCTTGATTTTTCTCCTGCTTTGGCCAGCTGGTGGAAAATTTCTTTTTACTCCTAGCAAAGACTAAGAATTACACCATCTGGGAAAAAAAATTAGTAAGGGTGGATGCTTATTGGAGACATGATAGATCTTGTTATTATTTGGTTGCTGTAAATTTTATTTGTAGGTTTTACTTCAAAGCTTTACACATGTGAGCTTGAAGGATTCCTCCACTCAGAAGTATTTGAACTGAATTGATTCACAGACTTCATTGCTAATGTCAGTTTTCTTGCATGTTTCCTGTGGATAGGAATTTTCCATGTCCTCTTACAGGAATCTTTTGTGATCTTCCTGCAAATAACTTGTGCAAGGCCTATTTTTGGGTAGTCCTAATACCATGGCACTTAAAACACTGAGCAGAAGCAAGAGGGAGGGAGTTTCTTCAAATGTAAGGTGGAACAATTTGCCAATTTACTCCATAGATTTTGCAGGGAATTTAAATCTTAGGTGGTAACCAGTTGCAATAATTTTCTCATCATGAGGAACTGGCTAAACCTGGTGACTTAACCCAGTGTGTGCATGCATCTTGCTGACTGCAAGCATTGTATTCTAACACCATCTCATTCCAAATCACTACTTCTCATAATTTTCTCCGCTGTGTTATAATGTTTCTTTGAGGGGTGGAATACCAACAGCTTACCAGAAGGTGGGCTGAATTTCACCAGTGCCTTGACAATGTAGCCACAGGACACAGGAGAAAATGAAAATATTTGATCCCTTTGTGTCAGTGGGTTTAGTGTGAGGTGTTGGCCTGCAAAGAAAGCCCTGTGGAAGGACTAGAGGGGTTGAAGATCCAGGATAAAGAGAATACAGGACAAAATTAAATGAGGTACTGTCATGAAGGGTGCAAATATAAAATGCAAGCGAAACAGAGACTTCTCTGGGGACTACCCTGAAAGAAAAGAAAAGGGACAACCACTATTTAAACTGAATGAATTTTCAGTTCAATAATATTGAATACTGACTGTGTTGTAGGGTCAAGATACAAAGCAAGTTCTTCCAGGGAAAAGAGGTTATTTTTGCCACTTTTCACTGTACTGAAGAGACCATATCAAATTTTGTACTTTCATTTTTGGTCTCCGTTTTCTGAAAAGAAATTTCAGATGACATGAAGCTTGGGCTAAAAGGAGAGTTCTACTTCACACAGAAGCATATGCTCCAAGAGTATGACCAAGGAAAGACTTCATCCCCACTGTTCTCTAAAAAATATTGACATTAAAAAAAAAAAGGAAACTGTATAATTACTAATTGTCAGTTACTAATTGACACCTATGGTGGCAACTTAAGTATAGAGATAATGGGAAGAATTAATAGGGCTTTTTCAGAGTGCAACTGAGCTACATTTTTAAAGTAATAGTGCATAGTTTGCCTTATGTATGAAGATATGTTATACCTGTCACTATGAAAATGAAAATACACTTTCTTGTGTGCATCAGCTAGACTCTTTTAGAAAATAAAGCACGTTTTGACTCTAAACGCTATAAACTTAGCTACCTCTCTAAAAGCTTAGAAACAGAGAGAAGCGGCACATTAGCAAAAGTTTCCATAATAATTTTTAAGAGAGGTTTCATAAATAAAAAAGAATTGGAACTGACACCTATCTATATTCAGAAGAAACTGAACCTTATTTATTTTCAGCTTTGTATAAACTACCACACCAACCAAAAGTCATTAGAACATGCAGTCATATTCTTCTGGGGTTCTGTGAGCTATCTTGGGGGAAAAAAAGAAAGTAAGCATATGAATTTATAATCCTTTGTTTTCTGTGTTTTCTATGAAATCAAAATACAGCTGTATGTTTATATGTACATACTAAAGATGAGTAGGTGTATGATGCAGCTTTGTGGAATTTTTTTTCCTGCCCAGATGCAAGCATGAGAAGAGGAATAGTGCTATGGGCAGACTTTGCATGCAAATCTCAGTTCCAGAACTCAGTCATCACATCTGTACTACAGCTGTCCTCTACTTTTTAGGAAGCTCTCACTCGGTTTGAGAAACCAGATATGTAAAAGAACTGAGCACTCACATTTGAGAGCATGTCTGGAAGTGTTTTGTAGCATCACTCTTCCTTTGTGATCTCTACTATAGGTAATATGGCCACCCCAAAGTCCTGAGAGATTTTACAGCACTTTGTGTCCCCCCAGAGCTGCTGTCAGCAGTGGTGTCACCTAGACCTATGTACTGGTGTAAGTGAGGCCCTAGAGGTGCATTTTCAAGTCTGTTTTTAAAGTTTTGGAAATCAGCTGGTCTTGGTTTATGTCTTCTAAACACACAATATCTGCAGATAATTAACTCATTGTTGAAGGACAGTTGTTACAAAAAAGCCAGAAGACACATTCCTCCCCCAGGCTGGGTTTGACATGAGGTCTGCTGAAGTTACATCAGGCCATCACGTAATTTATTTTTAATTTACTTTGGGGTCACATTATTGCTAGAAAACCTGAGATGATTTATGTCATGTCTATACAATTTCCACACACAAGCTTGCTGCAGACACACTGCGAAGTCAGGATAATCAGTAAGGAAAAGGAGACCCTTCATAAGACAATGCATCTCTCAGGCTTCCTCTGCTGAGTGATGAATTACAGGAACACAGAAAAACTGAGGATTCTCTTACAGCAATTTCTAGAGTTTTGCCTTTCAAATCCATCTCCTGAAATGTTATGTAGTAAAACTTGTCTTTAGGGGTGCTGGAAATTTTCTCCAAGCCTAGGGGTCTTAGCTTGTGGGTGCAGGTGTTAACTTTGAACAGGGGATGCAGATGACAAAACCAAGAAGGCTGAGCACTCACAGTGGAGCTCTGCCTGGTGGGAGCCAGAAAACACCACAGCCCTGAGCTAGGCTCAAGATTCAACAACTCATGTCTCACTTATGGGATACCTTGTGATTCCAGAGCACCAAGTGTTGCTGGCATGGGCTGACTGAGAGTGGCTGCCCCTCCTTTATTTCAGTCTTAGGCTTTAAAAAGAATCAAAATAAAAACAAACAAACAAAACCCCCTCATCCTTACCAAAACAAAAGAAAACATTCTTAAAAATTGCTTGTGTGTGTTTAAGTAAAAGGATGCGGCTTGGGAATTATAAATTTGCAGAAGGCAAGTACAGGTGTAGGGCAGGACAGAAGGTATGGATTGGATTGAAAAAGCCTTAGTGACCAAATATGCCTGTGTTAATCAAAGACCGTACTGCAGTGAGAGGAATTTGGGTGAGTTGGGAGAAACAGAGAATTCGTATCTAAGAAAGGCATTTGTGTGTAGAAATGAGGACAGAAGTGAAACTGAGCATCCCTAATTGCAGGTTCAGTAGTTGAATTTATCAGAAACATTCTTCCCCTTCCCTCTTCCACTGGTTCATCTGTTTTCTGCCTTTTGACCGAAGAAAAAAAGGTCCTCAATGGTAGCAGTTAGCCTGCTACCCTCTCTCATTTTTTATTCATTTTCCAGATTTTGATAGACCATAACCAGACCATAAACAATGATAATCTCTTCCTGGAAGTTCTTGAGGGGTTAACAAACAAATACTGTAAAGTACTAGGAGATTCCTAATGAATGCAAGGACTTCCTGATGGCTTTCTTCAGAAAGGACAATGATGAGGAAAATGGCTTGTGTATGATTCTAATTGCACCAAAGGCCTTCAGAAAATATCTTGAAGTAGCCTCTTTTGAGTTGCATTTTTGAAGGTTTCATCTCCTTCATCTGTAACAAAACTCATTCTGTTGGGCCGTAATGACAGGAAGAAGTGTTTAATGTTCACATCTGTATTTTCTCAGCATCACTCTGACACTCAGTCTGTAAAAGAAATACTAGCTTTACCAGGATCTAAAGGCATAATGCCCTAAGAATTTGTTTTTTTAGTTTCAAAAATCATACACACAGAAATCAAAAGGCAAAATGTTCATATTTCAAAGGATTTTGCATGTAAGGAGGACAAGAAAATAGCCAGAAAATAATTTTGGTATTGACAAAACCCAGCAGACGGGTACATTATTCCTATTATGTTCTTCTGTCAGACTTTCATAGTAATAGTTCTTAGTGTACAGATAATAGCAGGGTCATTGCATGACTGTGTTTCTGTGAACTAATGGCACCTGTGATGTATTGGCTTTAAACCTGCTTTATTAAGTTTATTCTCCTGAGTCAGATCCTCAGATGCTGAAAATAATTTTATCCTTTACAGAACATCTAACCCTTGTAATAAATTTTTTAAGTCAGAAAAAAATAAAGGTAGTTGGACTGTCATTTGTGTATTCCTTGATCTAAATTACTGATTTGTGCACTCTTCTACTTTGACTTTGCCCCTCTGGACAACTGATGCTACAATTTCCAAGCCATACTTGACTAGAGAACAATCAAGTGTGGCCCATCCTGGGTATAGAGCCACATACAAAAAGGATTGGTGCTGCCTTAGATACCAATCCAAGCATCACCAAGGAAGCAATGGAAGGTGATATTACTATAGCTAGATAACAGTGCAAAAATAAATGATTTCAACAAGTTACCACTCTATTATAGTCTACCTGGCTGGGAATTTATAATATTGTTGTCACAGAGGCTCAAAGTGGAAAGAACACAGCTGTGAAAAGTGCTGTAGGTGGGAGCTGTGTCAGGGAAATGGGCTTATGCCACCCGTGTCGGTATAGATTATTGTCTTTTCTACCTAGCTGAAATAATTGCATTTTTTGTGCCAAGCTATGAATAGTTTGCACTCCATGGTCCAGTTTGAAGATGTTGTGTGGTGACCAGAAGTACCAATGCCTGTGTGTGACAGATGAAGGGCACAGGCCTGGCCCACAGAGGGCAAGGGGGAGTTCTGGAGGGTGCTGGCAGCGACAGGGTGTTAAATGAATCAGTGAGCAACAGGCTGAGAAGTTTGGACTGGAGCCTAGGTTGCTTCACTCCCCCTCCCTGGGGCTTCCTGCTTCTTACCAAGGGCTCAGATCCCAAATGCCTCAGTTGAAGTGTGTGTTGTAGTAGGCAAATTTTCAAATGGGCCAAGCACCATGATCCAGAGTGTTGTTTATCTGTGCTTCAGAGTGATCAAAAGGATGAGTGGGAGGGGATGCAGATAATGTGCTGGGTGACCTTCAGTGAGGGGTTTAACGTCATTGCATCTCTATTTCCAGTAATGGGAAATGGAGATTGCTACACACATCTCTAAAAGTGCTGTTTAAGTTTCTGGATATGATCCATTATTTAAATGTAGATGATAACTCTAAATGCTTCTGACGTTTTGAGATGGTCTGTCAGATTTACACTGCACATCTAGCTTAGGGAGTCAAAGCATGCTTAGTAAAATGGTCACCCTGATCTGATACTAAATAAGAATTTTCATTCAAGATTGATAGAACTTTTAAATCCCCTACTCTTAGAAATTATTGAACACTTCTTTGCAACACCATACTTAAAACAGCAAAATTGAGTTGTGCAGTTTTGTGTATAATGACCTACAATGAGTTTATTCACAGTACTGAGAGTGGAAAATGTATATAAGATGTATCTCAGCTTCTTCTTCTGCATAGTGTGAGATTCAAAATGATGGGACCAAGAATGTTTTAATCTTTGTCACCCTTCAACTGCCTTCTTCAAGCATGTTTTGGTTAAAGAGTTGATTTTATGCTTTTAATGAGATGAAGCATGTCCTAAAGGTGGATAGTGCTATGGTGGAAGGGAAAACAGCTTGGTCGGTGATCCAATACAGGTACAGACTCCAAACTCTACCATCTCTTGGTTTGTTTTGCTTTTGAAATTCCATTTACCACTTGAGAAGCAGATAGTGGATTGTAAGCCAGCAGCAAAAGAACCAGGATCATGGGAGCAAAATCGATGAAATAAACCTTAGCATTATGGAACCCCAGTTGTCTGGAAATCTTTGAAAATTGGTAGCTTTTAAGTGCCTGTGTTAGTGGAACACGATATATTTGGGTATACTGCAGCACTTTTATGTTGGGATAGTGCTTATTATGAAGATTAAATGTTTTCTGCTCCTATTCCTCTTTATAGCTTTTGTTTAATTCTACATGAAGTCTCATTTAGACTTGCAGGAGGTCTGGATCTGAACCCTGTTGAGCTGGGTGCTGCACTTTATACAAAAGATGTTCTATTTCTGAAAGAGCTTGTGATCTAAATGATTAGTAGAAGGTAGGAGTATCTTCATTTTCTGCAGCCTTGTATAGTTGTTGATGTTTACACAGACAAGATAGAAAAAGCCAACAGATTTCAATTAATTAGCAAATTCTGATACTTTAGTGAGATTTTACCCAGCTTCACAGGAATAAGAAGGATATGCAAGGCAGTGGGAACAATGTTTCATATTTAAAGTATAGGATGAGATTTTAGTTTTGCAGCACAGAAAAACCAAGAAAAATATGAGGATGTGGTCATACCATGTTATCCTGCTATTCAGTTACTTAGTGCCATTGCAGCCTTACTACTGCAAGCTGTGATTTTTGTCAGCTGTTACACTGAATTTAACTTCATCTGTTTTGGATGAGGGGTCACCCAGGGAAACTCACAGGGAAGACAGTAATGAGCTGCTGGTAGGAAATATTCATCTCTTTCAGGACTGACAACTTGGTGACACTAGTGACAGAAGGCTGTTTAACACAAATCATGGGACCTGGCATGGCAGGTGAGCTGTGTGTGAGCTCTGACTACAGAAGTGGGCATCTCTGGGGATGAGGAGAGCAGACAGGGCTCTCAGCTCTGCTGCTTGTATTCCCAACAGCCTGCAGGGCATCCTGGAGGATGGCAAATCCCTTCTCATACCATGTGTTTTCCATTATACCCAGGACTATTATGGTAGGGAAAGGGCTGTCTGCTACAACTTTCATTTCATTTCACTGTTCCTCCTACCCCTATAAAGGAAATTTCCATCTGCTGCTCATGCCAGTAGGCCAGATGCTTCTCCAGTAAACATTTACCTCCAGCAGGACCACAGGTGATGAAAGTAGTTCTGCACATGGGCTTTTTCCCATTAGGTAAACCTCCCTTATCACTAGCCAAAAGCTTCACCCTAATAGAGGGATATTTACTGCCCCTGGAAAAACCACTTTGTGCATTTGTAGAATTGAGGCCCCAGGCTCAATGGAAATGAAGAAGAGGCAAAAGAGGATGGACAGAAGAAACAGTGTTTTTTGCTTTTCAAATAATTAGGGTAGAGAGATAGGCACTTTACTAACTGTTTTTCATTGAAAGTCTTTGTCTGCAGCTATGTTCTAGTCTGATTTTCAAGGTAAATATAAAATGGAAATCATTTTTCAGGAGCTGACCCTGTGCAAATGGCCAGCATGTGATGGAGTGATCCCTTAGGTAGTATTAGTTTGCATGCTCTTGCCTTTACAGTGTGTACTCAGATTGTGCTAAGGCAAAGTCTTTGCTTGTACTTGGGTTAGCAGGTGTCCTATTTTTCTTCATACAGCTTTGTCTCAGGCCATTTTATCAGAAGATACAGTAAAGCTGTCAAGGTTCATTTTCATCAGGGTTGAACTCATTTATGTGAAGGTATAATGTGTGGGGCACTTATTCATTACACAAAATTCTCACACTATCCTAATAAATTTGGCCCTAACTGTAAGCATAGTTAAAAAGAATCTGAACATAAACTGAAAAAAATTAAACTTTGGCCATTCCTTCCTAATGGCCTGTGAATATATTCATTATTGCTGTAGGTTGTGTTTGCTGTTCATGCTCTTGTAAAAGTGTCCATTAAATGTAAGACCTGCAAGCTCATTTTTTGGGAACTAATAGTCAGCTTTGTCTTGTGCAGTCTGTAGCAGCATTTTACTTAACAGCAGATTTTTCCTTGGGCTGTGGGGGATTGTCTACCAGCCTGTGCATTTCTTCCCTATTCATAGCCTGTTCATAGGGATAGAAATGGATGTCTAAAGCAATAGGAGTGAAAAGGCCAAGGCAGACTTTGGGCATGGCCTATGTTGCAGAAATCTACTTTTGGACTTTTTAAAGGTATATTTGAGAGACATTACCTTTTGAGAAGAAAAACAATGTAGTGCCTGTTATCTCCATTCTGTACTAACACACTAAATCAGAGTGACAAAACTATGCACCCAGTTTCTAATATGGCCTCAAAGTCTGCCTGGTGGCTGGAGGTCGTTTCCTGGGTTATAGGACTGGTCAGCTTAGATGACAGATAAAATCCATATGCCTACCAAAGGGGGCAAGAGGGAAAAGCACAACTATTTAGTTTCCTAAGCAGTGAGTATCCAGAAACTTCATTTCCCCCTCTGTCAGTGGCTCAGCACATGTTTTTAGTGCAGTCATAAGGTTAACACTTCAAATAATGTCCATTTGTTTTGAAGGTTTCAACATCTGAAAAACCTCTTTTTTTTTTTTGAAAGTGCTGTGAACTTTTAAGACTGCTCTTGGAACAAAAGGTATCAAAGCAGCTTTTACTTTACTTATGGAGAGATTTGCAGTTAGAATAATCCTAATCCTCATGATTTCCAAAATTAATAGCCACTTTTGAGAATATTGTCTTTATCTTCTGTGGGTCTGGTTTCATCCTCTACAATGGACATAGGCATGACTTCTACTTTACACAGATATTGCAGTGTATGACTAGTGTACAGGAATGATTCATGATCCTTGGAGAACAAAATTTCCAGATAAAATTCCAGGTGCTTTTTGCACTATCAATTGCTTCAATGCACTTGTTCTTCAGAGATTGCTCCAGTCTCCATTCTTGAGAATAATCATGCAGCAGATTGTTCTCAAGGAAGGTGTGTGTATAAGTGGTGCTTAGACCAGGCCAGTACCCCTGGCTCATCCTCATTGTCACATAGGGATGCACTGGAAGCTGGGGGTTCACAGGGTCACAGTGTGAAGAGTAGTTCCTCTGCCCTGACACCAAATGTAGCTTTAAGTCCCCCTAATTCTAGGTCAATGCTGTGAGCTCCGGTTTCCTGTGCACTTCATGGAAGGTATTTCCTTGTGCTGGATGAAGCTCTTTGGTGGATGAAGGTGGATGAGCTCTTGGATCTTAATCTGCTCCTACTGTGATGTCACACATGTTGGTATTCCAACTCCAGAGTTAAAAGGAAAAAAAGTAATTATCTTAGGACTTAGACTTAGACTTTTCAGTCTATTTCAATGGAATTTCTCCAAATTGACCTAATAATGGTGGATGTATTGTACAGAAATGTATTAATAATAAAAATTTATCATATTTGTTTAGATTCTGTAAAAATATATATTTGTTCCTTTGCTTGTAACTTTAGGCATAGTCTTGAGTACCTGACTAGCTGTTAATTTTTCAAATTAGTGGCATAATCCAGAGCACTTAGGGTCCAGAATATGACTGGACATCTTTCTCTTCTTTTGCAGTGGAGCTACATCACTGTGTTTGATTATTGTTTTATACCAGTATTCATAAGATCAAAATCAAGCCTACCCTGAAGTTTATTCTCCCCAGGATAATGCTTGTGACTCGAATCTGATTTGTGCAAAAGGATGTTTGTGTGAGCAGAAACCCAAATACAACTGGAAATACTTCTGTGGAAATAGGAGTAGAAAGGCCAGTGTTACATTTAGCAAATGCTTGTGTCTGCTGAGGTGCTAGATTTCTTACAAGTTGAAACTATTTTCTGCTGCTATTTTTTTAAGCTGTTTTGGAAAAAAGTGGTGCCTTGAGTCATTCTACTGTTTGTCACCATCCAAGTCAAAGGGCACAGCATTAGGTTTGTGTTTGCACAGAGGAGATTGATGCTGACACCCAGCTGTCCTTTCCTCCTCCTCAGCACATCAAGACCAAATGTTTTGCAGATTATAATCTTGGTCCTGGTGAGGAGTCTGAAATAAAACTTCTATTGTCTCAAGTGTTTTGGTGTTTGCTCTATAGAAATCATCAACCTTTGGTGTTTATTTTTTCTTCTGCAGAAAAGGAGGGGAATGGGGAAGTCATCCATCCATCTGTTTGCAATCTTAGTTTTAAAAGTCTAAAAGTAAACAGGCCCCACAGTCCACCCCAAAACTGTGTTCATTGGCAGTCTAGAACCAGGAACAATGTATACTTTGGGATCAGTTTATCTCAAAAATTGTGCAGACTGGAAAAAAAAATCAGTGATGGTGTTTACCCCTTTAAAGTAAAAAAATGTATTTTTAAACAACTGCACCAACACAAATACTTAATTCTAACAAATCCAGAACATACTATTTAAATTCCTCTTTGTAATCCACTCTTTCTTTCATCTCTTGTTTTTATCCTTCAGTGGATTCTCTTGGCTATGAGGAACCACTGAAATACTGCTGTGCTGATATGAAAGGTTAAAGAAGGTTATCTCAGAGACAGGGTGTGTGCTCAGATTTTTTGCACAAGAGGCAAATTTAACTTAAAGCATGACAAATCTTTTGCAAGCCAACCCAATGAACTGTGGTGTATATATCGGGCATAAGTTAAGGCTTCAACCATGGTGTCTACAATGAAATATTGGTGGTTCAGAATCTGTGGTAGAGCTGTCTTCAGACAAGACTGGATGCTGTGTTATCTCTGGCCCTGAAACTATTGCAAACCTACAATGTTGCTGCTGTGATTTATGTAATGATAGAGCAACAACAGAGACCTGTAAAGGGGTGTTTACGTGTGTGTGTGTGTGTGTCAGTGGCCCCCCCTTAAATTTCCAGGGAGTTAATTCCACTTCCTCTGGTGTGTAGACGTATTTGCACATCTGCAAAGACAGGCAGTATTAAGAGCTGTAGAGGAGAGAGCTGTAGCACATGAATAGACACTTGTTGGAATGTATTTATATGCATCCACATACATAAAACAAACAAAAATTGACATTGTACTTGTAATTAAATGGGAGAGATATTCAGTGTTAAGATTCCCATGGTGTCTGCTCATAGGCATGAAAAGCTAATTTTCTCTGCAACTTCTCATCTCCTTTTTTCTCTTGACTTGTTCTTTATTTTTAGTCCGTTTGAAGCTTCCTAGTGCAGGAGAATCAAAGCCTAAAAAGCAGGATTGCCTAACTGGAAAAGCCATAGCATTGTTATGATTAATTTGGCGTGAGTAGAAAATCATCTGCCCACAGAGTAGTATTGCATATCAGTAGCTGACTTGACTTCTGTGGATGGGGATGGGATCCCTGAATAAGGCATGCAGGTTGCAGGGGCTCTTCATTCTGCTGGGTTATGATGCCACGGTGGTCTCATGTGGAGGATATTGATGCCTCATCATCTCTAAAGACAGGAGCTGTTTAGCCTGGGAAAGCAATAAGAGGCCTGCACAGAGAGAACTTCAGACTTTGGAGGGAAGGCTCCAGAGGAAATCCCATGTGTGGAGTCAGTAGGCCATCTTTACAATATTTCATTCTTTGCATTCTCTCACGAGCCTCACTGGATTGGTTGCTCTCCTCTAAAACTCCTGCAGCATGCTTCAGTCTGCTCTTTCTTTACTTCCTCAAGCAAGCTGGTGCATTTTCTTGTTTACTTAAATCTTTGTCTCTCCATCTCAGGATAGTTTTTTCCTCTCTGTAGCTGTTAAGTTATGCACAAGGTCCGATGATTACTCAGAACTTCCTGGAAAGCCCCTTGTTTGTTTTAGACAAAAGTACTCAGGAAGTTCCTCAGCTCTTCCAGCAGAGCTGTGCTGGCACTGGCCTGCCAATCCTCCAAGTGCTTTTACTGCATTTTTTGGAAGGTGTGCTAAAATAATTTTCAGTGCAGTACTAAACTCAGGGTATGTCAGCATTTTCCCATATATTTCAAATGCTGAGACTGTTTTCAATATGTCCTGTACCTCAGTGAATAGATAAATGTCTCCTCACTCCCTGTGATGGCAGTGTGACAGTCAGGCTTTTCGATGTTCCCCACCAAGCTTGCCGTCTTCAAATTAGAATGTTTCACTCCAGGCACAAATTTGATGCCTTTACAGCTCATCCTCTCCTTCTACACACAGGCTCTCAGTCTTACTCAGTTGGTGAGGCCTCACCCTGCTTCAGACACTTCCTGCACGGCACAGACTCAATGAGCTAAATGTAAGTATATTAAAGAAGATAAAAGGAGTGGAAAAATAAAACCAAACACAAACTCAAATGCCTTGGCTCACAGATTCTCTTTAGGCTCACAGCCTCTGGTGGCTCATTTCAAAGCACTTGAATCTATACAATTAGATGGAATATTTCCTGTGATGTTGGGTGATGGAGCAATCACTTTAAGGTATTTATATCTTGATACTATATGTGCTTCTCTTACCGCCCTCTCTGAGCAGAGACACAGCGATAAAAGTAACCAAGCACCCAGGGGCTGTTGTCTATATTTGTGGGTAAAGATTTAATTCTCCAAGGAGCCATCCCACTGTGGGAGAATCAAAGACAGATGGCAGCTCCTTCCTGATTCCGACCTCTGAGTCCTCCACCCCTACGCCATGAGATGTTCGTGGGAAGGAGGTCTGCAAGCTGTTGAATTCAGCTGTTACCTTGGAAATGATAAATCTGTAAATAAGGCCAGCCACTTCCAATGTGAAAATGCTATTGATGTGGCTAAATGAGTTTAGAGACTACTGGTGCATGAGAGCACTTGCAATACTGGTTTTAATCACAAGTTCTGCTGGCATCTTAGCTTCAGCTACCCTCAATTGTGCAACACTTTAAAAATTGATTCTGAGGGCTCCACAGAAAGGGCCTGTACTGACTTGGTCTCCATGAGCTGGTCAAATATTGCTGTTGTAGAATAAATCATTTTGCAATCAACTCTTTAGCTTGCAGCATGTATCTACATTCCCTCTCTAGGAAAAAAAGGTGGGAAGACAGGAAGCTGTTGGTGCTGGGACCTGTGCTCAGCAACAGCAGGATTCTGAGATCAGAATGACTTTGGGCTGTAACCTTTCCACCAGCTCTGAACCTCACTGGGCCTTAGGCATCTGAAGGAGCAGGGTGAATTTCAAAATAGGTTAATAATATCTATTAAAAAAACTCAAAATAAACTAAACCACAAAACAAAAAACACCGCGGAGTACCCATGCCTGTGCTACATGAACCACTGACTGCTCTTCAGCCAGGTGAGTTTTGCTACCAAGCAACCTTTTGTGGAACTTAATCCAAATGCTTTGGGGCTGAATTACTTTCCAAATTGCCAAGACTTTCTATTTCAGCTCTTTGGAAAGTTCACAAGTGTATATTCTGTAGATATGCCACTGATTTGTTTGGGTCTTTTCCCTCACAGAAAGGAGGGTACTGCCAGAAGACAGAGCAAGGAAAAATAACTTTGTGTTGAGCTCAATGAATTCAGTTCAGCTGGTACTGGAAGAGTGAGGTTTTTCTGTTTTTCCTCTCGACATGCCAAGGCTTTTGCAGTGAGGACTAGGCAAAATGTAAGTGCAATTTGTCATTCCTGTTGTTTTATTATATCAGGAAGCTGGGAAATTTGGTTTTGTAAGTGGCTGTTGCTAATTCTAGATCCCCATCTTTTCTTATTGAAAGCAGGTTTTAGAAATTTGTTCCAAAGTGTCATGAAATACTGAGTTATAGTGAAGCTGTGGTTTACTTCCTCTGACAAAATATTAGTCAAGGCTGAAATGATGAGAACTGGTAGCATTTGGTGTGCTCTGCTCTTTAGTGCTGGAAGGTCATCAAAACTGGGTCAAACTGGTGCTCATGTAGAGCTTCCCTGGCTCAGAGCACATGGAGTCAAATTCAGACCCAACTTGGGAAGTGTCTTTAACATTGAAACTGCAACCTTTAGATTGTAATTGCCATTTAAATAAAATAATTTTGTATGATTATTACAGAAAAAAAAATTGTACATATCCTCTGTCTTTATGAAAGTTCAGTGCCAAATTATAGTGATTTATAGCTATTTTGAAACTGGATCCAAGCCCCACAAATATGTTCACAAAGTTTATAAAGACTGTATCCAGTTAACACTTTATTTGCGTGAGAGAAAAACTTCAACCTTTTAGTACAAAATTTAAACATTATATTTGTAGGAAAAGTTCTAAGAATTTCCAATGTTAGACATTATAACATATTTTCATTCTTACATGTGGGAGAGCATAACATCTTTCTCTAGTCCAGGTTTTTAGCCTGGATGTTTCTGAAATAGAGAGATTAATATTATTTTGAATCCTTAATCAGAAGCTGATTTACAGACATTAGCATTCAAAACATGACAACAATTCTGTAATAACAAGAAAATGATGGATAAACCAGGCAAGTAAATTCTGCAGAAGGGAGCAGATTACATCCTTGAGGAAAATAGACAGTAGTTGTGGATGCTTATATATTTCTGTGCTGATTCTAAGTGTTGCATCCATGGTTTCTAGGAGCTCAGTTATGTACAGGTATTCACTGGCTTTGGCATTTAGTAGGACAGGAAGAGGTCTTCCAGCTGATTTCCCATGGACCAGCTGGAAGTTTACAACTTCATGTCTACTAATATGGATTGGTTTCAAACCAGCAGACCAGAGAAAAAGTGATTTGCTTTCCTCTACCAGTTCCCTTAATTGTTTCAACTCTTGCATTCTTTTTTTCCTAGACTTGATTATATTTGTCATGCAGCACATTGGTGGCTGAATGAATATGCATGAAGTGTGCACCATTTGTTTAGCAGCTGAGCAATTGGTTATAAAAATTGCCTGCTGGAAACATTTTCTACATAGGTGGCTATGGTTATACTATGGTGTTTTGTTGTTTTTAGCTTGCATCCATTCCCCAATTTAATTCTGAGTAAGTGATCCTACTAATAGGTATGCGCTCAATTTGTAAAAGCAATTGCAATTTGTTTCTTGTACCTGCAAATCAATAAGGATGGATTGTTTGTTCAATAAATCTTGTAGTCTTCCACTCTCTAGTTTAACCTAACAAACATCACCAGTAGTTTGCCTAACACTAGGCTGAGCCTCTTCCTCACCTGGATGCATGTTTTTTGAGATTCTTAACATATTGCCTTCCTTAGGCACAACTTCTTTCTGCACACAGTCTGTGAGCATTCCTGCAAATAACAGAAGCTCAGTGTTTCCATGTGTAGTAACAACTCATCTTCAAGTTCCTGGAAAAATAGCAAGAGGGGAATGAAGGAGGCCAGAACAAATTACAACTGGGAATACATGACTATATCTGTGGATATTATTTTCCTGTTATTCTGGAGTTCCTTGTGTTTCATACAGTCTTATGCTTTTTAAGACAGGGAAAAACTCAGTGAGAGAGAAGGATAACAGTGAATGCCTTACAGCTTTGGTAATAGAAGCGTGATATTCTTTAATTCAGATTTGAAGTGATTTGTTTGGCTTATATTTGAATCATCATTTATTTTTTTTCTTTAGAAGACTAAGGTTATGAAACAGGTATTGCTGAATGGGTTTTTGTAATGGATAGTCTAAAGCTTCCCAGAAAGTCTTGGAAGCACAGGAGTTCAGTACTAATAGCAACAACCATGTGTTTTATAATCCATGCTAGGCAGTACATCAGTCTAGGGTGAAAGGAATTCATTACAAGTATCTCAAGGAATGGCCATCAAAATAACACTTTTCCAGCAGAGACTTGGTAGTATTTACTTATATAGCAATTCACCTCAGGAAACCCCATTTTGTAGATCTCAACTTAGGACTTTCTTTATCAATAACCTTCAGGGTAAGCACAGAATAACATTTCTCTTACTGCTCTTTTCTGCTTCTGGTGGGGAAGCTGTGCCAGTAATGCTGAGGGGCATTTAGGACCCCATGGCTCAGATGGCTCAGCTAACGAGTTCCATTTGTGATGTCTGTGTCAGGTCTCTAAGCACTAGACCAAGCTATTTTACACTCACTGTGTAAAAAGTGAGTAAAAATTGTCAGAAAAAGACAATTTCAAGTTACCACCAATCAGGGTTGAACTATTGATTGAAAAGGGTAAGGTTTTGTAAGCCATAGCCTCATATTAAATGGAGGAATTAGGCACTTCAAAGCAGGGGGGAGTGATAACCTTGCTTCTAATATTGCATGCAAAAGTTACAAAAAAAAAAATCTCAATAGTGAACTTTATTTGGAGAGGCAGGCAAGCAGAGATATGTGCCTAATTCTAACATTTAAGCTCACTTTGCTTCCAGATTTGTAGTCTTTGTGCTTTACTCTGTCAAGTAACATGCAAGGACTAGATTTTTCAAAACCATAGATGAGCTGTAGGGATGAACTCTGCACCCCTTCTCTGTGTGATGCAGAGTTTTGGAAGCCTAGCAGTTACTTAAAACTTCCTAAAATAATGATGTAGAAAATAATGATTTATAGCTTCCTGTAGTTATTCATCTTTGTCTTCATTTTTGTATTGTGAATCTTCAGGTCTCAAGGAGATGTATCTGAGGGCAGTTCTTTATTCTTGGCTTATTCTGGCACAGATACTATGTTGTCAAATAGCTGATTTCATTGGTAGAGGAAAAGAGAAGCTCTAAATTTACTATGTGTATTGTTTTGTTGTTTTTTGTTTTTTGTTTTTTTTTTAACAGAGACTTGCCAGCCTAATCTTTTGAAACTAAGACATTTGATTAATTCTGCCACTCAGTGGAACTGCCTTATTTTTGCTGTGCTTGGCATTTGACAGTTCAGCTGAATTTGCCCCAAAGGATGGGGAAGTGGGGGAGATGAAGGGGGAGTGGGGGCAACTGAAATCTACTTTCCTGCTAAATTCAAACAAAATTTAGCAGAAACAAGTAATTGACAAGATGCAGCAGCCACTAGTACTACACTGGTAAGAACAGCAAGCAGCAGATGTGATTCACATAAGGAAGAATCGTCCGTAGCCCTTGCTGGGCTCACTGAAGATAGACAAATCCAGAGCAGGGCTGAAATGGCATTTGTTTTAGTGCTGCTGCCCTGGGGAGACCATGGGCATGAGAAGAGCAGGAGAGGGGCCTGTGCTGAGCTGAGATCCTGGCAGCAAAGTTTCCTCTCAGCCAGAGGTGCTGGTGCTGATGCTGGTGCTGATGCCGGACTGCTGCCTTCCAAACACTTCCTCACCACGGTTTCCTTGTCCATGTGCACGTGTCTCTGACCAGCCCTGTGAAAGTTTCAAGAGGGTTTTTTGAGGCTGGTTTATTATCAGAGATGTTCTCTTGTTAGCAGTCTCTTGGTAAGTGGATATGGAATTTTAAAGCCCTTCTCCATCTTGACAGCTATCACCAATCACCAATTCTTACTTACCCTTTGGAAGAAACTCCTTTATTTTTTACATTACTTGAAACATAGTTTTATTTGACATATCTACAATTACTACCAAGAAGTTTTATGGTAGAATAAGAAAGAGAAACTTTGCATTTCTATGGGAAGGCATTTCCTGTGTGTTTGAGTCAACATCCAGTACCTGGAGTTGTATGAGCACAGAACAAAACTATCAATTTGTGAATTATCTTTTCCATCAAAACACATTGTAGCTGCTTCTGAGTAAAGCCCTAAATTTTGTATTTCTGTTCTACAGAAAAAAAAAAAAAAAGTTAAAAGTCTTGGGATTTAAAAAAAATATATCTGTAGCAAATACAGATGACTCTACTTCTTGTGGGGTTTTTTTTGTTTGTTTGTTTGTTCAGCCAAAGGTAGAGGATTAAGGTAGAAAAAGAAGCAACATTATTTGTTCACTGTTTTAAGAATTGTAAGCTAAACTTCAAGAATAACAGCATCAAAGAGGACTCTCCTAGTTATAGACTCTGTTTGTGTTCCCCTCTGTACCTGTTCTGACACCACAGGTGTCACTATTTTTTGAGAAAATATGGATATCAAGTAATTTAATTATTTGTTTATAGATCCCAAGAACAAGAAGTACCATCCTTAAGGAAGCCTAACCTGGCAGTAAGCCAACATGCCTTAGAACGAAGTCTTCTGGGGGTTGGGCAGTGTCCCAAGAGGCCTCAATAATTTTTCGTAAGGTATTATACCAACACTACCACCTACAGGAGTTCAGCAAAAGGTATACAGCATTTTACAAAAATTCAAAATAGAACAGAAATCAAGGTTCTTTGTGTAGGGTCTGACCTTCCTCAATATCCAGCATTTTGGGGAAAATCCTCAGCTATTTCAGGAACTATTAAGACACAAGTCTTGCCTCATGAATCCGAACATTTCTATGGAGAACCATACTTTGTGAAAGGCAGTTCTTGTTGCATTGTAACCCACTGTGCTAGAAATTTAAAATCTCTTGTTCTTCAGGTCTTAAGTGTGAGTATGTATGATTAGAATTTAAACCTCACAAACATCCATAGATCAGAGGCCAATCTGCACAAAAGTTTGGTTTAGTTTAATATGCATGTTTCTATTTTTGGTTTATGTATAAGTATACAGTAATACCAGGATTTTAGCCTCTGTGGAAGCTGTATTTCTTGCACAGATGTTGTATATACTTCATTGCTTTTTAGTAAGCTGCCATTAGGCCAGCACAAGCAGAATTGTCTGAAAATAGAAGCAGGCTCTTGAAAAGAAAATATGTCATTACTTGTGGTATCTTGCAGTCTACTGGACATTGAGGGACTCTGTTTCCAGTCATTCACTATCATTTCTTAGAATATTTCAAATTATTTACCCAAAGAAAGGAAATTGTGAAGCCTTAACTTTGCAAAGTATTTATGCTGAATAAATGTCAAGTTACATTTCCTCATTTTATCACTTTCTTGTCAGTCATTGCCAAGCTGAGAGAGATGATCCATAAATAGCAGACAAGTTTAAATTTGCATCTATAAAAGAAAGGAGTGCTAAACGTTCTTGTCCTGGGTAGTAAGGCACTTAAAATTGTGCTCAAGTTCACTGGGTTTCAGTGAAACTTGGCTACAGAAAAGCAATAGGCATAGTTGCTTAGCACCCCCCTGGAAACCACTTTTCAATAAAATGCACCAAAATACCAATTACATGATGACTATCTGATTTATCAGTGAGAACTAAATGTATTGAGAGTTGCCATAGCTTCTCTTCCATGTTGTCTCATATCCTCATTGGCATTTTAATTTCCTCAGACAGGTAGAAAAAGCTAGAGTTTCTGAGCTGATACCTATGAGATTTGCACCAAATGCCCTGTGTTTGTGTATTTATGTCCGCTAAATATATACACACACACACACACACCCCCCCCTTAGAAAACTTGCTAGGAGTTTCATTCTTGCTTTGAGAAGCATATTTCAAGCTTAATCCATTAGGGGTATCACCTCTGGAAGCAATCAGAGCATATCTGCAACCCTGACTTTCCCACCCAAGTGTTTGGCCTGAGTAAGAGAACACTCAGGACAAGGTTCCTGGTTGGCATGCTGACTTTGGAGTGGAGAGGCCAGACTCAGGAGCTTTTCTTGCAGTTCATGCAAGTCATTTGGCTGCTGTAGTAGCTGGCTGCACTTCCCAGGTGGGGAAATGAGGGGTTTTCAGTGCAGGCACTGTTCAGAAAGAATATTCTGTTGGTTACAAGGAGGTTGGAGGCACCTGGGAGACAGGTCAAGAAAGCAATTGATTTCAATAGTTAATCCATAGCTTCACTGTTCCATTTTCTTTAGCTTTTCTAGGGTAACTATGATGCTATCAGATGTGTTTTCAAGTTAAGGAGATAAAATAAGAACTTTTAAGAACATGTGAGCTATGGAAGGAGGCAACAACATCTGTGGGGGAGTCAGGCAGCAAGACTCAGGGGATGAGCTTAGATGCATAGGCAAAACTCATAATAAAACATTAAAACAGAGAAGTAAAACTGACTTTCCCAGCACTGTTGAACAATGCTTCCTGTCAGCTCTAAGAGCATTGACACCAAGCAATAGAATATAAGGTTACTGATGGTCATCATATCCATAAAGGAGTCTTGAATAGCTGCAGTTGACTGTAGGACATTGTAGAAACAAGTTTTCAAGTTATAAGTAAAACTGTATCAGTTTTACTAAGATATCAGAGGAGTTCTCAGGAGTCTCTGCTATGAAATCCAAGCAGTAGTGTTTGGGAAGCTTGTCTTAATTAAAATTTCAGACAGAAGCAGACAAAAAAACCCCCAAACAACCAAAACGCAAAAGCGTGAAAGAGAAAGAAAACCGCTGAAACAATTGTGTCTGCAAAGTCAGACAAAAGGTCTGCAAAAGGTCACAGTTCTTGGTTCTTCCCCAAGGTCCCTTGGGTGTTTTAACCTAGTATTTTCATAATCTTCTTTATATTAAACCTTGTAAACCACTTAAGACACTTAAAATGAACGGTGCCAGTGTTGATTTATCTGTCCTTGGTGTTAGATGTTAAGCTTCAGGTTGACACATATTACTTCACATTATAACCTGGATTGAAAAGTTCTGATATGAAAAAGATAAAAATTAATAGGTTTACTCAAAATAATTAAAAATGAGCAGTAGAGTAATAATAATTATAACCTTGGAGATTTATAATTAAAGTTTACCATTGTCTGAAAATTATCTCTTCCTTTGCTTTTCCCATGATAAGGAAAGTTTTTAGGCAAGGAGATACTAGCTCATTCTCTTTTTTCTTTTTTTTTTTTTTTCTTCTTTTTTTCTTTTTTTCTTTTTTTCCTTTTTTCTTTTTTTTTTCTTTTTTCTTTTTTCTTTTTCTTTTTTTTTTGTTCTTTTTTTCTTTTTTTTTCTTTTTTCTTTTTTCTTTTTTCTTTTTTTTTTTTTCTTTTTTTTTTTCTTTTCCTTTTTATTCTCTCTTAATTAGAGTAGGTGGAAGGATGGAATAGTAGCTTTATGCATGCTTTGCCTTTTCAAAAAAAAAGCAAAATACAGTTGTCAGTCCTTCTCAATCTACCTCAATTTAAATTCTAAGAATGAGTTAATCAAATAAATGGTTTCCTTAAGACGTCTAAAACTAGCTTTAGAACTGAATATCAAACATCACGCTTCCTAAACACATTGTGTGCTATTTAGTCTATTTGCAATTCTAAAAACACTTTATTTATCTTGTTGACCTCTATGCTTGCACTGGACTTTGTAGGTGGGGCCTTACAAAGTATGATTTTCTTTCTGAGCTGATGGAAAACTGATCTCTTGGCCAACCTTAGTGCCTCAGCATGATTTTGCAGCTGAATCTCAGCCACCAGCCAGGGAATTCACAAGAACCAAGAATAGATCTGACAGACTGTCTGCCTGAGGGATGCCCAGTGCCTCTCTTACAAGACCCATTATACTGAAGTGTCCTAAATGTGACACTGTTTTCCTTTCTTGTAGCACTTTGTCTGTGTGCTAAGCAGTGCCAGAACTCTGAGTTGGCTTCCTAAGGATGCACAAAATCAGTAAGGGAGAGCCAGAGTGATAGTAATGTATGTTTTGTATGCATACTAAGGAAGTGTTCCTGGAAAAGCAGTGATCACCAAAAAATGCAAATGCTTTCTCAGTAACATGAGCTCCAGATTGTTCCTAGGGAGCGAGTCTGGTTCAGGAACTGACTCTAAATTTTGAATTTGGAGAGCAAGCTAATTCTCGAGCAGCTTGCACACCTTCATCTCCAAAGTCCACTCTTTTTGTGTAAAGCTTCAAATAATATAGGTGAGCAGCAAAATAGCAGCTTTTCTTAAGTTTTCCCAGCAAGGACATCCTTCATACCAACAGCATTGACATTATGTAAGTACTGTGACACATGTGACACATGACTTGGTGGGCACAGGGTAAGGCCTTGTCATGCATCATCTACTCCAAAGAAACAATGTGTGCATGCCCTTATTCTCAATAAACAAGCGAAAGGAAGATGGGGCAGTCTGGCCCTACCTGGGCAGAAGCTGGGGGACCCTTGACTTGCTACAACTAAAATCTTTGTGTGATCACGCAATAACCAGCTGCTGGTGCATGGTACCTCATGCACATGGCAGAAATGGAATGAATCTGCAGCCTGAATTTTGTGTGTGGCAATGCAAAAGACTCAAGTGCCTGATTAAAGACTTAAAAGATGGTTCATGACCACTCTGGTTTAACAAAATTACTGAGTTTTGATAGATTCATTTTTCAATTGTGAATGCCACTAACTAGTGGTGTGGGTTTGGTGAGGATGTTGCTCCTCACCAGCTTTACATCTCTGTGAGGCCAATTACCTCTACATAGCTGGGTTAAACTCCAGTGTACACAAGAGTGAGGTCAGAATCAGGTAGCCTCTGTGATTTAAATGGTGTATATAGTGACTATTTGCTATTTTTAAGTCATATGAGTCACAAGTATACACTGACTGTGGTGCTCTATGTGGCAATTAGGGAGATCCTTAGCCTTGTTTATATGTTGATGCTAAGAGAACGCAGAAAGTATTAAAAGGTAGTTTGAAATGACACTAATTTGCTTGTTCCTCATTATTGCAGCTCATAATTGAGTTGATTTGCATACTGGATGTATTCCTGATTTGTATTTTAAGGTTATTTCATTTCCTGTTATGCTTGCCATGCAAATTACCCTTGTATAGGGAAGAATATTCAGCTCTCTGAAAAAAGATTACAAGATATTATTTTGGAAGGGCAGGCTGCAGGTAATATTTTACAATAGCTATGTTTATTATATTCTCATTTTTTATTGTCAGTGAAAGCAAAAGCTCTTCTTAAACCCCAATGTGTAGCTCTCTGCTGCACCCACCATGGCAAACTCTTCCATCAGCAGCTGAATTCTTTTTAATTGAATCTTTCACAAGACCAGAAACAAGCAGGCAGCAGGGGACAAATACATGAAATCGGTCTTGCAAAAGTAGACTTCACCAGAGGAAAAAGGGTAGGATCAGACTAGGCAGAGTTACAAGTGTTTGTGGAATAAAAATATTAATCCCCCAAACTAGGAGTGAAACTGTGCAGGCAATCTTAGTTGTAATTATTACTCTGCTCTTAACTGTAATGATGTTGGGATTTATGTAGCACTTTTCATATGTAAATTGCTCATCAGATTGCTAACTGTCTCATAACAGAGTTCCTTGCCTGAATGTGTCTGCAAAAGAGTGCAAGGATCTTTCAACAATGTCACATACAGGCAGCTATTACAATTCTCATTTTGTGTTCTAAAGAGATTGTGCTTTTACACCAGACACCATACAGCTCTTTCTGTGTGCCTGCATAATGATGTCAGAGCACTTTCAGTCAAATATGACAGAGCACTAGAGGTCCAAATATTTTAGGGAAATAGAAGACTAAATTCAGGAAAGAGGCTCAATTATTCTTTCCACTGAGGGAAAGCCTGTAATGTTCCCTGCTTTCCATTGGATGCTAGAGTTTTCCTCTCTGTACATGCTACAGTCAGGTAAACATCAGGAAACTCTTCAGTCAGTTTTCACATCCTTACATATGAGAGAATCCAATCACAAGAAAAAGAGTGATAGGAAACCAGATTTCATTGCTTGAGGTGTAGTGAAGTAAGACTTAATTCTAGCTTTTAAAAACACAGTGATTTTGAAGCAAATCCCCTCCTGTGAAAAAGCAGAGAGAGGCAAGGAGACAGAATTCAGCCTCCACTTTTTCAAAGTTGCAGTAAATTACTTCTCTTGTCATCTAAAATGTGTTCATGAAAGGAACAGAGGCTCTGGAAAAATTAACATTTTCCTTTTGGAACATACTATTTAACTGAAACACATGCCATTTTCAGAGCAATTGGATGTAAAGAAATTGTAAAGCAAATGTCAGTAAGTCTGTTCCTTGTTTGCTTCGACATTTTTCTTCTGTTTGCAATATATTTTGCACTGTATTATACAGTAAGAAAAACATATAGTAAAAACTTCTAAATTTAAACAAAGCAGAACTTTTTGAAAAACCCAAAGGGGGTCAATTTAGAGTTCAAGAAAAAAAGAGGTTTTCTTTCATATTCAGAGGAAAAATAAAATTCAGAAAGCTCTAATTTCCTGTAGATTGCAATTTTAGTTTCTAATTGCAACCACTATCAACCATTATCACTCTAAGGAGCCTCCTTCCTGAGCACTCTATCAAGAAACATGTCTAATTCTTTCTAAATAATTTATATGTTATATTTAATAAATTTAATGATGGAACTCTAGCAAACTTTCTAGACTAAAATCTAATGTCATTTTTCTTATCTGCATGTTTGCTTTTCTATAGCTAAAAAGTATATGCCAAGGGGGAAAGAAGTGTGTATAAGGGTACAATTGCTAAATACTGGGAAGGCAGCCATAGACCCAAGCATAGGATGACTAGTCAAATTTTTTTAGTTTACTTTTTTCCTTCTGAATTAAACATATGCTTTGATAGTAATGTCACTGTTGCCAAGATTTTGTTTCTCAGTACAATTCAATGAGTGCTTCTGTACAAATCCGTTCTTTTCTTCCTTTAGATTTTTTAACAGGGTTGTAACAGTGAGGAACTCTTATGAATAGAGCAGGAGACCAAAAACATTCACATGCAATTTTTAATTATTATTTTTAAATTGCATTTTGAAAATTTTGATGGCAGAAGCAACAGTTACTAAGTCTACCCTAAAAGTTATTTTAAAACTGCAAAATCTTGAACAGGCTGAAGTTTTCTTTGATTTGGGTTTGTGTATATATCACACAGTATCAATGGTGGCACTGCAAGCCTCTGTAATCTTCTAAAAATCAAGCACTTTCTAATAAAGTCATAGTTGTTCCTGAAGCTTTAGAAACCAGGTGCAATGATACCAACTTGCTCAATTTTTGTAGTGTCATGTGAAAACTGAAATAATAAAGAAGTGCTGAACTTCTCACAGAAAATGGTTAAACTCTGTTCAATGTATTTAGCATTGAAGGAAGAAAATGTGCTGTTATGGGGAAATAATCCTATATTTGCATAAAGTTTGTGTAAGAAAATACGTTAAAACCATGAGGAAGCTTACTGTTTTATGAGCCTCTGGTTGAGAATTTTCTCCACCTGGGAGAAAGTGCGAGTGGAATGAGAAAAAAATAATGACCTGTGGAACTGTAAGGTGTCCTGGGGATTTCGTTCTCCCAGGCATCACATTAGTGCCAGAGGATCTGATTTGTTTTCCTTTCTGTTTTACTAGGCTATTCCTGCCAGCATCTCTGGGTTGCCCAGTGTTGGGGGAGAAATCAGGCTAAAATGAAGCAAGAAGGTGCTGAGACTAGGCAGCAATTCTGCACACTTAACTGTAATTATTTAGAAATTACCAAGTCAATTGCAGGAGTGTCATCTGGCAAAGAGCAGCAGCGGTCACTGGCATGGCACTGCCAGTTTGTGCTGTGGGTGTGAAGGGAGCTGGTTCACTTTTTCCACCTGTGAGCTGTGGAGAGCTGTGTGGGACACTGCCAGCCTGGTCTGACCTGAGTCACAGTACCTGGGAGCTGTGAGATCTGGGGTGGTACAAACCACACCCTCGCCTGCTCTGTCACTTTGTTAATTAATTAATCACCCAGGGCTGGATTGCTCATGGCAGCCTGGTAGATTGGAGCTGCTTCATGGTGCAATGTTGCTTGACCCTAAAAGGAACTGAGTGTCCTGGCCTTAATTTAGCCTAACACATGTGTGAATTTAAATTTTCAACCCTGCTCACTGCTGGAGGGGAAGGTTAAGGACTTTGTACCCGATGTAAAACTTCAGTACCTCCACCTGTATAGGGAAAAGTAGAATTTTTCTAGTTAGACATCTGAGAGGAGCTGGACTTCTAGATGTCTTTCTGAAACAGAAACCTAGACTAATAAAATATTTTGCACCTGCATGTTTACAGTCTTGACCTTTACTGTTACCATCTAGTTTTCTCACTCCCCTGGTATTTTTCATCAAAGAAGGAATATTATTAGTCTGTTGCAGCTTCCTGCCCTACCCAGAAGCATGAAGGAAGTGTGAGTTTTACATGTGAAAACACACTGCACTGATGGTAGGACAAGTGTCAGTGGTGGTGTGAGAGAGGCGAGGTAAAGTGGCTCCTTGCATGGCTGCAGAGGTGGACAGCTTGTGAATTCCTGTTGGAGATTCATCACCTGGCTCCCAGCATTGGACAGCATGCTCTGTGCAAATTGCTGGTCATAAATAATTATTAATAGTAATCCACTGTGGCTACAGAGTTCAGATGTCAATATTAATAGAGTGAAACTACCAGCAGCTTTCGCTGTGAATTAAGTGTTGACCACGGCAGTTGATGTAAATCAGTTGTGAATAGCAGTGAGGTCAGATGCATGCAAATGAAAGAGATCTTTCTCAACTATTGCCTATGGCTTTTTTTGCCAGCTATCTCATTTCTTTCTAGAGTTTACCTTTTGTCACCATCCAGTTGGTAGGTAGAATGGTACAGATGGGTCTGAGTAAGAGCTCCTGTGCCAAAAATTGCTGCTCCTGCTTGCTTTTGGAAAAGGATCAGTATCATCAAGAGTGTGCTCTGCAGTGAGGCAAGAGGGCTGGGTGGCATATTGGTGAGACAGAAATTGCATATAAATTAGTTGAAGTGGGTTATTTTTCTGGAAAGTTTAAATGTGTGAAAATGTAGATGTCTGTAGATATACAGTTCAAGAAGCATAGGGAATTCCTGTAATAAAGACAGAAATTATCTAACCTGTTTTTACTAGGCAGTTTCTCAAAATCCACAGCAATCTGGGGTAACATGAAAGATTAATGTTACAATCAGGAATTTCCTTATATATGATCCCACTTACTTACAATGAATATTCATGGTGGCCTTGTTCATAATTTGATCTTATTTTCTAGCCTGCCCTCATCAGTGAGAATTTTAGTTTTTTCTCCCCGTAGGATTTTCCTGGGGCCACATTTCCTGAGGACCAGAGAGAGTTGTGGTTTGGATCAGACTGTGCTGCTGCTGCAGTAGAAGTAATTCTGGGGATTCAGAAGTGGGTACAGGAGTTGCATCTTTCTTACTCTGTCATGCAAATCATGTAATACTCTATGGCTTTCTGGTGCTTTGTTCCCTGCTCCTTTGGTGATTTCCTGTTTCACTTTCTGCCCTCTTTTATGACTCATGTACAGCTTTCTCTGAGGCAGAGGTAGAACCTTATAGATGGTGTTATGGCTACATGAACACAGTGGGAGCAGTCTTAAATGAGAGGTGAGACTCTTGGGGAGCTTCGTAACCACCTCTCCTGTGGGATAGCAGGCTCAACGAGCTCTGTTCACCCAGAGAAAGCAGATGCAATAAAAAACAGAAGGGAAAATGAAGATATTGAGAAACCTGTGTGACAGATCATTTAATCAAGTGAGAGGGTGATTTTCCCAGGTTAACTATGGGTGAGTGTCTGCCTGTATGATTCAAAGAACTGCTGGTGTCAGCTAAGGCTTCAGGGATCTGGAAAGTTGTATTTTGCTGTCCTTCACTCCTATGCTCACCTTTCCAAGGGCACAGTGGAGCTATCTGACCTGCTATTATTGCAAACAGATGCTTTTGTTTCAAAACAAACATTTCCATCACCTTCCTGATAGTGCTGGCACTGTCTGAGTTTTCTGATTGCAGGTATGTTCATTAAATAATAAATTGAATATAAAATTCATTCCTTCTAGATATGTTGCACTGTGCAGCAACTTGATTTTTATATACTGATGTATTGTGTATCAGTGTTTTTTTTGTGATGAAATTCTAGAAGGAAATGTAGGTGAAACACATCCCAAGTTCCTTACTGAAATTTGGGTGAAATCCTCATTTTCAACAATTCTCTTTCCCAGAATCTCTTCTGTTCAGTCTCTATGAAGAGTCTAACAAGCGGTAAGGAAGGCTGACTGACCTGTCACTCTTTGGGCAAGTGGGTTTCACATAAAACTTCCATTTTCCTCAAAGGTTTTGCTCTTTTGTGTGTGTATGTGTGTATGTTTCAGAAGGAAAGGGTGCTCTTTTGTATCTGTCCCCATACCAGAAGGCACTACTGCTCACTGTGGACAGCAGCCTTCAGTCAGGCTAAACCTAGAAACAAGACCACCTCAGTGTTTTTTTTAAAAGCACTGTATTTTGAAGAACTTGTCACACCAACCAGAGAGTGCACTGGGAGGAGAAAAACCTGGGGGGTGCATATTGTTGTTGGAGTATTTATTTTTGAGGGGTTGAATTCTGACCTCAGCCATAAGGTAGGACTGTCATCTGTGCTTGAGGTGCACAGAAGCCAACATTGGCGAGGTTTCTTTGTTAAAGAGTGGCAAAAATGCTCATTCAAGACTATAAGATTTCCCTTTCCTCAGAAAAAAAATCAAACACAGCAGCCATCTCCTTAATCATCCCTGCTATTGATCTTTAGAACATGGCTTTGAATGTCACCATCAGAGGCAGCACAGACAAAAGCATTTTCTCATTTTCTCACAAAGGAGATTTTTTAGGCCCGATGATACAAAAAAGTTAAAAGTCTAAAAGAAATGTTTAAAGATACTGTCATTTCATTTGAATTGGCTCAGTTATGGCAAAAGGTTCTTCATTTTATGAGATTATAATTTCTATTTTAAGCATCAATTGAGCTTTGGAGACTTTGGCCCTTGAAGAATGCATCGCCACAGGAAGCACTGTTCAAGGCTACATTCCTTAACAAAAGCTTTGGAATCCCTATAGCTGAAAATCACCAATCCACCTTAAGTGAGTCTGTCTGTTGAATTGACGATTTCCCTGTTTTAGCAGAGTCAGGTACATCAGGACAAATCTGCATGCTGGTCTGGAATGTCCCACAAAGACCTCACAGAATCAATTAGGTCAGAAAAGATTTTGGTGATAATAAAGTCCAACTTGTCACCTAACACCACCTTATCAACAAAAAACCATGGCACTGAGTGCCACATCCAATCTTAAACACCTCCAGGGATGGTGACTTCACCACCTCCCTGGGCAGCCCCTTCCAATGCCCAATTCACCCTGTCTGTAAAGAGCTTTTTTCTAATATCTAGCCTAAACTTCCCCTGGTGCAGCTTCAGACTTGAAGCCAAGTCCCATGATTTATGAAGCACAGTAGAGGAGGCAGTGTGGTACACAGGAAGGACTATCTTTTTGTTCTCCTCTTCCTGGGATAACAGCATAGAAATTGCATCAGTTTTTGACATATTTTAGAGCATCCAAGGGGTATTGTTTATCTCACATGAGCTGGAACAGTACCCTGTGCTCTGTTCTCAAATACTCCGTGTTCAAACTCTTCTCCATCCCTTACCACAGCCAGTGCAGCTGTTCTTAAATAGGAACTTTATAATTTTTATACTGCTTGAAGATCCTTTTGTGGCAGGAAAACTCTTCCCTTGTGATAGGGCACAGCAGCAGTACAGAGGAGAGAGAGTGGGGGGTAAGGGTATGACCCTTCAAGTATGGTCATAAGCTGTAGTTCTTTGAACAGGTGAACCAAATTTTATGGGGTGTACTGAAATCAAGGATGTATGTAAATACAAACTTCTGCCCTTCTTCCTAAAGTTTAATATCTTCTTCATTTGATTGTTGTGACTTTACAGATTTCTTTTCTCAATTAAAAGAATGATAATATAACCAGACAATGGCCGTGCTTTGAGAGTTTGCTTGAAGGCTGGCATGCTCCTTTGGCTTTGCATAAAGTGTCTTTTTCCAAGTTCTTTTAAATTGGACTATTTACTAGGGGCTGCAAAAGCTTGGGATTCAGGTAATTGGTTCCCCCTGCCTTAATCCTGCTTCTGAATGTTTCAATTAATGTTTGTCTGAACCATTTTTTCATTGTGAATTGTTTCAAACGAATCTGTGGAGCCCCACAGCCTTGGAAATAGCTTTCATTTAGAACCACAACATTGTAAGGGCAAACAAGGGGAGAGACCCTTTCCTTCAGAACTTTCCCAGGTTGAGTTGAATGTTAGCTGCCAAAACATGTAAAGAACCTACAGAAACAATCAAAACCTACTTTAAGTTTACAGTTAGATCCCAACCTTGCTAACAGCAGACTCAGGCATGAACGCCACATGTTGTTATGTAAAGAGTTTGCTCAGGAGCTGCATTTCTATGCACTGACCCTTAAAAAATTCACTAGAGATCCCATCTGCTTCCTGCTGTGACAACATAACATTGTCCAAGAGAGTGAGAAGATGAGTTTACATTTCCTTGCCAGCCCTTGAAAGCTGTCAGAGTAGACATGGGGAGAGAAATTCGGGCCACATCTTGCAGTTCCATTCTCCTACACAAGATCAAGAAAGGTCTTTATGTATGGAGAGAAGTCTGAACCAATCCCCCCCTACCCTTTCCCTATATAAATTATTAACTGAGATTTCCCACTGATGGTACCTATAAGAGTTCTGCATGACCTCCATGGATGTGTAATTAAATTATAAATGGTGTGCTCTCCAGTCTTCTTCATGGATTATGTGTTTGGGAGCAATTAAGGCTAGTCCAGAATATGTCAAAACTATCCTAATGAGTTTGGAAGCAGTGTAGACCTACTCACAATACCTTTCTGTTGCCACACCACCTGTTTAATGCAGCAGCATGGAACACTGCATGGGTTAATTAAGCTCAGGTTTTAGACCCGTGGCTCACTCTGCCGTGGTAAGAGCCTGACTTAATTACTGAAAAGAGCAACACGGTGTTACTGCAGCCACTGAAGTGCAGGCTCACCTTGAGAAAAGCTTGGCCAGAGGATATGTAATAAAGCATTTATTAAGCAAGTTTTTTGTCCATCTGGTTACAAACTCTAATGGCTGTGATGTGGAGAAATAAGGCTCATTACAAGCTGATTTCATTTAGGATACAAGTAAGTGGGAGCTCTGAGGTCTTACAGTTCTAAGACAACATGTTCCTGTGAAGGCAGAAACATGATCATCTGTTGTGCCCTGTTTTGTTCCTTTTTAAGCTCTCAAACTCATAAAGAAAAAGGACATTTTAAATCATATGAATTATAATTTATAAGCACTTCAATGTCTTATTAATAGAGAGTATTTTAAAATATATATGAATATAAAAATATTCCTATGCATCAGATGTTTATTTGTGCTAATCTTACCTCCATAACTACATTTTTCCATTTCTATAGCAATGTATTGGTCTGTTGTGCTTTGCATGCTGATGGATTGTTCTAATTGATTGCTAAACTCTAATTTTGTTTCTTTCCATGAAAAAGACAAATTGCAAAATCAACCTTTAATAAACAAACCCCTCTTTCTTCTGTAGCCTTCTGTCACAGGAGATGACAAGCTTCATTCCACATGTCCTCTAGAGAGAGCAGAGAGACAGAGGGAGAGAGACATTGTGTGGGAATAATGACCCCAAAGGGTAAAATGTGAAGCTGTTTTACCTAAATTTGCCAGTAGCACTGTGGTTCACAAAAGACTTGCCAGGGAGGAAGAGGAGGTGTTATTTCCTTTCCTGTTCCAAATGGACCTTTAGGAGATGCAATGGTTTTGCTGGGTTTTGCTGTTTTTTTCTTTTCATGCAAACACCGCCAACCCCAAATCCCCCAAATATGCTGCCTGGGAAGTAGAAGTATTTATACCAGGCTGAAAGTCACTTCAGTGACCATGAATCTCTTCCACTTCTGGATCTTGCTGACTGTTAAAGAACCCAGACTGTGTTCTTAAATGCATCTACCAACTACAGGACTGACAGCTTTTTCATAATCCAACCATTTTAATTTCAGGTATTCTTTAAGCCACAGGAGCAGATGATTTCATTCAAGAAAAACCTTGGAGTTTTTCATGAAATAGAAGAAAAAGAAGAGAAATTCAAGAAAAATATAGTGGAACTGTAATTGTTCTAAACCAGAATATTTTCCAAGAGACATCAGAGTCTTTTGAGGCATACTCAGTCTTAGCAGAATACTTTGGAATGTGCTTCATTGTAAGATTGCAGTTTTATTGAGGTCGTTGTCCAAAAATTAAGATGAGCCAGAACATACCTTTCCTTTAGTTTCCTTTAGATGATTTTCCAGTACTCTTCACCCAGGTTGCTTCATCAGGCAGCTTAATTTGTCATAAGCACTTGCCTCTGAAGGATTTCAGTAGCAAAGTGGGAGCTTCCTGCAGAAGGAAGGTAAGTGAAACAAATGCTTTTTCTTACTTGACTGTGTCCTTTTTTTTTTTATAACAAGGGGAGCAATTCAGAAGTATAAGACATCACTTAAAATGGAAACAACAAGTATCTGCACCTTTTTTAAAAAAATGCAATTTTGAAACTTCCTAGCTAGACACTCATGTAATTCATGCATCAAAATATTATGGTATGTTAGTTTCCAAAAGGAGAAAGCATACAGTAGTCACCTGATATGACTCCACTGGAGATGAGGAGTGAAGAGGTGTTTCTGATGATTGCCATGGGTAGGTGAGGGTGCACAATTACCCAATGCTACTCTGAAAGATTGCAATTATATATGGAGACATCCTGGAGCAAGGGAGATCAGAAATGCACTTGCATTCAGGAGGCTGATGGAAACACATGGAAACACATGCAGAGAAAATTATTCACTCTCAAAGGGGCTGACTGGGAAGAGTGGTGGGTTTTTTTCTCCTCAGGGTCACTACAGCCTATTGAAGGCACAGTGCACCTGTATGCACAAATAAGCAAGAATGCTCAGTTATCCTGTACCTATTGTTCTCCTCTGTCTTTCATCTAAAATTGCCAAGGCAGTTGTTGGTGCCACTCCAGGCTGTGAACCACTTTGAAGACAAGGAAGGAAGCTTTGAACGTGGCTCATTTCCCCAGGGCAGTGCATTGAAGGTTTAATGCATTCCTAGTGGCTGCCTTGCTGGAGAGACACAGGGTGTTCTCCTCATAGCTGGAGTTTCTCAAGGACTGTGGCTTCATGCCAGGTCACTGTGCTGGAGTTTTGATAAGAAGAAAGCCAGATCAGCATTTGTCCAGATGGGACTGAGTCTCTTGCCAACTGGAGATCATAGAAAGTGTTATTCATGGATGCTGCCAAGATCAAACTTACTGTTTTCTGAAGAATCCAGGACTACTTCTAAGCTAGAGATTGATCTGGTATTGCTGTGTTCATGCTGTAGGGCTCTAAAAACTCGTGCTTTTTTTTTCATATTGTAGAGCTACTGCTATCTGATCTGTAATCCAAGTCAAGCAGTAACATAGCTAAGCTTAGTCACTGGGATACAAAGGTGCCAAATAGAACAGGCTGAGCAAGTCTAAAAGCTGTGTCTTTGTTTTGATTTTATTTTGAAAACTGAATTACTGATAAGTGCAAGAAATCTGTAGATAAGAGTGGGTTCTGAAGCTGTCTTTACTGAAAATATACATAGGGTAACCAATTAAACCGTGTCCTCATCAATAGAGGCTTTATATTCCCATGTGGGAGAGTCTTGTTGATTGTTCCAGTCATTTGCTAATTTTGTTGACAACAATTATGCTTGCTAGCTGGAGAGGTGTTTAAATAAAACATTTCCAACTGTCAGATTCCCAGCAACTGATACTTTCCAACACCTTTTCCTCTTGGAGAAGTGATCCATGCAGAGGTTTTGAAAGAGTGAAGTAATTCAGTCTAGATAATAAAGTACTGTGTCAGAAAGGATGAGGGCAAAGTAACTTTTCATATACGCTGCCATAAAGAGAAAAGGAATATTTTTCTCACACAGTCTAGCCTAGGTAGAGCAGGAAAAAATCAGCTTCAATTGCTTTGTGAGAAGCTAATTTAGCTGTTGAGAAAAAAACTTCTGATAACAAGTGAATCACCAGAACAGATCAGCTGCAAAGGTTATGGAGCCTCTGTCAGAAGTTTTTAAGAACAGGTCAGAAAAATATCAGAAAAAAGTGAAGTTAAGGTGAAATTGGGACTGATTAGTTCAAATCACCTTCAGCACCTTTTCAACACCTTGTTGCTTGGCATGACAAGAAGGGGATAAAAAGGAACTTTTTTGTTACATTGAAGGACCATAACAGTATTTTTCCAACAAAAAAAAAAATACAGTGAGAGATACTATGTTAATCTAATCAATGCTATTTAATAGTTAAACAAAACACAAATATGTTTGTGGGTGTAGGGAGAGGAGAGGAGCAGGGTGGCATATTGGAGGGGGAGAGAACAGAGCCTGTAATGTACTGAGCCCATGGTTCCAATTTAGAGAGAAGTCGCATCTTGTCTGGCTTTCCCCTTAAATTATAGGAGGGAAAAACACCACCAGGACCACAAACCCAAACAATCTTCCAAGCTTCCAGTTCTATTCCATGGCAGAAACAGAACACAAGGGAATGGCAGAGCTTTGCCCTATCACAAATGGGCCAGTGGGAAACAGGTATTTTGCGTCTACAGGACATGCCACAAGGAGTCCTTAATTTTTAACCACATTTTAATCCAAAGTAAGATTTAACTGGTGCCTTTCAGGTCCCATCTGCCCTGGCAGACCCAAAGATAGGCCTGGAGACCAAACTTATCTTAGCTTCTACAATTTACAGAATGGGCTTTATGTAGCTGGAATTGCCATGTCCGTGCAAAGGGACAGTCCAGAATAAATCCATTTAACCTTGATTCACATTGCTCACGTGGCATTTTGCAATAGGGTTTTGAGCTATTTGGGGGTCTTTTGCATTAGTGGGATCTCCCCCCTCTAAAATGATCTCTCATTAATCTTTTTTTTTTAATACACTTTCCTGAAATACATGGTTTTAAATGTAGAATATTCAGCAGTGACTTTTTGTTTGTTTGCCTGTAAAGCTTTCTCTGCAAGTCTCATTGGCATTTATCCCAAAGAGATGTTAAAATTATATCATAGAGGAAACCAGTTTAGAGCTTACTGGAAAAGAGCTGATCTCTTTTCTTTAATTCTGGTATATGCCTAAGTAAGCATAATCTCTTGGTTGCAAAATTAAAGTACTTCCACAGAAAACTATCTTCACTAAAATATGTAGAAGGCATCATAACCAACCCAATGCCTTACTCAGTACTTGAGCTAATATTTTCCTGCTGGTGTTCAGGAAGCCTTACTGGAAAAATGAGATGAAAACAATATATTTTGATATTTCTGGTGGCAAAATATACTACTGCATTTTTTTGTCTTGAAATTTCTGTAAGGAACAACCACATCTCATGGTTGCTGCAGTCAGGGCCCCATGCTGTAAGTGATCCTGACAGTAAACATCTGGTGTGATCTTATCACATGTGTCTGTGTAACAAAAAAACCCTCCTCCCTTGACATCCATATCGATATTCCCTTGGACTTCCACTACCTCCCAAGATAAACTCATGCAACCCTGACATGCCTTGAACCTATAGCAACATGTGGTAAAGCAAAAAATCACACTCTTGATTAACTTCTTAGTTAATAAAATGTAAACTTGTTAGTTTACATTTACTTCTGACAGAAGAGCTGTATAGCCATAAATATTGCCTCTAAATTGAACCATGCTGTCTTCAGATCAGGAGGCTGAAATGTGACCTGTTTTGCATGCAGGGGTTTTGGGACAGAGTCTGCTGAGGGAGGTCTGGCATCTGGACATGCTATTGTTTCCACTGCCTGAGAGCTTTCCTCTTATAGACTGAGTAACCTCAGCCTTGAACTTTGCTTGTACCACAGGAGTCATGTTCTCTGTGACTCACAGAGCCTTTGGCAAACAAAAATGTTGAGCCTTTTTTGAAGGGTGAACAGGCTTTGGAGCAATGCTGGACTGAGAGTACACTCAGGAGAAAAGGAGAGGAGAAAATTTTGGGAGGAAGCTGTTCACATGGACCTCTTATAAAAGACAGAGGATCTTAGGTATTGTTCAGCAGCAGGAAGATGTGAAGGAAAAAAGAGGGAAATCTTGGGAGCAGGGGTGAAAAATTCATAAATAAACCCCTGTGACTGACAGGGCAGAAGAGAGTTTCCAGGTGCCTGATCCTTGAATGCTGGGCATCCACATCAGACCCTAGGTCTGTGGATCTGGACTGCCCTCAGAGGTCACAGAAGGATGCTGAAGTTCCTCAGACTGTCCTTCCACTTCTCCAGGTACACTCATTAGATGTCAGACAGGTCCCAATGAAGAATATTAGACAGATTTAAAGTGTAAGAGTCACCACTAATCCAAAATTGTTTGTTGTCTATCCATATCTCCTCCCCCTCAAAAACAGTAAAACCTCTAGAAAATCCATAGAAAAAAACCCACCATATTTTCTGCATTTAAAATAATTTTCCCAGTATTTATGTGACCCAAAACATAAAATCTGTGAAAAGCTGGTATTTGCTCTAATCTGGCTGTCCTGTAAATAGGGGGAAGAAGGTGTGAAAAGTTCCTAGAAGAGTGCAAATCAAAACAGTGCTGGGGTAACAGAGTAATGGAAAGCAATAAATCAGAAAGTATTACTGTATAATCTTAGGAACTCAAGTTCTTGATCAAAGCTTGTTGCCATCTGATGTGGAAATGGAAGGGAGGGCACAAGGAATCAGCCAAGTAGTGAAGGGCAATTTGTGGTTTCCCACAGGTGTGGGAGGTGTGTCTGCATAAATCACAGCCCTAGGGATTTGTGCCTGCTTACCCATGGAATGACAGAGGAGATTCCCCTTCCACCTTCCCAGGCCTAGGATGCCCCTGGGAGTTTCACAGAGCCATGTAGCCATGATAACACAACTGCTGAGTTCTAGGGAAGCTTATCTCCAGTACTGAGGGACAACCAGGCAGGAAAAAACTTCTATCAGTGGAGAAAGTGTTAGAGTCCTTGATGGTTCTCTTCTCCCTGGAAGCCCCTGCAGAGCAGAGGCTGGAAGAGGTGCCTGGGGTATCTCCAATATCCTCACCTCCTTCCCAAGTCTAGGAGTACCATTCTGCCTTCAAGAAGTGTGGACCATACAGAGGACAGTCTTGTTGTGGAGGGAAACATGGTGAGGGGACAAAGGACAAGGTAAGAGGCTGACAAAACTCACATTAGGATGATTGTGTTAAAGGTCTTGTGGATGTGTATGCTGGAGGCATCACAGTTCTCTGAAAGAATTGGTGAGGTGTGTCAGCTTTCTTCTGCTATCTTTCCACTGATAGGAAATGTTTCCATTGGGCAGTGTCCCAGAATTACTGTGACAGTTTAGCAGCTCCTGTACAAAGGCCATGTCCCTTTTCTCTTTTGCAAGAAAAATGCAATAAATGGCATTGCAGTCCTATGAAAAAAAATGCTGTAATATTTTGGAACAAAGTAGATCTTGGATAAGGCTAACTCAAAATAGACCAGAATTGGTGTTGACTGTGAAATTCATGTGCTTGTGCAACCAATTAACACAACATGATATTAGTAATAGTATTGTCAGATTAGTTTCAGTCTAGCTTATCTAGCAATTCCAGCCAGAGCTGCATAAACCTGGTTTTCCTTGTCATGCCATTGAATAATAAGCAGTGAGTAGTTGACATCTGTTCATATGCTTACCGTGTTTCATGCTGATTAGCTTTTTCCACAGGTAGGGAAAATAAAGTCCCATATTAACCAGGGCTCAGTGGGGCTTTGTGGAAGAGGTCTGTAAGGCATAATAGAAAGTAATTTACTGACAGAGTCCTATTCTCAGTCACAGCAGTTGGTTGAAGTGTTAGTTTATATTCACTGAGGATCTGGCTGTGAGACCTGGTTTGGCACTCTTATCCCATATTTACACTAGCATAAGCCAGCTGGAAATCACCAAGGATGTGGGGTGTGGTTCCTCACTGGGAACACTCTGACACCCATGTTGGTTTAGTTTTCTTGTTTGGAGAAGTGAACACATTCACAAGCAGAATGGTACAGAAAATTAAGAGTCACCTTTTGGCAAGAAAGCTGCTATTACCATAAACCAACATGATTTATATACCAATTCCTTTTTTATTGTCATCTCTGAGTTGTAGTGACATTATTTGAGCTGAGAATTTCCTGAGGACCTCATGTACATGCTCCCAAATACAAGATTCCTTTTCTTTTGTGTTCAATTCATGCTGGTTTTTAAAAAAATTATTTTTAGTTTTGGGAAAGAGAAAATAATCTCAGTGTATGTATATGCTTTTCATCATACACCAGCTAAGACACTATTTTATTCTCAGTAATTCAGTGATATAATTTCATTGTCATTAACCAAACAAATTATTAGTCCTCAAATGAAATCTAAAAAATAGGCTGGAAATAGGGTTTGCTAGGAGGA